>LOEQ01000222.1:179827-200200 GCA_001685075.1 Bramus lutescens | reverse complement strand
TTTTGGTGCAGGCAGGGTCTCCACTTTCCCAACATTGACACCTGCTTTTCACATGGGTGCTGGGGGGATGATTTGGTGCAAGTTTTGAGCTAATGGTTGGTTGTAGCAATTGTGCTACAATGAAGCAGAAGACTTTGAGGTCCAAGTATGTCTGTAATGTGAAATGGTTGCAAGTTCTAAACAGTTAACTAGCATTGATGTTTTGCAAGATGCAGTCTCATTTAGCCTGGATGGTGAAGGGTGGCCTTGAACTCCTGATCCTTCTCCCTTGGGCTGGGATCATAAGCATGTGTCATCTAAGCAGAGATCCACAAGAGAGGTGCATTCAAGTTGTTTTTTCTTTATAAAATGTGCTGACCATGTTTGCCCCTTTTGTGACTAAGTAAAACTAAGTACACGGGTGCTCAACTACAAGCCAAAAACCATATGTTTTTGTCAAGGCAAGCTGTCTCATGTAGATGACATTGACAGATCCAGTGGGATTAAAGGCTTGCACTATTATGCCCAGTGAAATGTTACTTGTTTTCTTGGAGGCGGTTTCTCTGTAGCTTTGGAGCCTGTCCTGGATCACACACTGTCGACCAGGTTGGCCTCGAACTCAGATCTGATTGTCTCTACCTCCCAAGTGCTAAGATTAAAGGCGAGCACCATTTCTGGGTCAAATAGTGCTTCTTAAATTACTGGTAGCACCGTTTAAGCCTAAGTGACTTCATAAATTTTGTGCCTTTAGCCAAACCACCTTTTTACTAGTGATTAAATCCACTTGGGTGTTGGTAGTGAAATAAAAAAATCAGCCTACCTTGTACTTGACAGCTACTTTAAAAAATAGCAATTAGGTGTTTTTTTTTGTTTGTTTGTTTGTTTGAGACAGTCCCTCTATGTTGCCTTGGCTCAGAGATTTGCCTTCTGAGTTTAAAGGTGCGTGCCCAGCTAGGATTAGAAAAAGGAAGGCTAGTGCAATTGACAAATTAGTATTGGATAGATTTAAGATACAGTGCTCTAGTCAGGAATACTGTGAATTCTGATGCGTGTAAAAAGTTTGTTTTTTGTTTTGCTTGTGGATATAAATACACAACTGGAACATTTCTGTATGCCCAGGTGAGTATCATTTGGTCTTATACAAATCAGTTTATAAACAAAGGATTTTTTTCCCTCCCTCTTTAGAATACAGTACTTTTAGAGCCTGTCATGGAGCAGAATGTCTTGGGTATAAAAGTACAGGCCCTTTATTGGTGTATATTAGATGATAGTTTCATTATGACAATTCATACATGCACATATATTTTCATCATAGGCAACCAATTTTATTTTCTTCCCATATTTCCCAAACAGTCCCCTTTAACGTCTTTTTTTGTGTGTGTGAGAGACTCAGTTATTCACCAGAGTATCCCCAAGCAACTTCCTTTCAGAAGCATTCAACTGCCTAGAATAGTGTTTCTCAACCTGTGGGTCACAACTCTTGCAGGGGGATCACCTGAAACCATCGGGAAATACATTTTCTGTGGTCTTAGGAACTGTGACACCTCTGCTCTATCCATCTCCAGGCGTGTCCAGCCACATACATGTCAAGTTTACTGAGCTCTGCCCTGGAGGCAGTTTACAGCCCTTCAGGGTTATTCATCCAGTTTGCCTATGATTGCCGCCATTTCCTTACTCAATCGCAATGAGAGCTGGGCATTCATTTTGTCTCTATTACCCAGCACAGAGCTAAGCCTACAGTAGAGGCTCTCTGTTTCTTCCCACTTTTGTTAGGGTGCAAATCCTGATCCCTGGACCTCAGTGTGTGGCTCTACTGGGTTTTAAACAAGGTGATTGACGCCAGGTGGTGGTGGCATATGCCTTTAATTCTAGCGCTTGAGAGGCAGAGGCAGGGAGATCTGAGTTCAAGGCCACCCTAGTCTACAAGAGCTAGTTCCAGGACAGGCAGCAAAGCTACACAGAAATCATGTTTTGAAAAATCAAGATGAAAAGTGAGGGGTCCTCCCTGTCACCCCAGGGTTACTATGTGCACCCCTGGCTGGAACTCTTAGAACAGGCTGGTCTCAAGCTCACAGATCCACCTGTCTCTGGAGTGCTGGGGTTAAATCGTGTGTCAACCATTGTGCAGCTCAACTGGCATCTTTAAGAAGCTGGGAGGTGGGGCTGGAGCTACGCTCCAAGTACAGCTCTTGTAGAGGATCCAAGAGTTCAGTTCAGCACCAATGGCAAGCTGCTCAGAAGAGCCTGTAGCTCAGCCTCCGAGGATCCGATACCTCTTTGGGCACCTGCACTTGTGTGCACACATACACACGAACTTAAAAAGAGTCCAAGACACTATCCACAGGTCACCAGCACATGACCAGATGACCGGTGTTCTAGAATATACAAAGGTAAATACCAGGAAAGGAACAGAAATGGGCCTTTTTCCAATCTCTCAAGTCCCTCCTTTGTTAACTTCTCATTCCACCCATACCAAAAAGTAGAAACGAGCGGGGAGTGGGAAATGAAACCCAGGGCTGCCCCCGTTGACTCTGTAATAAAATGGAATCTGTCTGGTTTTTGAGACGGGGTCTGCGTATCTCTTGATGTCCTGGAGCTTGCTCTGTAGATCAGACTGACACCACCACGCCTGGCTATCTTTTGTAACGATATTAAAGCCGTTGTTACATACCATTTTCCTTTGGAAAACCATCCCATGATAGTGGGTCATGTAAAGAAGACCAGTAAAAGAGAATAGGATTTATGGGAGTATGGCTTTACCTCAATAATTACAGGAGGAATTGAGAAAACATGTTTTGAAGTTCTATCAGCTGGATCTATGAAGCCGAACTAAAGATGCCATTTTGGAAACAAGCATCTAAGCTTGCCGACAAGGTTACCAACTGTCTGAGAAGCAAAGCTGATGGGCTCAAGAAAGCCAGACCTGACATTGGTGGCAAGTACCACAGACAAAACGTAAAAACTATTAAAGCTTCATATTTGGTGGCACTCAGGACCATCAGAGCTATGAAACTTCAACACCTTTGTCGAGGATTTTCAGTTGTTAGCGGCCCTGCAGTGTTCTGAGTTGTGATCAGAGATGAATTTGTTATGCAGTAATGCAGTTTCTTTATCTAATGACCCTGCAGAAGAATAGATGGCATGTCAGCTGATACTCTTGACCATGTAATCCAGGAAATTAAATCTGCTCTACTTCCAATGTTTAGTATCCAGCCTGGTGAATCCACAGATGTTGCAAACTGTTCACAGTTACTAGTTTACATTAGGTATACTAAGGATGGTGACTTTAAAGATGAGTTTTTGCAAACCTCTTGAAACAGCAACTACTCCATGTGATGTATTTGACACAGATCATTTCCTAAAGAGCATAAGCTCTGTGGGAAAAGGTTTGTGGTATTTGCACAGATGGTGCTCCAGCTACGCTAGCTTGTCAATCTGGATGTCAACGTTTGATACTGAATGAGTCACCAAAAGGCATTGGAACTCACTGTATGACTAATCAGTTATTGGCAATGAAGATGCTGCCACAAGAGTTAAAAAGAATAAAAAGTATAAGTTCTTTCAATTTTGTAGAGGCAAACACTTTAAACTGTCAACTGTTGTCAAAACTGCACCAAATTGGATGCGCCAAACAAAGCTTTGCTATTTCACACTGAGGAAGGTGGTTTTTGTTTTTTCAAGACAGGCTTTCTCTACATACTCCTGGGTGTCCCAGAGTTCACTCCGTAGACCAGGCTAGCCCCCTAACCCATGCTTCTACCTCCCAGGTGCTGGTACTAAAGGCATAAAGGCGTGCACCACCACTTACTGGCTAGAGGCTTTTTTTTTTTCCCCTAGAGGGTTTCTCTGTGTAACAGTCCTAACGGTCTTGGAATTAGCTCTTATAGACCAGGCTGGACTTGAACACAAAGATCCTCCTGCCTTTGCCTCCTGAATGCTGGGATTAAAGGCATGCACCACCATCGCCCAGCTGAGAAAAATTTTAAAGTGTTTGAGCTTAGTGATGAGCTCAAAATGTTTTTTAATCAGTAAGCAAGACCAAAGTTGAAAATATTTTTCAGCAGCATAATTGTGAATTACAGAAAATAACTTACTTGGTTGCCATCTTTTGCCATCTCAAGTGAGCAAGTGAGTTAAATTTATCCCTGCAAGGCCCAGATGCAACATCATGCCTCAGTTTGTCTGAAGAGATCTAATCATTCCCAGTGAAATCTCAGCTATGGCAAAAAAAAAAAAAAATGCTTGCGTCTTGCCCAGCTTCTCTGCCTTCTTTGAGGAAGGCGATATTGAACATTGAACCACACAAAACAATTATAATGAGGGCTGGAGAGATGACTCAGTGGTTAAGAGCATTGCCTGCTTTTCCGAAGGTACTGAGTTCAATTCCCAGCAACCACATGGTGGCTCACAACCATCTCTAATGAGGTCTGGTGCCCTCTTCTGGCCTTCAGGCATACACACAGAATATTTTTTTTTGTTTTTTATTTTATTTATTTATTTTTGTTAGCAGCCTAAGAGGTTGGAGAAAGATGTTTATTTTTATTTTGCAAAAGACGGGGTGAAGTCAGCCATGCTTTATAAATGTATGTGTGGCTATGTATATAGAATCGTGTAATCTGTGTGTATAAGTATTGTACACACACAGACACATGCATGCATGCACGCATACACATGTGTGCACACACACATACTCTCAGACAGAATATTGTATACATAATAAACAATTACAATGATGATTTCTGTGAAAGAAAGAACACTTGCCCATGCTTGCAGACGGAAACTCATTGTATTTTCCAAATCCCCCCAATACCCCAACTGCACCTGCCAGAAGCCCATTCTCAGCCAGATGATGTTCCCGAGACATCACAAGAAGAGTTCATGGAACAGCCATGCGGTGATGCCAGGTATAAAATTCAGAAGCAAGTGTTTGCGGTCCTGTGCTGCATCTTCTTCCATTTCCAAACATGTATCTTTGTGAAGCAGGGTTTTCCAGCTGATTGGTTATCAAGTCTCAATACAGAAGTAGACTTGTGGAAGGTGAGCTTCATTGTGCTCTTGTAAAGGCTGCCCCCAGAATTCCTGATCTGTTGAGAAAATGCAATCACGCACTGATTAGCTTTTGCATACAGCCACAAAATGTAGCCATGTAGTTTACTGTTGTTAAATTAAGACTGTTAGCCATGCTACACCATGCTTCAAGACAAAATTTCATATATTTGTAATCAGAACTAATTATCTCACAATATATGACTACATATTTATGTGATTAGTCACTATGCTTTAGTTATGTTCAATTTGTAACAATGAAAATACATTCTGCATGTCAGATTTTATATTACAATTCATAATAGCCATTAACAGTTATGAAGTAGCAATGAAAATAATTTTATGGCTAGGGGTCATCATAACATGAAGAACTAAGCCGGCTGGTGGTGGCACGTACCTTTAATCCCAGCACTTGGGAAGCAGAGGCAGGCGGATCTCTGAGTTCAAGGCCAGCCTGGTCGGTCTACAGAGTGAGTTCCAGGACAGGCTCCAAAGCTACAGAGAAACCCTGTCTTGAGAAACAAAACGAAAAAAGAAAAACTATATTAAAATGGTGTAGCAGTAGGAAGGTTGAGAACCACAGGCCTAGAGATCCTCCGTGATCCCTGCCTTCCTCTGCTGTAACTAACCCACTGTCAATCCTCAGGGAGCGGGNCAGCACTTGGGAAGCAGAGGCAGGCGGATCTCTGAGTTCAAGGCCAGCCTGGTCGGTCTACAGAGTGAGTTCCAGGACAGGCTCCAAAGCTACAGAGAAACCCTGTCTTGAGAAACAAAACGAAAAAAGAAAAACTATATTAAAATGGTGTAGCAGTAGGAAGGTTGAGAACCACAGGCCTAGAGATCCTCCGTGATCCCTGCCTTCCTCTGCTGTAACTAACCCACTGTCAATCCTCAGGGAGCGGGNNNTCAAAAGCCCCTCCTCCAGAATGTAGTCTTTACCGTATTAAGTCTCAAACATTACTGGCTCAGGGAAGGAACACAGTTTGAACAATTTCTGTGGGTGTCAGGCCGACAGCCACTGGTTCTGCATAACACTGGACGTGACACAGTGGGGTCACTGTATCTGTAAGCTATTTAGAATTAGGAGGAGGCCGGTGGCTTTTGATTGCAAAGTGACTTGCTTAGCTAACATGCAAGACTATGAAAGTAAAGTTGTAGTCTGGACTTAGTAAAACTGATGAATTTGGCCTCTGGCTTTGGGTGATTTTTAGTACATGGAGAGTAAGTACTCTGTCACTGCTTTGGGGTTGTTTATGACTGCCTGCCTGCGTGGTTTTGTCTCTGAGATAGAATCTTGCTACTTTTCTCAGGCTGTCCTTTAACTCCTGGGTAGCTGGGACTACAAGTTCATATACACCATGGTGAGTGCTTAGTTTTTAGGTTATTAACCTAGGCACAAAACAGAAAACTTTCATATTATGCAAAGAGTAACAAATTAAGTTCTCAGTTTCATAAACAGGAAGAGTATCGGTGCCCAACATTGTTGGTCTTTCTTAGGAATTCAGAAATGATGTTGTGTATGGGACTATAAGAGGTGCACATGTACATAAGAAATGAGGAGGGAGGGACCAACTGTGTTCCCTAGCCAATAACATGGCTTGTGGGGGTTGGGTTTCATTCATGAGTTTTATTAGTCTATAAATCTTTGTGTTACTATCAGGGGTGGGGAAACAAGATGAGGAAATTGATGCAGCAACATGAACCTAACAGTAGGGGAAGGTGTGTGGAGGGTGGAGGTGATGGGTAGAAAATGGATGAGTGGCCAGTGGTGGCCAAAGAACAAGCTCACTCTAGACAATCAGGCCCTCTATGAAGTCATGTCTGGGAAAGTACCTTTCTGCACAGAAGAAAAGTTGCCGGTTTTAGACTGATAAAATGCCCCTCTGGGGTAAATGCATTGAAATGTCTTCTGGGTGCTGCTTGTCTGCTTGTACTGTTGTAGCAGTGCTGGGACTCAAGCCCAGGACTCATCAACTCTAGGGAAGCACTCTAACCTCCCTACTGTTTCTGGCTTTACTGTGAAAGAAGATGTACTGTATGCTTGGGGGAAGGAAATCCCACACGTTAAACTGTTACCAGAGCATCTCATAAAGCCACGTTTAGATGCACACTGTCACCTGGGAAGATGCTAACTTAATATGAAGACTTTGGATTTCGAGTACTGAAGAGTTAAGAGTGTTAAGAGGCCTTGCTGTCCTTCCTGGCATCTTGGATTCAGTTTCTAGAACCCTCATTATGTGTGTCAACCGCTGGCAACGAGGACATCTGATGTCCTCCTGGTCTCAGTGGGCATATGCACATTCAGCTAAATCAATTTTTTTAGTATTATATTGGATCCCTTGCCCTTTTTCTTTTTGTATGTTTGAAATGGTGATGGAAGGGATAAACAGAACAAAATGCCAAGAAAAGAGTAAACAAGATGCATACTACATATGCAGGCCCTTTAGGTCAGGTCGCTGGGTGCTGAAACAGGGCTTCATAGGTATGCAAACACTACTGCTAAGTCACATCCATAAGGATTCATTGCCTATGAAAAAGAGGGAGAAGAGAACTCTGTTGTAGGTACAGAGGCATAGATTCCCCCATCCTGTTTACAGTGTGGGAGGCTTTATCGCCAGACTGGGTTTGAACCTTCTCTCCCTCTGCCTCAGTGCTGAGATTTTTAGGCGTGCCCAGTAGAAATGCATATCCTCAAGCCCTGCCTAGACACATATAGAATGGTGCGGTCCAGCAACTTCACATATATCATGCAGAGTCAAATCCTAGCAAAAGAGAGACCAAGTAGAAGGCAGGATAAGATTGGGCTGAGGTAGCGCACACCTTTAATTCCAACACTAGGGAGGCAGGTGGGACTGAGTTTGAGGCCAGCCCACAGAGAGCAAGTTCCAGGACAGCCATCTCAAAAAACAAACAAGACAGGATAATTTGGGACCTGATGCATGACTACTTTGTCTGCTACCTATCTGAGCTGGTTATGAATGGAATAAAGTCAGATTAAGGACTTGCCCAAATGTTGATGGCATGCACTTTGGTCATCTTAGCTATCATTTCATATATACATACACACGTACGATCACACACACACACACACACACACACACACACACTATTGTACATTAATGAAAAATAGATGGCCAGTTGTGGGAGGGAGCTAGTTCTCTCTTTCCACTATGTGTGTTCAGGCTCAGACTTGGCAGCAAGCACCTTGCACATCTCCTGACTTTTTAATAATTTATTTAACTTTATGTGTGTTGGTATGAAGGTGTCAGATCCCCTGGAACTGGAGTTAGAATCAGTTGGGAGTTGCCATGAGGGTGCTGGGAATTGAACCCAGGTCCCCTGGGAAAGCAGCTATTGCTCTTAACCGCTGAGCCATCTCTCCAGCCCCCATAGCTCCTGACTTCTATGGGTGCAAAGGGTCTGAATTCAGGTCCCTGTTCTTGCACAGCAGGAACTTTACACCTGTTGAGCCAGCGCCCTGTCCATCCCTTACCTATCGCTTCTACCAAAACTAAAGCTACCAAATTCTGTGAAGCCATTGAAGACAATGTGGGGCAGCAATGTGGCTTTGGTAGTGACAGGCAGAGCAAGGTGAATTCTACACTGGAAACTTTGATCTAAAACTAAAGAGTCAAACATGGCTCCAGGGATACAAGGATAGAGAATAACAAACTTACTGGCAAAAGGCATTGGCAAGGACACCCCGAGGATATAGTGGGCCAATATGGGGAGGTCAAAGAGGAGACACGTCATTGTTTAGCCAGCACAACTAATGTGGATTACTGCAATGGACAATGACAAGGTGGATTTCTCCTTCCTGGGAGCCATGTGGTGAGCCTCCCAGGTGGGTGCAACAGGGAAAGCCAGTGGAGGCTTACCAGCACCAGTTGTCTCACCTGGGATATGACAGTCAGCCTGTTTGGCAGTGACCAGTATAGGTATTTGGTTCTAAAGATCTGTGTCATAGGCTGATGTCAAGTGCTAGTGTAGAGAAAGTTGGGAGTGCAGAGCTCTTGAGAGGCAGAGGCAGGCAGATTTTTGAATTCAAGGCCAGCCTGGTCTACAAAGGGAGTTCCAGGACACCCTGCGCTCCACAGAGAAACCCTGTCTCGGAAAGTGTGTGTGTGTTGGGGATGGGGCCAGGCACTTAAGAGGCAGTTTCTGTGTCCTCAGAATCTGAGCTAGGTTTTCCTTCCAGGAAGGAGAGCCCAGGCCTGGTAAACTCATGGCTTTTGTCCTGGCTCCTTGCCTCTCTTTCAGAGTTTGTCACATAGGAAAACAAGCTGTGCAACTCCCTCTGTTGCTAGGAGATGTACAAACATAGCCAGAAAAGATCTACTGAGGATTGTGTTGCAGCTTTCCCATAAATGACAAGCAGCTGTTTGGGAAAGCAGGGGGAGGTAGCAGCCAATCTCTGCTGGTGGCATAGGAGGACAGAAGAAAAGAATTTCTACTGTAGCCGTTTCTTGTGCTCAAGTTCTAGAACAAGCATGCCAATTAAAACCTATTTAGAAGAGCGTTAGCTTTTCAGCAATATTGGGCCATTGCCTCATTGGACTTGTGCTTTATGAAAAATAGGGGGGGACTTTTTACTTTTATATAATTTTAAAATGAGAAGAGGGCCCACCTTTAATCAATGAAAGTTCCCCCTCTAGATTCAGGAGCTACACTATGCTGTTTCCCTAACTGTAAAAGGAATTTTTGTTTTGTGAAATAGGCTCTTGGCTGTGTAGCCCTGGCTGGCCCGGAACCCTAGATCAGGCTTGAAATCTACGTGCCTCAACCTCCAGAGGCCTGGGATAAAGGCAGAAGCCACCACACCCAACTGTAAAGGGATCTTTTTTTTCTTTTGAGACAGGGTTTCTCTGTAGCTTTGGAGCCTGTCTTGGAACTTTCTCTTGTAGACCAGGCTGGCCTCGAACTCAGAGATCCGCCTGCCTCTGCCCCCCGAGTGCTGGGATTAAAAGCGTGCACGCCACCACAAGAGACTTATTCTTATAAATGCCTGGCCTTAGCTTAACTAGCTTCTTGCTAGCTTTTCTTAAATTATCCCAGCTACACCTTTTACCTTTGGACTATTTTCCTTCTTTCCGTGTATCTCACTTTGCCGCTTACACAACCCTGGCTGAGTGGGTGAACCCCTGACCGCCTCCTCCCTTTCCTCGGGTCTCTATTTATCCTCTCTGCCTGCCAGCCCCGCCTATCCTTGCTCCTGCCTCTTTATTGGCCTTTCAGCTCTTTATTAGGACCATCAGGTGTTTTAGACAGGCAAAGAATCACAGCTTCACAGAGTTAAACAAATGCAGGGTAAACAAAAGCAACACATCTTTATGTCATTAAACAAATGTCCCACAGCATAAAAAGCAACACCTTCAAATACTCCCCAACACAGATGTGTGTCATCACACCCTGTTCCCATGACATTCTTGAATATATGCTGCTGCCATCCCCTCCCTGGTTCCAATCCCTGCTTACCATCTCCCCAGCCCTATGTCTTGGCCTCTCTCCCTAGCACCCCACCTACTGCTTCTCACAGGACTCACTGTGCATCCGGCCTCCCTCAGAAAATGCTTCCACTTTACCCACCCGACTTGCACGTCTCTGGGATGCATCCCACGCTAAGGGAAGCTGCTCCCTTACCCTCGCATTAACTCCTTCCTAACTGTGTTTGACTGTTCAGACTGAGCTCCTCCGGTGTCGGAACCCAGCCATGTCGCCCCATCCCGTGTTCAAAGAGGAGCATATTAGAGCCGATGTGTAATTCAGTGATGGGCTCACGAAACACTGCGAGCTCCGTCAATGATGTGGTGGGACAGGTGAAATCTGGAAGATACAGGGTCTCAAACTGAGTGTATATGTCACCCAAAGATGTATTCATTTTTCGGGAGGACTGTAGACCAGAGAAGGTGGAGAATGCAAGATTTTGTGATTTAAATAGTAACATGGGCTGGCAAATGGCTCAGTGGGTAGGGGAAGGTTCCCTCTGGGCTTGGCAGCCTGAGTTCAATCTTTGGACCTATAGGGTAGGAGAGAGTTGACTCCTATAGCTGTCCTCTGACCTCCACAGGTGTGCCATGCATGGGACAAACACAAAGCCTTTAATACAGCAGGAATCTGAAAATATCATTGCTAGACATCCAAGACTATCAACCTTAAATATAGGATTGATCTTTTTACATGTATATTTCAAAATATGAAGCAGAGTTCACAAGGTCCTGCCCCTCCCCAAAGGTCATAGGCGGTAAACAATTGCTGAGGGGCTTTTCTTTCCAGAAGTGTAGCCACTAGGAAGTTGTCCATATTCCTGTAAGCAACTCTAATGTCCTTAGATTGGCAGGGGAGGGGGCTAGTTGGGAAGAGTAAAGGGTCAGCAGAAGTGTGCAGCGCACAATGCCTGTCTCTACCATACAGTTTGCGAGCTTTGGGCAAGGGGCTGGAGGTTGAAACATACAGAGATACAGACCTCTAGTCACTGGTAAGAAGCCCCTTTATTCAATAGCACCATGGAGGCTTATATACCCAACACAGTCAGGTGGGCCAACAGGTGAAAACCCTATCCTCTGATCCTCAAGGCCAAGGCAACACGTGCTCGTGAAGCAGAGCTGGTAAACAACTTTGACACAGCTTTCAGTAACTCAAATCAGAAGGAAAGTCAAGATCGCTAGCAGGGAAGAGCAGCTGGAGCAGGACTCCAAATGGTCCCAACAGAAGCAGGACAAGGAAGGGTAATGGGGGGCTGGCTTTATTAGAACGAGCAGTTATAATCTGCATTCGCCGCTTTAGAAAAAAGCTATGAAGTCAGGAAGCGAGCGCATGGGTCAAGCTGTTTGCAAGGCTGTGCTGGTCCTGGATCACTGAGGTCTTCGAGTGTTATCTGCTCCTTCTCTGGACATTTGGAGCTGCCATATGCCTCCATTTCATCTTTGTGTCTTCAGCCTGGAAGGGGGCTCGCTGAGCCCCCACTGCTGTTTAGACAATCCATGACTGGTCAGTATGTCCACATTTAGAGGGAAACCAGCAGCCTAACCGAGGTCTAAGAAAAACAGGTACAAAACGAAGGCAGGGATGGTAGCCTTGTATCCTACTTTTAGTTACTTTGTAGGCCCGAGGGGTCAAATTTCCATGTGTCTGTTGTGGTTAATGGTCCTCGGGACACCTGGCTGACACCCCGTCTTGGGGCTGAGAACTGTAGGACCTTGTCCCAGAGCCTCCCCTTTCTTTTCCTGTCCAATGTCGGGAAGTGTCTAACATCCCTTGGTCACTAGAGTTCTGTGTATCACGTGCAATGAAATAAAAATAAAACCTGGAAGATGTTTTATCAAAAAGTAATAACTAATTGAGGGATGTCCACTAGGCAGAATGCTTGCGTAGCATACGTGAAGCCCTACCGTAGCCTACCTCACCACATAAAAGAGGTGCAGTGGCGAACCCCTGTAATCTCAGCGATCAGGAGGTGGCGACAGAAGGGTCAGAAGTTTAAGGCCATCCTCTGCTACATAGTGAGTTCAAGGCCAACCTGGAATACATGTCCATTGAATAAGCCAAACATAGTGCATATGCCTGTAACCCCAGCAATTGGGAAGCAAAGACAAAAGGACCAGTCCACATTTAAGTCCATCCCAAGCTATATAGTGAGGCCATGTCAAAAAAAATCCTCCTTCATCTTGTACCATATGAGTGCTTTGTTTCTCAAAAGATGTTCTAAAGTAGCTTCTGAAACAGCAGCCCTCATCCCAGTATTCTGGAGGAAGAGGCAGGCAGATCTGAGTTTGAGGCCAGTCTGGTCTACAAGTGCTAGGTCCGGGACAGGCTCCAAAGCTATACAGAGAAACCCTGACTTGAAAAAACAACAAATAATTTCATGGTTGGGATCACCACACCATAAGGCGCTGTATTAAAGGGTCACAGCATTAGGAAGGTTGAGAACCGCTGTTCTAGAACAAGGCAGGAGGTGCAAGTTTGCCGTTTGCTCGCTGGTGTCCCTTCTCAGGCTGGTCTGCCCCGGGGCCCCAGGTCCCGAACAAGGGGCTGAAACCCCTTTAGTTCTGCCTCTTTTTCACCAGGTTTGCATTGCCCCATCTGGTTCCTGAAATTCCTCTGGGATGAAAATTAGGGCTGTTTTCTGCCCCTCACCCTAGCAACCTAGCTGACTCTCTGTGTTGGCCCTCAGCCCTTGTAACTAACAGATCAATCCATTGATGTGCTTTTCAAAGCCCAGTTTGCTGGAAGCTTTCGGTGTCAGCTGTTTGGGCTCTTTAGTACTGGCGCTGACACAAGGCGCTCTGGGAAATTTCGAGAGGCTGGTGCCTGGCCCCTGACTCGCTGCCCTCAGCATTTTCACTCAGGCCATTAGCTTGTTTTTGTATCTGAATCTGCTTGGATTCCTGTCTCTTTTGGGTCACATCCATCATCTCGGTTTCCATTAGGGCTCTCTCTTTGGCTCCGTCACAGATCTAATAAAGGTAAAGCCACAACATCAAAGCTGCTGCAGTGGTAACATTCTCTTGCATTAGCCTTTGCTCTAAACAGAAGCAGGCATCCTCTTTCTGGGGCAGCTCCGTCCCTTGGAGATGGTCCTGAGGTTTGTGGGGATGAAACCCAGTTCTGTGTGTGTGCGCGGTGTGCACACATGTCCGTGTCTGCCTGTCTGAACCCAAGGCCTCTGACCCTCAGCATATACATTACCGCTGAGTCATGTCCCTAAGCCCCTGGCTTCCATTCTGACTCTAACTGGCCTGGTAAATGAAGATAATTTCAGACTATTGAAACAATGTAGCCCAAAGAAATGGGAATTTCCCCAGGAATCTCATGCTGGGAGAAGGAAAATGCACCAGCTGGGTGGAAAACTTGTAAAGGGATTTTACACAGGTTAAATAACTTATCAGGTCATCTCACAGGTTGAGGCTAAAGCCCAAAACAATGATGTGTCTGTGGGTGGTGAGTGGACCACACCTTGACCTGTACTGAATAGATGTGCTATACTTGGCTTTCTAAACTTTGATCTCACTTCAGGAGCCTGGAGTTAGACAGACTTAGAGAATTCGCGGGATCTCTTTGTCCCTCTTCCCAATGACGCCACATTGAATAAATCTTTTTTCTGCTTTCCACTTAACTAAAAAAAAAAATGTATGGGTGTTTTGCCAGCATGTATGTATGTGCACCACATACACGCCTGGTGTCCATGAAGGTCAGAAGAAGGCATCAGATCCCCCAGAACTGGAGTTAGACATGATGGGATCCACCATGTCACTAGGAATCAAACCTAGGTCCTCTCACAAGGCAACCAGTGCTCTTAGCTGATGAACCATCTCTCCAACCCCTGTACTTTCCACTTTTAGTTGGCTTGTTGGGGATGGTGGCTGGACTTGACTTTGGGCACAGGCTGTGAGCCAGGCTGACTCCTGAGATAGTTCTTGCGTCAAGGGGAGTAGCGGTGCGCCAGCACTTGAGATGAACAGGCAGAAGATCAGTCATCCTCAGCTGTATAGTGAGTTAGACAACAGTCTGGGACACATGAGCTCTCATAAAGCAAAGCGAGTTTGATAGTTGTTGTGTCTAAACGACTGTGCACATACTCTAACCTGGGACTGGGGTTCAGTTTCAGAGCACTCTAGTGTGTGCCCCATCCTGGATTCCATCCCAAAACAAAAACAAATAAAATACAGCACACGCCTTTCATCCCAGCACTTGGGAGGCAGAGGCAGGCCGATCTCTGTAAGTTTGAGACCAGCCTGGTCTACAGAGCTAGTTCCAGGACAGGCTCCAAAACTACAGAGAAACCCTTTATCCAAAACAAACAAAAAACAAGCAAACAAAAACCAACAAAACAAAAAAAAACAAGTAAAACATTCATTTCTGCTCTGTCTTATTCTCTGGTTAGAGCGCAGTAAAATTTTGTGTTTGCAACAGAATATTATGAAATCGGTAGGGGGTTTCATGGCATTGCTTCAGTTTTTGGGTTTTTTTGGTTTGGTTTTGTTTTTTCAAAACAGGGTTTCTCTGTTTCTCTCTGCTAGCTTTGGAGCCTGTCCTGGAACTTGCTCTGTAGACCAGGCTGGCCTCGAACTTGGAGATCCTCCAGCCTCTGTCTCCCTGAGTGCTGGGATTAAAGGCGTGTACCATCCCCCGGTTTGCTTCGGTTTTGAGACATGGTCTTGCTGTATAGCCCAGAACGGCTCTCAGGGCTCAGTCCTCTAGCTTCACTGTCCGAGTGCTAAGACTGTAGTCCTTGCACACTGAAGCAGTCAAGCAGGTAGTGGTTTTCTGTTGTTTTGTATTTGTTTTGAGACGGGTCTCTCATAGCCCGTGCTAATCTCAAGCTACCGCACCTCAGAGATAACCTTGAACTCTTGATCCTCCTGCCTCCACCTTCTAGGTCACTTCTGGAATCCCGTGTACCACCCCTTGCCTAGTTTCAGGGCGCTTACAGAGTCAAGGGCAGGGTCTTGTGTGTGCTAAGCAAGCACTTGCCAGTTGAGCTACATCTACTCCCGTTTTTATTGCATTCGTTTACTTACCTTGTGTGTCTGTGAGTGTCTGTTATGTATGTGGCTACTCTTTCTCAGCTGAGCTCTGCTGCTGCACTCTGTGGTCCTGGTGGTGTCCCCACCTTCCCTAGAGGTCTATCTCAGCTACTTTTCTGTTGCTGTGATAAGACACCATGACCAAGGAAAGAGTTGATTGGGGGACTTACATGTTGGGAGTTGTGAACCCCCGATCCTGAATTTCTTGTAAACAACTTGTTTTCCTCTGCTCTGAGACAGCCTGCAGCTGCTCTGAGCACAAGACCCTCAGGAGTTCCTGATGGCAGGGGAATGGGTTCTGGTGGGTTAGGCTGGGGCGTGGCTAGCAGTTAAAGATCCCTATATAAGCTTCCCCTGGACTCAATAAAGGGGGCATTCCTGTTTCAAGGATGACCCGTGTCTCTGTCTGTGTGTCTTTGTGTGTTTAAATCTCAGGCCCTTGCCTGGCTCGCGAATGGTCCTGTAGTGCAGGCACCGCAACGCAGTACTGCACTGTCACGTAGTACACGTAGTACAGATAGGGGGTACACTTCCAGGTTCCGAGGGTTAAACTCTGACCAACATGATAGGGAGCATGGCAGCAGGCAGGCAGCAATGGAGCTGAAACAGTGTCTGAGAGCTCACATCTTTTTGTTTTGTTTCAGGGCAGGGTTTCTCTGTGTGACCCTGGCTTTCCTGGAACTCACTTTGTAGACCAGACTGGCCTTGAACTCACAGAGATCCAACTGCCTCTGCGTCCTGAGTGCTGGGCTTAAAGGCGTGCCATCACTACCATCCAGTGAGAGCTCACCTCTTGATCCATAAGCATGAGGCAGGGAGTGGACTTTTAAAACCTCAGTCTCCCCCCCCCATACCTCCAATAAGGCCACACCTCCTAATTCTTCCCAAACAGTTCTACCAGCTGGAGACCAAGTACTCAAATATATGAGCCTATAGGGATCATTCTCATTCAAATTCAAACCACCCAAAGGTCCATTCAGGATTTTTTTTTTAAGGTGTGTGTGTCTGTGGTGTGTATGTGCCATGGCACATTCATGGAGGTCAGAGGAGAACTTGCGGCAGTTTCTTCCTACTACATGGGTCCTAGGAATTGTATTCAGGTCTTCAGGGTTGGTGGCATCTTTGAAGCCCTGTTTTAGAGACAGCAGTCCTAAATTGGCCTCAAACTCACAATAACAAAAAGTTGACCTTGAACTCCTAATCCTGCTTTCCACAGTATAAGCCCCCACAGCTGATAAATTGATGGTTTTCATTTTTAATTTTCACTTTATGATTGCGCATGTGCATACACTTGTGCGCATAAATGATGTGTGTACGTGCATGGCGTGTGAGAGTAGGGGCATGCACATGTCCCGGTGCTTGTGGAAGTCAAGACTGTACGGAACCAGTTCTTTCCTTTCTGGATTCTGGGGATCAAATTAAGGTAGCCAAGCTTGCCCAGGAGGTGCTCCCACTGGTTAAGCCATGCCACTGGCCTCGGTTTTTGTTGTTATCCAAATTATTTTTGAAAAAAAAATTGTGTGTATGTGATGTGTTTGCAGGTGCCTCTGGAGGCCAGAGCTGTTAGATTTCCCAGAGCTGGACTTGGAAGTCTTTGTGAATCACCTGGTGTGGGTGCTCAGAACTGAACTCGGCACATCTGCAAGAGTAGTATATACTCTGTGTTCTTTGAAAAGTTTCTCTGTAACAATGCTGGCTGTCCTGGAACTTGCTTTGTAGACCAGGCTGGCCTTGAACTCACAGAGACTGGCCTGCCTCTGCCTCTCAAGTGCTTGGATTAAAGTGTGCACCACCACTGCCTGGCTGTAGTATAAATTCTTAACCACTGAACCATTTCTCTAGCTCCCTTTCATTTCTGAAATAGGGTCTCATATAACCTCAGCTGGCTTCAAATTTAATCTGTAGCATAGGTTGACCTATGAACTCACGGTCCCCCTACTTTTACCTCCCAGTTGTTGGGATTACTGGTGTGTACCCTCAGACCTGATGAAATCATGGATTTTGATGAAGGGAGTCAGCTCTGACTGGTGGGGCAAATCTAGAGAGTTAAGGCCTTCTTTCTTGAAATACTTTGTCCAAATGGGTAAAAGAAGGGCCACCGCCGAGGCCTGCTAGGGCAGGGAAAGTGGGTGGACTGGCTGCTTGGCCGATGGACACCAAGCTATAACTGGTTTCTGCAGCTCTGCTCCAGTCAGGCAGGCAGTACCCAGCCTGCCCGTGAGTCACAGCTGCTGCTTGTTTGAGCAGTAGCCAGCCTCTGCACAGGAAATACAGGGCCACCTGGCCAAGAAAGGCCTGTGCTGAGTGACGCTTAGAGGAGCCTGTCCTTCCCTGCCCCGAGGTGACACTGGGCTATAGTCTAATGGAACAGGGTAAAGAGCAGACCAGGAACAAAGATGAGCCATAGAGGGGAGCAGGGAGAGGTTCAGACGCCCATCCTTGAACAGTAGTCACCAGGCCAGAGAAGAGAAACCCCCCAGCTCCAGCTGGGAGAGGCAGCTACGTGGTTTGGGGGTGAGACATAAATTCTGCGTGTTGTGATCCTAGGCCGATCTTTAGCTTTTCAGCATTCCCGGGATCCCACCAAATGCAACATTTTATAGCTTTTGCAGTCAGGTCATCAGTGGGCAGGAGGCAGCCACCCCACACTGCCTCCCCAGCAACCCAGTCCCTTTCCGCTAGGTAAAGCCAGATCCTTGACTTCGCTTCAGGGAGGGATTTCAGGATAAATCAGTAAGAAACAGGGTTTATTTAAAGACAATTTTTAACATATCGAAACACAGAAGGGTACTCTGGGAAAGAGCAAGGCATATGCAGGGCTCTGTACGCTTCTCAAAGGAGAGTCACCCTTAAGTGTCTTTACAATGGCCGTATTAAGATTTTGACAGTTTCCCAAGTTCCATCTCAAGCAGTTGCTATTTTTTTTATTCCTGTTTTTATTGCGTGGATGAGATCGTGGGGGTGGCTCCTGAGGTGGACTGGGTAGAATTACAGCCAGTAAGGCGAGTCCCCGGGTAACAAGGCTTACAGAAGAAGCTCAAATGCTACCATAAACAAATGTTTGTGCTTTTATATTGGACAAGCAGAACATATCTGAGAATGAACTAAGGTCACCTCAAGGCCTCACGTGCTCAAGTTGTTTGGAAATAACTGCACAAGGAGGTTGTTCCTGCGTAGGCAGCCTTAAAAGCAACTGTGGCCTTTCATACTGAAATCCTCCACTCTCAGCTGCTGAGAGACTTCAGTTAATACTCTGGTCTCTGAATGTGTACAGGGGTGATGCACTGTATTAAACAGCTAAGGTTTATCTCTGTGGATTTAGTAACAGGAATAAAGTATTCCCTAAGTAATGAGACCAGACAAGACTCAGTGGTAAGGGGCTCCTTTCCCTTCCCATGTCCCCCGTTTCCTGTCTTTATATCCTGCCTCAAGATGACAGAAAAACTCCACAATGTCTGGTGGAACACAGGACAAAAGAGCAAGCCAGATTGAGTAGTCAAAAGTCTGCGGTTCGGAGGAGATCTGGGGAGGCCCTGGAGTCAAGCAGGCTGAGGTCGGTTGGAGGAACTGTAGATTGTGGGAATTATGAAAGCTAGATACAGAGAAATCATTTAGGGGCTTCAGCTCTTAGTCCTTTAGCTTGGCCAACCAAATGCTAAGATTGCAGTGTTGGATCACCAAACCTGCCAAGTCTGTAGTGTGGTTTGTTTGGTTTTAATTTTTTGAGACAAGGTTTCCTGTAGCCCATGCTTGTCTCAAACTTACTATGGATGGAGGATGGATTCAAAAGTGACCTTGAACTCCTGATCCCCCGCCTCCACTTTCTAGGTCACTGCTGTGATTACATATCCCACCATGCCTACTTTATGGGGTTCTGGGGGTCAAACTTGGCCTTGTGCATGTTAACAAGCACTTTACCCACTGGGGAGCTATCTTCTCTTTTTGTTATCTAACGTTTGTGTGTTGTGTCTGTGAACATGTTTGTGTATGTATGTTTGTATATGTGTGTATGTATGTGTGTGTATATGTACGTGTGTGAATGTGTGTGTGTATGTTGTGTGGCTACTTTTCCTGCCTGTGGCCTGCTGTTGCACTCCATAACTCACCCATCTCTGCCCCCCTAGGGCTGGGATTATAGACTCACACAGTTATACCTGGCTCTTATGTGGGAGCAGGAACTCAGAACTCAGATGCTCATACTCGGCATACAAGCATTTCTGCCTCTGAGCCCTCTTCTTGTCCCCACTCTCATTTTTGCTGGGGATCGAACTTAGGGTTTGTGAATGTTACAAAAATCTTACCACTATTGGGCAACTGCCCGCTCCAGTCCTACCTCCTCCTGCTTTTCAGGCAGTGTTTGTTATACAGCTTAAGATGGTCTGCACTGCATAACCCAACCAGGCCTCAACTCGGAGTGAGTCTCTGGCTCAGCCTCCTGAGTGCTAGACTTGAAGGTGTGGGGCATTCAACATCTCCAACTTTTCTTGTTTTTTTTTTGAGAGAGGGTCTCTTGTACTCCAGTCTGGTTTCAAGCTCACTATGTAGCTGAGGATGTCTTTGAACTCCTAATCTTTGGTGCATCCCCTTTCCCAGTTCTGGGATTACAGGCATGCACCATCAGGCCAAGTTTAGGCTGTGATGCTGTGGATTGAACTCAGGGCTCTGCGCACGCTAGAGACAAGCAATCTACTAACCTAGCTATATGCCCGGTCCTTCCTTAACTTACAAATACTTTTATAAATGGCCACGAGGAGCACAAACCCAGAAGAAACACAAGGAAGTACACATCTATCTGGATCTTTTTTCTTTTCTTTTTCTTTTTTTT
>LOEQ01000222.1:165842-178127 GCA_001685075.1 Bramus lutescens | reverse complement strand
CTCTCTCTCTCTCTCTCTCTCTCTCTTCTGTTTGAGAGTGGTTTTGCCTTGTGGTACTGTGACCCACCTGTCCGTAGGAGCAAATATATATATTTATGTATATTATATAGATATATATTCTGGTTTTTTTTGTTTGTTTGTTTTGAGACATCATCTCACTTTATAGTACTGACAGGTTTAGAACTCTATATGTAGACCAGACTGGCCTGAAATTCACAGAGATCTGCACGCTTTTGCTTCTGTCTTCTGAGTACCAGAATTAAAGGTATATGCCACCACAATGAGGTTGAACCCCATTTTTAACAGGCAAAGTGGCCCTGCATCCCTCGTGGCCTTGGGTCCCCAGCTGTAAGTTCTGGTCCCAGCTGGTGGCTCTGCAAGGCACTGATAGGGAGCAGGGAGACTGAGAAACTGAGCAAGGCTAAATAAAGGCTAGCAGCAACTGAGAACAGCAAGGCAGACTCTGAGGTTTCTCTCTGTAACAGTCTGGCTATCCTGGAACTCACTCTGTAGACCAGGCTGGCCTCAAATTCAGAGATCCGCCTGCTTCTGCCTCCCGAGTGCTGGGATTAAAGGCATATGCCCCCCCACGCACAAAATACATTAAAAATATTCTTGTTCAGGAATAAAATGTAGGCTTTGTTTTTTTCTGGTATTAGTTGGGCAAATGTTGTCTGTTCCTTTGTTTCCTGTCAAAGGTGGCCAGTCCACCAAGGACCAATATTCCATGTGTCTTCCCAGCTTGGAAAGCTATTATGCAAACCCCCACCTGCTAAAACCTCCTGATGCAAAGGTCCTGCTGCAGTCCCAGAAACTGACCCGGAGCAGCCAACTCCTTCTGCCTTTCCCCTCACTTCCTTTGTACCGATTTTTAAATTATCCAGTCAAGAGTAGACGGTGAGCTTGACTCCCAGCCAAGCATCCTCTTCACAAACGGGCATGGCCTTGCAGGGTTCCTTTCCCTTTGGGTGTTTCTTTGTCTGAATCCAGGATGTCACTCAGGCTAAGCAAGTGTTCTACCACCCAGCTTTATCACCTGCCCACTTTTTATTTTGAGACAAGGCTTGAGCTTGGCAATTCTCTTGCCTCTCGGCCTCTCAAATAGCTGGGATTACAGGATTCTGCCACCAAGCCCCGATATTTTTGTTTTTTGTTTCTGTTTTGAATCAAGGTCTCACTTTGATGCCCTGGCTGGCCTGGAACTTGCTCTGTTGAGGAGGCTAGTCTCAAAACTGTGGTTATCCTCCTACCTCTGTCAAATCCAACCTAGATTTCAGGCAGGTGGTATTTATTCATTTATTGAGACAAGGCCATGATATCTGGTCCAGGCTGGCCTGGAACTCATCAAGTTGTCCAGGCTGGCCTCAAACTTGAGATTCTTCTGCCTCAGGTATTTGAGTGCTGAGATGACAAGTAAGTAATCCTTTTCCTGTTTTAAGCAGTTTTGTTGAGTCATTCTGGGATTTGGGGAGGGTGAAAGCTTCCATATCTTTTATCAATGTAATCCTAACATTCTAGGAAGTGACCAGTAAAGGCAAGCAATTCCCCAGGCTGCACAGCTGGCTAGCGGCCACAAAGGTGGATTTTAACTTTCATAAGCTCTGCCTATGAAAACTGTCGCCCACTCAGACCCTAAGAGGGACTGGCTTCAACTGGTTTTTAAATATGGCGTTAAGAGCAAGATGAAAGGCAGTTATGCCAAAGCCAGAGGGGCTGAGAAGAATGCCATTTTATTGCGTGTCCGCCTCTATACCTCACCCAGCTTTGGCCTCGCAGTGCCCCAGAGCCTGACCAAATCAATCTGGGAAGACTGAGTGGAGAGAGCAGGGCCAACTGTGACTAGGTCCAGTGGCCAGAGCTTATTTCCCAAGGCTGGTTTCTAGGCCACCAGGGGACAGGTCCTTGCATGTAGGGCCGTTCTGATACCTATTCTCCATGTTCTCTAGCCTATCCCCAGATTCTCTTGGGAACCTCTTGCATGGGCTTTTTTGAAGAGCCTGCCTAGCTGGGATTGTGCCTTTCTTGTAGCCCAGTACCATGCATGAGGCCCTGGGTTAGTCTCAGCATAGAAGGGGCTGGGGGAAGATACTAAAAATCTGGGCACTGGTCCTATCTTCCTGTGCTACCTCCTGAAAACACCATCACAGGCATCCTAGATGGTCCCTCAAGATCATGCAGAGTTCCACAAAGAGAGAAGCAACACTTCATGCTAGCTAGGGCTGCCTGACTTCAGTCGCAGGCAGGTGACCCTGGTGAGCGTGAGAGCCTAGGAGCATGATTGGTGGTTAAACACAGCGGGTCACACGTCCCACCCTGCATGTCTCACAGGTCTGTAGGAGGGCACTGATGCCCACCCTTCGGCCCTCATCATGGAGGCAGTTCTTGCAAAACACCTGAGCCCAGGCTTCTTCCTCCAAAAGTCAAAAACAATGGTTCTCAACTTCCCTAATGCGGCAACCCCTTAATACATCCTCATGGTGTGATGGCCCCCAAACATAAAATTATTTTCATTTCTACTTCATAACTGAAATATTTCTACTGCTAAGAATCATAATGTAAATATGATATGTAGATGGTCTCAGGTGACCTCTGTCAAAGGGTCATCGACCCCCCAAAGGATTTGCCACTCACAGGCTAAGAACCACCTGTCTAAAACATACACATCAATAAAATGTCCTCAGTGTTCTGAATTAGTTTTCCAAAAGTCAAGTGTGAAAATATTTCACATAAAAAACCTGAATTTCGCCGGGTGGTGGTGGTGCATACCTTTAATCCCAGCACTTGGGAAGCAGAGGCAGGCAGATCTCTGTGAGTTCTAAGCCAACCTGGTCTACAAGAGCTAGTTCTTGGATAGACTCCAAAGCTACAGAGAAACCCTGTCTCAAAAAACAAAAACAAACAAAAAACAAAAACCCTGAGTTTCAGCCAGGAGTAGTGGCTTGTGTGTATAATTACAGCACTCAGAGGCTATAGAAGGAGAGTGACCATGAGTTCAGGTCTAGCCTGGATTACAGAACGATTTCCAAGTCAGCCAGGGCTAGAATGAGACTCTGCCTTAAAAAAAAAATCTAAATTTCTTTCTGTTGAAAATCTGAAAAATAGCTGGTGGTAATGGCACACCTTTAGTTCTAGCACTTGGGAGGCAGAGGCAGGCGGATCTCTGTAAGTTTGAGGCCAGCCTGGTCTACATAGCAAGTTCCAGGACAGCCAGAGCTACACAGTGAGACCCTGTCTCAAAAATGAAAAACCTGAAAAATGCCAGTTTCAGATTATCTTGGTCTACATAATGAGTTCCAGGCCGGGGCTACACAGTAAGATCCTGTCAAGGGAGGAAGGAAGGAAAGAATGAAGGAGAGGAACCGGGAAAATCTGGTACATGGAGCTTGTGAGCCTATGGGAAGGCTGGAAGGGCTAAAGTCATCTCTCTCTCTCTCTCTCTCTCTCTCTCTCTCTCTCTCTCTTTCTCTTTCTCTCAAATGCGGTTTTGCTCCTGTGTAAAATTTTACTCATATATCAAAATAAGAAACAGAACACACACACACACACGCACGCACGCACGCACGCGCACGCACACACTGACCTCTACTGACTGCACATGCAAGCACAACTCTGAGAAGTCTTGCAATTTCTCAGAGCACAGTGGTCCCCATTGGATACAGTGGCGTTGCCCCAGCCAGACATCCTGGCCCATAAGCTTCCCTGGTTGTTTCCTTAGTGCCTCCTCTAAGTATTGAACAGGTCTCTATCTGTTGGCTTAGGCTCTCCTGCGTGAGGCGGCTGGTGATGAACTTCAAACTCAGAGCTAATGAGTCAGCACTTCACCTTAGTCCTGCCCTTGGCGAAGGTGTTGTTCACAAGCTGGCTGATGTCAAGATCTCCAGGATCACAGGTAACCTCTCCCCAGAGACACTGACCCGCTGCTCCACACCCTTCCCCTGCTCAGGTAAGGTGTGCTGACTCACATCCTGACTGTGCCAGTGCCCAAGGCGACTACGAGATCATCCAATCTCATTTAGTTCTTGCGCATTGGCCAGGCTTGCTTGAGATGGCATCTTGGAATATACTGTAGACAATGAGTTGGCTTCTGGGCTTAGTCAATGGGAGGGAGAGATAGGGTTGATTGATCTTGCCTGCCCCAGGTGGGAAAGGAGGGAGTGGTGGCCTATAGCACCGTATATGGTATGTATATGTATATTATGGCCACTTGTATCTAGATTGTGGGTCACAGGTTTCACAGCTGTAGAGTGGGGGGAGAGGCATGGAGACAGTGGAAGGTATGACCTTCAGTGGTCAGCTTTAGTGTAACTGTCCTGCTACAGCGTCCTCAGGAGCAGACAGGGTGAGACCCTGAACTGCTGCCCCTTGGGTACAGCTGATTGGACCTAGATGGGGGTCCAGTCTACTGACAAGCTCGCAAGATTGTGAGGGAGCCTGGCTGGAAGATGGAAGCAGGTTACTCTGAGTGGTTTTGGGGGGAAGACAGGAATTCAATGCAGAGCAGGGCAGTTGGTAGCAAGGAAGAGGTATACACTGGAGAAGATGTCAGAGGCAGAGAGGGAGAGAGGAGACAGGAGCGGGAGTAATGATTCATCCTGAAGTTGATGTAATCGGCTCCCAGAGCCTCTGTGAACCAAGAGTGGGAAGTCGAAAGAAAGAAACGCGTGCTGGGCTATCGATGCAGGCATCTGCATTCCACACCATATCTTTTTCTGGCCTCAGGAGGCTGGAGAGCTGTCTGTACGCTCTAGGCTTATTGAAGCCTCCGCGTCTTGGTGTGGAGTCAGGCTCATGTGGGTGCCCCAGAACTGGCAGATGAAGTAGATTCAGGTGGTGCAGTTAGAACTCATGACCTAGCTGGGTGTGGCAACTCACACCTGGAGTCCCAGCACTTGGGCCGATCTCTGTGAGTTTGAGGCCAGCTTGATCTACAGAGTAAGTTCCAAGGCAGGTTCCAGAGAAAAACCCTGTCTCAAAAAAANAAAAAAAAGGAAGGAAGAAAGGAGGGGGGAAGAAGAGGAGAGAGAAAGAGGAAGAAAAACAAACAAAACACTCAGCGTGTACATTTCCTAGGCTATGGGATGCTGGGAGCCAGAACTCTTGGCAGAGTGTGCCACTCTCCTGTGCTCCTATCCTTGTTCATGAGGGTAAGTGACAGATCCTGGCCTTGGGGTGGCCCTGTGACCTAGAGAAAACCTGTGGATGTCTCGGCTGCTGCTTGGTCTTCCCCTCCTTCCTGCGGTAAGAACTGACTATGTGAAGACAGAAGCCTGACCTCAAGGCCAGATCCTGATCCAAATCCAGGAAGCAGCTACTTTCTGGTCCCTGTTTTTTTCCTCTGTTTCTCATCTGCAAATAGCCAGGTGCATGACCAGCTGCCTGGAAAGGATAAACAAAAGAACAGCCCAAAGGTGACAGAGTGCCCTGGCCACTCTCAACTTTCACTGTTCTTGGTAGCCATCCCGTGTCTAATTCCCTAGGTGGGAGAGCCATGGCCTGAGAGAGGGGGCATGGCTATGGGTCAGGATGACCCTGTGCCTTAAGAGGAGGTAGGGGGTCAGCTCCAGTAGCAGCAGTGACCACAAGTGTGCCATGCACCTTACAGACACCCTTGCCTTCATTCGTCGCCTAGAGCTGCCATCACAAACCATGTAGAGGCACTGGGGAGATGGCTTAGTTGGTAAAGCACTTGCTGTCCTAATAGAAGAACCTGGTTCAGTTCCTTGGTAGCCACATAAAAAGCCTGGCTGTAACCCCAGTGCCGGGATGGAGAGACAAGAGAATCCCAATGGCTCACTGGACACTCAGCCCTAACCAGCTGTCAAGCTCCAGCTTCAGTGAGAGACCCTGTCTCAAAAAAATAAGGTGATCCCAGCACTTAGGAGACAGAAGCAGGTGGATCTCTGAGTTCAAGACCAACCTGGTCTGCATAGTGAGTTCCAGGCCAACCAGAACTACATAGTGAGATCATGTCTCAAAAGCAAAACTAAGAAGTAAAGACCAGTAGAAGAGGACACCTGACATCAACTTCTGGCACTATTCACACCACACACACACACTCACACACATGCACACATGTTCATGCATACACACAGGCATTCTTATGCAAACACACATACATACATATGTGTGCATATACTTATACACATATTACAGCATGTACCCCGCCCCACACAACTTGGACTGGGGAGATGGCCCAGCAGTTAAAGTGCTTGCTTCGTGTGCACAAGGCTCAGAGTTCAGATCCTCCTCAGAATCTATGTAAATACCATGTGGGAGTGGTCTAATTCCAGTCTTGGAAGGCAAAAACGGGGATGCCCAAAGCAAGCTGGTTAGCAAGACTTATATCAGTTGTCTTAGGATTCAACTGAGAGACCCTGCCTTAAAGAATTAAATGGAAAAGCTATAGAGCCAAGTATGTTGGCACAGGGCTTTAATCCTAGCACTCAGGAGGCAGAGGCAGAGATTGAAGCCAGCCTGGTATGCATACTGCGTTGCAGGTCGGTTGGGACTTCATAGTGAGATCCTTTCACAAAAATAAAATAAAATAAAATATCATCTTGAGCTGAAGAGATGGCTCAGTGGGTAAGGACACTTATTGCCAAGCCTGTGTTCAATACCCAGGCTCCACATAGTGGGAGAAGAGAAGACTTACAAATTGTCCCCTGACCTCCATGTGAGCTGTGCTGTACATATGCATACACGTTTGTCTGCTTTTGGTTTTTTGAGACAGGGTCTCTCTACTTAGTCCTACCTGTCCTGGAAATCACTTTGTATAGACCAGGCTGGCCCTGAACTCCAAGAACTCCTGCCTCTGCCTCATAAGTGTATGATTAAAGGTGT
Organism: Bramus lutescens; assembly: GCA_001685075.1. Classification (NCBI taxonomy): domain Eukaryota; kingdom Metazoa; phylum Chordata; class Mammalia; order Rodentia; family Cricetidae; genus Bramus; species Bramus lutescens. The sequence goes on along the minus strand of LOEQ01000222.1, from coordinate 171,287 downwards.
GTGTCACTAAGCCTGACCCACACGTAATTTTAAAACTAAGTAGCCAGGCCAGGTGGTGGTGGTGCACACAACTTTAATCTCAGCACTTAGGAGGCAGAGGTAGGCGAATCTCTGAGTTCTACACCAGCCTGGTCTATAGAGCAACTTCCAGGACAGCCAAGACTACATAGAGAAACCCTGTCTTGAAAAACCAAATAAATAAATTAATTAATTAAAATAAAATAAAATAAAATAAAGGGGAAGAGCCATCAAGGCAGATTGCTATTATCAGCCTCAGGCCTCCACATGGACACGTGCCCACATATATGGGAATGCACATACATGCAGTTACCGCTCACCATGCACACATACAGAAACTTGAAAAAGGAAAAAGCCCACCAAAGAACATGTTCAGAGACCAGAAAGAGAGAGATGGGGCCATCCAGTGTTAAGTGCCTGCTGTTCTTCCTTCCTTCCTTCCTTCCTTCCTTCCTTCCTTCCTTCCTTCCTTCCTTATGATTTTTCAAGACAGGGTTTCTCTGTGTAGCTTTGTAAACTGTCTTGGAACTCGCTCTGTAGACCAGGCTGGCCTCAAACTCACATAGACCCACCCTGCCTCTGCTTCCTGAGTGCTGGGATTAAAGGCATGCGCCACCACTGCCTGGCTTCTTTCTTTTAAAAACATGACATCACTCAAGCTACACAGTAACTCTTTATTAATTTATTGTTGTCAATTTTCTATGTGTATGAATTGTTCTGCCTGCACGTGTGTGTGTGTGCACCACATACATGCCTGGTGCCCAGGGTGTCAGACCCTCTGCTATGGGAGTTACAGACAGTTATAAGCTGCATATAGATGTTGGGAATTAAAGCCTGATCCTCTGGAAAAGCAGCAAGAGCTCCTCACCTGAGCCAAATCTCCAGCCTTTTTCTTTTTTTAACCTTTTTAAGACTTATTTTATGTAACTGTTCTGCCATATGAGATGCGTGTGTACCAGATGCCTGAGGTGGTCAGAAAGAGGGTGTTGGATCCCCTGGGACAGGATTTATGGACAGTTGTGAGCCACCATGTGGGTGCTGGGAATTGGATCTGGGTCCCCTGTAAGAGCAGTCAGTGCTCTTAAGCACCAAGTCACCTCTCCAGTTCTGCTTTTGCTGCTCTGGCAGAGGATCTGAGTTTAGTTCCCAGCACCCTTCTCTGGCAGTCCACAACTGCCTGTTAATGCCAGTTCCAGGGGATCTGACACCTTCTTCTGGCTTCCGTGGTCACCTGCACATACGTGGAATGTGCTCACACAGCCACATAAATAAAAAATAAATCATTTTTACAAGTTATAAAAGCCCCTGCCTCAAACAGGGTAGCTTGGGTTGAAATGCATATGTCTAACAACCTCAGAGGCCACAGTTGAAAACTGTGCGGTCAAGCGGTAATGCTCCCACCCAGGGTTCTGTGCCTTTCCAGCTCCTGGTAGGTAGCTTCTGGCCTTCCTAGTGACAGCCGGCCACCAATCTGCCTCGGTCCACACCTGAAGTTCTTTCCGTGCAAATCTAGGTTTTGTCCCTGTTCTCTGATTTCCATCCCACCTTAATCTTGTTAGAAATCAGTTTAAACTGACTATATCTGTAATACCAGCACTCAGGAGGTGGAGGCAGGGGATAAGAAGTTCTAGCTTGGGGTTGGTTAAGGGCCTTTGTTGCTCTTGCAGAGGACCTGAGTTCAGTGTCCAGCCTCCATGTCAGGTATCTCACACGCATCTGTAACTCCTGGAGAATCTGATGCCTCTGGTCTCTGCCAGCATTCCTGAACATGCTCACACAGACACACAAAGTACACATAATTGAATATAACAATAAAGGCTGGGTGTATGGTGATGCATGCCTTTGATCCCAGCACTTGAGGCAGAAGCAAGCTGATCTCTGTGAGTTTGAGGACAGCCTGGCCTACATAGAGAGAGCTCCAGGACAGCTAGGACTACTTAGGAAGACCCTGTTTCAAAAAACAAAAAGCCAAAAATAATAAATGTTCTCTCTCTCTCTCTCTCTCTCTCTCTCTCTCTCTCTCTCTCTCTCTTAAAGTTCTGGTTCACTATCTAAGCTCCAAGCCAAAAAAGCCAGGTAGGCCAAAGACCCCAGAAATCAAAACAAACCTTCCCCCTTAAGCACAAACTAATAACTAAATACCTAATCTGTTGGGCATAATGGTGAATGCCTTTTAGCCCAGCAAGAGGGAGACAGAGGCAGGAGGATCTCTGTGAGTTTGAAGCCAGCCTGGTTTACATAGTGAGTTCCAGAACAGCCAGAGCCCCAGAGCCATACATATACTAAGACCCTGTCTCAAGCTTCCCCCTCAAAAAAACTCCACCTAAATATTTAATTATATCTTTTGTCTAAATAAGATCTTAGGAACTCAGGCTGTAACTCACTCAGATGGTGGAATGCTTGCCTAGCACACTGGCATGCACAAAACTGCAAGTTCAGTCTCCACAATACAAACCAGGCCTGGTGGGACATCTTGTAATTCCAGAACTCTGGAGGTGAATATAGGAGGCTCTGGGGGTACACAGTGTTTGGTTTAATCCTAAGAAACCCTCTCTGCCTATGCAAATGAACTCCCAAACCAGATTAGACTGAATTAAAATGCCCATGTTTAATAAATGTGCCACTCTCGGGGTGGACAGAGACTGCATGGCGGGAAGAGGAGCCCATGCAAACCCAAAACCACGTGTACCCCCTCCCCTGTGCAAGCCTAAATAGCCTGTGTGAGTGGTCCTGACCCTCCCTGTGATAGGGGTCAGGGCTTGGCAGGCTGGGACTTGGAGTCTGGATTGGGGCAACTCCCAGGCCAGGGGCTTTCAATCATCCAAGACTTCTTGGATATAGGGGTGTTAGAGGGCTGGGGTGACGCTCCCAACTTAATATTACACATAGCAGATTCCAAGCCAGCCTAAGATATCATGAGACTGTCTCAAAACAGAGAGAGAGAGAGAGAGAGAGAGAGAGAGAGAGAAAGAGAAGGAAGGAAGGAAGGAAGGAAGAACACACACACATCAGAGCTGAAGAAATGGCTCAAGGATTAAGAACACTTATAGACAGCCTAAGTTTAGTTCCCAGCACCTATACTGGGTAGCTCCCAACCAACTATAATTTAGCTCCAGGGGATTGACACCCTCTTCTGATCTCTGCAGACCTCTTCATACATGTAAATAAAAGCAAACCTTTTTAAAAAAAATCAAATAAGATTTTATTTACAGGTTCCAGTGAACAAGAATTGGTGCCTTTAACGTCTGCCTTTGAAAGGCGAGAAAACAGGTAAGGAAGGAGAGGCTCCCAGTCATTCAGCAGACAGGGCTGCAGATCAGCTTTCTGACCTACAGAAGCTCGGTGTGCCAGACTACAGCCAGACACAGTGGCGCTCCCTCGGAAGGAGGAAGTCTCAACAGGAAATTCCTCGGGAGCAATGTCCTAGGCTGCTTATCAGCTCAGGGACTGGACTTCAGCCTCCCAAACTTTCCCTGTTTCTCCAGCCCTACCACCTCCTGCCCTCCTTAGCACAGACAGGAAAAGGCAAACTAATAACTGGCCAGGCCTGTTCCAAGCCGGTCTGGCCAGGCNAACCAACGGCTGGACCAGCTGGCAAAAAAGAGTCTCCAGGATCCCACAGAGAAAAGAGAGCTGGGCCTGCACAGCTAGGGGCCACTTGTCTGAAAAGGACATTTGTCTCCCCCAGAGGCCATGCCTGTGTGTGTAGTTCAATAGGCTCCAAGGGGAGGAGGGTTCAGGCCCAGCCAAGAGCTGTTGATTCTCATCACAGGAATAAATTCATTCCGGTAGGCAGGCACCCAGGAACCATGAAAGGGTGGACTATGAAACAATTGATCAGTCTGCTGTTGCCTCCTTCCTCCTCCCCAGCACAGCTCTGCAATTATCAACGTCAGTCAGTAGGAAAAGAACGCGAGTTAAAAGTCACTCTCAGGCAGGCTGTTAGAGGCTTGGAATCCCAGCACTCGGGAAGCAGAGACAAGAGGACAAAAGCCGGAGGCCATCTTGGGCTATATAAGACGCTGTTGCAAAAACCAACCAAACAACTAGCCACAGCGAACAAACGAAATTACCCTTTGGTTCTAACCCCAGCCCCAGAGCCCTGGTGACATCTTCTGGCATAGTGAAGCCAGGGAGAGGCAGGGCAGGGCAGGGCGGGGTCTCCAAGTCAAATCCCAGGCACTTTCTCCTGGTGCCAGCTACACGGGCCACACCCAAACCTTCCTTTGGACATACCCTGTGACTCATCCCTGGCTGTCAGGCAGGTTTTGCCTTGCTGCAGGTGACACACGGGGACAGCAGCCCCTCTCCGGTCCTGGCTCAGCCGCTCTGTGCAAGGAGAGTGTTCTAGCCAGAGCAATTGATTCCAAGACCTCTAGGCTCACAGTCCCCAAGATGATCAACTTGTCTGTCTCCTCCTTCCTCTTCATAGAAAAGGTCTTGCGTAGCCCAAAGGTGACTTTGAACGTTTGAATTTCTGATCCTCCTGCCTCTGGGAGGTTTTATAGGTGTGAGCCGAGATTATAGGGATGAGCCACCAAGCCCAGTTTATGCAGGAGTTGGGATCAGACCCAGGGCTTTGCATACTCGGCGGGCACTCAACCAACAGAGGTGTATCCCCAGTCCCTCAAGTTCCTTTATAAAACGATGGGGCATTTGTGTGTAACCTGTGTTGTGGGAGAATTGTTCCTACAGCCATTCCACCAAGCCAGTAAAGTCACCTTGAAACAAAGGACGAGTCAGCGACTAGCTGACTGGGGATTAGCCATAGAGTTCTTGGAAGACTGAGGAGGTTGGCTAGAAGGACAGGAAGAAAGAGAGGATTTCCAGGGTGTTTTCAGGACTGATGGTTCAGGAAAAACTTGGAGGGTCAGACAATCGACTCTGCTTTCCTTGGATTCATCAAGTCTTTATCTCAATTTCTGACTTCCGAGTTCTTACTATACTGAACAGATTAGGTATTCGTTACATCTAGCATCTAATACGTGGCATTTTTAAACCATGCCAAGGCAGCGAACCCGCCACACTGCCGTCCCTTCCCATAGGCCCTCCCTGCCTGTTTTTCCCTTGCAGTCTTTCTACTGGCCTTAAAAATGCTGCTGGGGTCAGCCACCCCACCACTGACCATTGCCGTCCCACCACTCGGGCCTCCCTCAGACCCCTTCCCTGGACGGCCAACCCAGACCAGCTCGACCGACAGCCTTGAGACCTCCCTGGGGCTCTGGCTTTTACTGCTGCCGCCACCATTGCAAGCTGCTGAGGGACCGGCCATGCACAGCCAGCGTCCTCTAAGCTAGTCGTGCTAAGAAGCGACAGCTAACCCCGCTGCTGCAAGAGTGGGTGTCTTTGGCCTTGCGGTGCAGCAATAGCTCAGTACATTCCGGGTCAGCCACCCCACCGCCGCTTCTGGCAGGCACCTTGGTTTCC
>LOEQ01000222.1:138882-152197 GCA_001685075.1 Bramus lutescens | reverse complement strand
CCAGCTAGAACAATGTCTTAAGTTTACTCTGGCCGTTTTGCATAGGGAGGCTAGGTAGAATACTGCCTCACTTGGTTCCTGGAAGCTGTGAACGGCTTCTTCAGAGGCTCTTTTCATGTGATGGAGTTAAGGATCTTAGATGGGGAGGCTGCTCTGGGCAAGCCAGGCACACCCTAAACTCAGTGACAAGAGCCTGGCCAAAGAGAAGATGCAGGTACATTGTGCCTGTAACTGACCTGGCAGGAGAGAACTCTTCCCATCTGCTTGAAGACTAAGATAAAAGGATCCCCCAAATTTCCAGGAATCCTATGCTGTGGGGAAGAAAAAGACTGACGTGCGCGTTATGCCGGGCAGAGGAGGCACTGGTCTCTCAGGAAGACATTTCACACGTTCTAACAAGGTACCAGACCGCCCTACAGGTCAGACCAGTGCTGATACAGTGATGGGTCACTGATGGGCAGGACCACACTGTGACCAGGACTGCTGAGCTGGCATATTTCTTGCTCTCTATTTCAGCCTAAACCATGGTAGGCAGGCGACACTGTGTAGGTGCGTGGGATGCACGCGGGAGGATGGCACATACTTGGGAATTTAGGCCTGAGTTATGAGAAATCATCAGCTTTGTTCTTTCTCACCATCTGTGTTTGCTCCTACAAGTCTTGGTCCATCAGCTCATGAATTTGCCATCGACCTTACGTGGAATAAGAGTCCTTTTTTATCAGGCTTTAAGCTTTTGTAAGTCTGGCAGTCATTTCTAATTTTTATTTGTTTTTGTCTTCTGAGACAGGGTTTCTCGGTGTAGTCCTGGCTGTCCTGGAACTTTCTCTGTAGACCATGTTGGCCCTCAGACTCAGAAATCTGCCTGCCTCTACCTCCCACATGCTAGGATTAATGGCGTGTGCCCCTGTGGCCCAGTGTATTTCTAAGATTTTTAATTGGTCCTTAATGATAGCCAGCCACTCACTTTAATTTCATCATCACCTATTCTGTTTCATGAGCGTTTTTCTTTTTTTCCTTTGGGCCATCACTCACTAATGTGATTCCTACTTTTCATGTCTGCTTTGTAATTCTCTCTTTGTTGGTCTTCCGGAGTTTAAGCATTTCAGTGTCCTGAGTCATTTTTTTTTAAATCATGAAATTCATACATGCATGCAAAACCACCCATACACATAAAACTAAATATTAAACTAAGATAAAAACTAAAAATTAAGAAAAAATAAAACAAGAGCAACCTGGACTACCAAAATGGACCACGCTAACCCATTTGCTCTCACAGGCAGAGCACATCCTTTAGCTGGAATGAGGGGAACTGCAGAAGTCAGTGGAGCTAAACGGGAGGTGGGTGGATCTAATCAGGGGGTGGCTGTTGTCTGATGATGAAGGCCACAGAGCCAACAACAGCCTGAGTGAGCTCCTGGTTGGGTCCCTCCAGGTCTCTTGATAGCTGTTCAAGCATGGCTGACACCTTGACCAGTGAGTGACCTTAGGAGACCCACAGCAAAGGATGCTGCCAGACAGTGAAGCCTTTCTGATCTCTAGAAACTCAAGGAATAAATGTCTGTTGTTTCAAAAAGAAAAATCCCCAAACTTCATACTGCTGCCCCTGAAGGCTTGAAGGTCACTGTGAGAGGCAGGCTAGGAAGACAAGAAAGATGAAGGGGCGCAAGAAGGGAAAGGAGCCCCCTGCTCCAGGGTCCGAGTCCAGTGGAGTGGACGAATGCTCAGTGTAAGAGCGCCTGTTTTCTTGCAGAGGACCCTGGCTCAGTTCTCAGCGTCCACATGCCAGCTCAGGAAGGGTCACCTATAACTCCAGCTCTAGGAAATCCAGCACCCTCTTCTGACGTCTACAGGCACCCGAATGGAAGTGGTTCCCTTTAGGTGGGTACACATGCATGTACTCAGCCTCACACATATACAACAAACAAACACATTTGTACAAAGCATCAGCCCCAAACTTAACTCAGGGCTGCTCTCTTTTTCTTTTCTTTTGGTTTTTCAAGACAGGGTTTTTCTGTGTAACCTTGGCTGTCCTGGGACTCACTCTTTAGAACTGTGGTGGTGCATACCTTTAAGCCCAGCCCTTGGGTTCAGTCATATTTTATTTATGTTTACATTTCTGTGCAGGTGCCCACGGAAGCCAGAACAGGGTGTAGAATCTGGAACTCAGAGATCCGCCTGCCCCTGCCTCTTAAGTGCTGGAATTAAAGGTGCGGGTCACCACCTCCTGGTATTTTTCGTTTTTGAGGGTTTCTCTGTGTAGCCATGGCAGTCCTGGAACTCTCTCTGTAGACCAGGCTGGCCTCGAACTCAGAGATCTGCCTGCCTCAACTTTCCGGAAGGTGCTGGGATTAAAGGTCTGTGCTATCACGCCCGGTTTAAAATGCAAAACCTTCTGCAAAAACAATAGTCACTGGCCACTGATGAAGTTACGGCTAGTTCTAGAGAGCCTGTTTTCCCAGAATCGACCACAAGAGGGCGCCATATGCCCCAGCCTGAGTCACCATTCCCTTTCCATGTTTCCATGAGCCACTCCTCTTAGTAGGTAAAGGCACTGGAGACCATCTGTCTGGAAGGAGCTTGGGTCCTGGGCACTATTCTCCCCGGGCTGTCAATCCTTTTTCCTTCCTTCCCAGGACAGAGGCCTCTGTCATGGCACTTAGGGATGCTTATGAAATTGTTTCAGCTTAAAGGACAAGTGTGAGGGGTGGCCTCAGTTACACGGGCTGAATGCTGAGTTCCGCATCTATTGAGTGCAAGTTGGAATCACCTTCACAACACACCTTCCCTGGCTGCTTTAGGAGGGTGGATGGGCACCAGGCACACCGTGCACATGGAAGATTCTGAGTGCGCTAAGGTGAATACAGACCCTTAAACGAATGGGGCATGGTGGTGCCCGCCTGTTGGGGGCTGCAGACCCTCAGACCCTTTGCCTACTGGAGTGAACTGAGCAAACCTGTGCCTGCAGCTGCTCTGAGCACGAGACCCTGATGGCAGGGGAGTGGGTTCTGGTGAGGCCTGCAGTCGAAAGATCCCGAGAGCTGGGGCGTGGCTATCAGTTAAGGATCCCTGTATAAGCTTCCCTGGAGCACACTAAAGTTGTCATTCTTGTATTAAGGATGACCTGTGTTCCTGTGTGTTTCTGTCTGTCCCATAGTGCAGGTGCTTCGTCCTTAATCCCAACACTTGGGAGGCAGAGACTGGCAGATCTCTGTGAGTTTGAGGCCACTCGGGTTTACAGAGTGAGTTCTGGGACAGCCAGGACTCCAGAGAGAAACCTTGCCTCACACTACCACCTGCCCTTCCCCCAAACGTAAGAAAAAAAGGGGGTTTACCTCTGGTGCCCTGCTTGCAGTTCTTCCTGCCCACCCCTCTACCTGGAGACCCTGCAAATCTCGAGTCACAGTATGTAGCTGTGACCTGCAGGCAGTTAGCTGGTACTCAGTGGAAGGAAGCTCTTTCAGAAGGAGCTACAAGGATAAAGCCTGTGATCCTTGAGAAGATTGACATCCAGCTGGATGCTGTTTCAAAGCTGAAAAGCAGGAAGTGTATTGCAGGAGGTGCCTCTTGGCCCTTCTCTCCTGCTCTCTGTTAGGCACTTAAATGACTATGGCCCAAGTGACCTAGAGCCTCGGACCCCTCTGTAGGAAAGCTGCTGAGGCCTTTCAGAAGAGCAGTGTAGGTGGCCCTTGGTGCCTGGGAATGACCATGTCAAAGGGCTTTCTATAGTCTAAATACAGAGGTTTGGGGGATCCCACGAGGCATGTGATTGTCTTGAGTGTCCCAGCACCTAATATGGTGGCACACACCTTTAACTCCAGCCCTTGGTTTGGTCATATTTTATGTGTATATTTCTGTGCAGGTGCCCATGGAAGAGGGTGTAGAAACTCCTGGGTTCTGGGAACTGAAACCATGTTCTCTGGAATATCAAGGTTTTTTTTGGGGGTGGAGGGTTTCGAGACAGGGTTTCTCTGTAGCGTTGGAACTGGCTCTGTAGACCAGGCTGGCCTCGAACTCACCACAGAGTTCTGCCTGCTTCTCCCTCCTGAGTGCTGGGATTAAAGGTGTGCACCACCACCATCCGGCTTAAATAATTTTTTAAAATTTTATTTTATGTACATTTGGTGTTTTATTTGCATGAATGTCTGTGTGAAGGTGTCAGATCCTGGAGTTACAGACAGTTGTGAGCTGCCATGTGGGTGCTGGGAATTGAACCCAGGTCCATTGGAAGAGCAGTCAGTGCTCTCAACTACTAAGCCATCTTTCCAGCCCTAATATCAAGTACTCTTAACCATTGAGCCATTTCAGCAACACAACCCCAGCTCTTGGAGGCTGAAGCAAAGACAACTGTAAGTTCAAGGCCAGCCTAGGCTGCATGGTGGAGCTATGTATGGTGAAACCCTATGTCAAAAAAAAAAAGACACAAACACAACCTCATCTGTTAGCTTTGTAACCTGGGGACAACTGAAGTGTCATTGCAGAGCTGGGCGGATGGCCTGAGGTCACTCAGAATCACACCTGTGTGATGTGTGAACAGTTATCTTCAGACTGTGTTTTCTGGAATGAAAGGAGAGGGACTGGCATGTGTTAGACCCCCAACTCCTCTGTGGTCCTTGCTTAATTTAAATTTAAGGGTCCCTGTCCCCCCACGAGCCTCTCCATAGACATATTTGGAGTCGTAGCCTGGAAGCAGCCTGAGAGCAGCAGGAATGGGATGGGCAGTCCAGATGTGGCGCCGGGTTGCTGTCTGTATTGGCCTCTGGAAGTGATTGGCAAGTGGGGGCACTTGGGGGTCACAGAAGTGAATACTGGGACATTCTTCCTCACCCCCACACTCCCAGGAAGACTCAGGACACAAAGCAAAGGTCCAGCACTTTATTACGGTTGAATAACACAGAAAGGAAGGCTTGTGGTTCTTCCCCTGTGGGAAAGCCACTGGGGGCAGCCTGAGGAGGCCAGGCCCGATGGGTGGGGCACAGTATGATGGAGGGAATTGTAAGAGTTGGCTGAATCCTAGTGTCACCACTTGAGTGTAGTCCCAGAGTGTCTTAACCTCTGTTAGCCTTGGGTTCCTTGTGTGCTACGTCACTGGGTGGTGAGAGGCCTGGGCAAGGATGTGTGTAACATGGGGCCTGACAGATGGGGTCAGCAACAGCCTCAGGGTACGAGCAGGAGGGGGTCCCTCTTCAGAAATGTCTTCCGGATGCCTGCTAAGAGCATAGCTTGGTGTGCCCCTGGGAGCTACCTGGTCTCTAGAGATATGCTGCTATACCCAAAAATGAGGGCTGTGGAGGGATGGCGGTTGCTACTCTACCAACTCACCAACCATTCTTTTAACCAGGGACAGTTAAAGGAGAGTTCTTAGGTGCGTGTGTGTGTGTGTGTGTGTGTGTGTGTGTACACCAATGTGTGCACAGGATTAGTGTTCCCTGTCACTCTCTACCTTGTGGTTTTGAGATACTGTTTCTCACTAACCTGGAGCCACCAATTCTGGCCAGACTGGCTGACTGCAGAACTCCAGGGTCCTCCTCTCCCCCCGCCCCCAACCAGGACCAGGATTATAAATGTGACCCCACAGCTGGCTTTCTGCATAGGCGCAGGGCATCCGAACCCAACACTTGCCTGACTGGGCATCCCCCTCGTTCCCAAAGTTCTAGTTTTGTCCTTCACATTTATTTTAATTATGCATGTGCCAGTTTGCTGCGCACAGCCCTGCATACACGTGGAGGTCAGAGGACAGTTTTCAGGAGTCAGTTTTCTCCCCCTGTCATGTGGGTTCTGGTTTGATTTGGGTGACAAGTGCCTTTATTGATCAGCCATCTCATCTCACCAGCCCAAGTTCTAATTCTATACCTAAATGTCATCAAGAATTTGGAATTCGGCATCCCATAGTGCAACTGGAGAGGCGGTCTTTCTATTTTTAAATTTTTGTACTTTTTGCTTCACCTTCCTCCCCTCAGGAGGGTCTCATGAAAGCCCAGACTGACCTCAGACTCCCTATGTAGCCAAGGATGACTGTACCCTTCTGATCCTCCTGCCTCTACCTGCCATGTGCTGGGATTATGGACATATATCGCCACACCTTATTTGTGCGAGTGTTAGGCACGGAACCCAGGGATTCACACACTCCAGGCAGGCACTCTACCAACTGAACTATATTCTGGCTCTAGATTTTTTTTTTCTTTTGGAAACAGGATCTCACTACCAAGAGACATGTAATACTATGTTACTCTGGCTGTCCTGAAAATCAATTGTGTAGACCAGGCTGGCCTCAAACTAGATTTTTTAAAGCACAACAAAGATTTATTAAGGAAAAACGAAAAATAACTCCCAAGAGTTGAGGGGCAGGGAGCTAAAAAAGGAAGATTACTTGGTCCTACTTTTCCTTTCGGCTCAGACATTCAATGCTAGGGGCCACGGAACTTATAAACCTATCCTGGCTCTGCTTTTTGCTGTCTGGGTGAACTTGCCCTAGTTTTGACCTAAAGAAAAGCCAACTGGAAGCCGCGGAAGCATCTCTGGCAAGGGATGAATAAGGCATAAGCATGTCTGTGACTCAAAAGTGACTGGGCAGAAAGAATTTTGGCAGGAATGTGTAGAAACCGGAAGGCAGGCAGCAGAGAGATTCCTGCGCAGTGTATAGGGAATCACAGTCTTCCTAAAGTGGGCAAAATACCACCAGGGGGCTCTCCTAATCTTGTATTTTCTACCTTGAAGCTCGGTTTTCTGTGGCTGTTGCTCTCCAAATCCACCAGAGATGAATGGTTTTTCGTTTACCTAACTGATTTAATAAAATTTTAAAATAAATTTGTGTATGACTTTCTTAATAATGTGGATATGGGCCTGTGGTCCTTTCTTACCATAAGGCCCGCAGGGAAGGAATGCGGAGGGTCAGAGTGGAGGGACCATGGTCTCAGAGTCCTGCTCCAACCGATGGGACAAGTTTCTCAAGAGCGAGGCAGTTCTGAGGTTCCCACATCCAGCCTCCCGGGGGTGTTATGAAATCCGGGCACAGTGGAAAGGAAAGCAATTCAAAGGTCAGAAGGGCTATCCCGAGGCCGCTTACCTCCAGTGTACCATCTTCTCCTCCCTCATCCCAGAGAGGAAATGCCAGGGTGGGAAGGAGGCAGATCCAGCAGCTAAGCCATGACCTCAAGAACAGTATTTCCAGGAATCCCCATCTTAGCATCCAAGGGATTCCTGGGAAAACTGGACCGTGAGGACAAGGTGGGAGAGAGAGGCCTTCAGCACTCACCACACCCCTAGGGACCATCAGTTTTCTCTGCGCCCAGCCTTAGCTCTGGCAGCCAGTGTGGGATGCGGGGACTCCCAGGGTGCAGCAACTCCCAGGGTGCAGCTTCCTGCCCTGGGAAGAGCGACTAGAGTTTGAAGAGGCTTGGAAAGTACCTTCCTTGGGGTCAAGCAAGCCTGCTGATGTTCCTGAGAATCGATCAGAGAACCAGAGAGCGTCTGGGACCAGACCCCCCCACACACACTGCCATAGGTCAGAAGGGGGAATTTACACCAGTTTGGGTGAAGTCAGTTCCCAGGCTCTGGCAACTTTCTCCCGGTTGACCTCCAGCAGGTCCCTTAAACTCTGAGCCTTGGTTGTAAAGGGGCATCAGATAGGACCTGCTGGGTGAGGGGCCAGCATGAAGAAAGCAAGGCTATGGGACTCTTAGACCTGTGTGTGGTTCTGCCTTTGTTACTATAGCAGAGAGTAAACAAGAGCAGAGTTGGGTTTGTTCTGTTTTCCTACTCTCCTGCTCCAGGTCCCATAGTCTCTCAGTAGATAAGAAGGTAGACCCCAGCTCATACGTCTGTATGGGACCTAGGGCCAGTTACTTAACCACCTCTGTGAGGTGGGTCGCCTTCTTCTGACCAGGTGCGGGAGGTTAAATACCAATGAGTGAATCCCAGTGGCTCGCCTTTGCTGCCCCATGCTTCTCGGAAGCCTCTGGGACAGGGTCCACATTTGTGAAATGCCTGGGCTGGTTTAGGCAGTAGCACATAGCCAGGGTTAGAGGCCCAAACAGTGAAGACTGTGACTCCACGCCTAGCAGGGATGTGCAACATTTTGATATTGCGACATGACAGCGTCATCTACAAAGTGTTGGGCTGCCCTGGGCCCTGGGCCGCTACCTCCAGGATGGAAGAGTGGTTAGGGGTTGTCTGATGACCTACAGAGATGAATGGAGTTCAGCCTAGGATCACTTAGGGTGGGTAACTGAATCTGCAGTGTTGAGAAGGATTCTGAGGGTGGGAAGGAACCCTTCCAGAAAGGATAGATGCCTTGATTTGATAGCAGTGTCTTCTGCGGGCTCCGGAAGAGAAAGTGGAGGCAGGGTGTCGGTACTGGTCCCCACCGAATGGGCCCGCGCCTACAGTTACAGGTGCACGGGAGCAGTCGGTACTGGTGCAGCTTTACCTCAGGAACATCACCACGGACTGCTGGGGCGGAGGCTAGGGACAACCTCTTGGACCCGCTACCCCACCGCGTCAACACTTACCACGTCCCGGAGACGGCTGCAGAACAACTTCTCCCTTCCTGAGCTACAGTGCTTCATCTCAGACTCCCAACTGACCAGAGATGCAGCACTGCACCTCAGGCTGGGAGACAGGCGCTCCGCGCGAGCTCGGGATGCCCTGTTCCACTCTCAGGCTGCGGCCTTCTTCCTGGGCAGGAGGAGGAGTGTAAGTCTGCTTCGTAGTCTGCCTCCCGCCCTGCTCTTCCCTTGCCCTGGAGCCCTCTGTGACTGAAAATTCCACCTTCCTTTCCTTTTCTTTTTAAGTTAGCTTTCTTGAGGTAGAGCCAATCCATTTAAAGTGTGCAATTAGCTTTTTTTCTCTGCAGTGCTGGGAATGGAACCCCGTGCCTTGCACATATCATATACCTCCTCTGTGTCCTCTCACCTTGTGGTTTCCTGCTCTTGTTCCCGCCCATCTCTGTATGCATTCTGGGCAAAGGACCACTTGTGAGAAACCATCCCTCACTTTTTTAGACCACGGGACACCTCCTTCATGTTCTTGTCCACCCTGTGAACTCTTTTTCTTCCCAACTCTTGAGGTAGAACTTTCTTCTGTGAGCACATTCCTTCATGAGGAAAGGGAGCCGGCTGGATTCCCTCAGCGCCCAAATCAGGGCCATGTTGAGCTCTGCTTGAGTAGCCGGCTTGCAAGCCACCTCATCCTCTCTCTGGACCACCCCCACTTACCTCTGCAGTTCCCTGAGGCCAGGACTCCTGTGTTATAATGAGGGGTCCCTAGAAACTGCTGAAGACTTGCACGCGACAACAGACATAGCAGACATGTGGTCGTGGCTGAATGAGCGGCCACATGGAGAATTCATTTTCTTCTATGGGCGTGGCTTGTGTGGGAACATCCAGGTGAGCAGGGCACCCCAACCCCAAAGCACCCCACTCACCCTGCTCTTGATAAGATCTCAGGGTCCCCAGAAGACCTTTGCTTCATGGTGACTGTGGTGGCCTTGATGTTGGATGACACACACTTTCAGGGTTGTCTGTAGGTAGCTTTTCCTCAGGGCTGGGAAAGAACAGAAAAGAAAAAGTTTGCCTCCCTTTTAGAAACCCCATAGCTCCTAGGCCTCCAACAGGAATCTAGCAGCAACCCCAAGTTGGGGGTGGGGTGCGGGAGCAGTGGGGGAAAATGTTCTCTGATTTGCTGTTGAGGCCAGGATACCTTCGTCCTCAGGCATCCTCAGCCAATCCAACTTCTTCCTGTTTGGGATTGTCATAAACTTTTCACGGCCCTCTTACCAGGAGATTCGAACATGGGCTCTCTTGGGAGCCAGAACACCCTGTTCTCTCTCCTCGGTTCCCCACAGCTCCCACAGACACTGGGAGAGACATCACTGAACCTGACCAAGGGACAATCCAGTAAGTAGCTGGTGGGGTTGGGGAGGTGGCTGGACACAGCCCTGCTGGGCCACACTGAGTCCCTGCCTTCCCAGGGTGCAACTGAGCCCAAAGCCCTTTGACCTATACTTCCTTTGCATTCTGGGGGCAGCAGATGGAGTGGGTGGAGTCATTTGGTGACCCACCATTTGGGTTGTCCCTTGCCACCTGTCTGCCCTCCTCTCCCCCTTAGCCTCCATTCTTTTGGTCCTTTCTTTTCCTTTTTTCTTTCCAGAAACAGAGACATATGTAGATCAGGCTAGCTCAAACTCATTCAGTGTGTAGATCTCCTGACCCTCCTGCCTCCACTTCGGGAATGCTGGGATTACAGGCCTATGCCACAATGCCTGGCAGCCTGGGGTCCTAAGCGTGGGGAAGAAAGCCTGGCTTAGGGCCTGGCAAGCCACAGAAGAGGCGACAGTGTGGTACCGAGGCTGTGCGCTCACGCCATGGTTTTCAGCTGCAGTTAGTGTCAATTCCCCGTCTATAACAAGTGTGCCTGCTTCGGTATGTAAGAAGATTCACCTTACACCCTCAAAAGCAACTGCAGGCAAAAGTGACAAACAGGACATCTGATGGTTAGGTTTGGGGCAGGATGCCAGAGCCTGTTCTACCTTCTGGACAGTTTGTGGGGCTGGAAGAGATTACCTTGGCTAGAGGGACCAGGAGTAGAGGTGGGGCAAGGGGGGCAGGCATTTTAGACTTGCAGATACGTGTTCAGAAAAGGGAACTGAAAGCCACTGCTATCCCACCTTGGGATAAAGGAGAGCACAGCAAAAGTTTTATATGTTCGGGGTGGGCTACAGGATCTGGACAGAAAGTGGTTCATCTTTTTTACGGAGAAGTAAATGGCCGGATGGTACTCAGAGGCAGGTGTTCATCCAGGAAGGGTCTTTGCCTCATCTTCCTTGTCCTATCCTTGGATAAAGACTGTCTAGTTCTGGCCCTGTGATTCTAGAATCATCAAGCTAGTGAACATTTAACTGCATATATCCCCATAGGTCTCCAAGGTTCCAGAGAACNCCCCCCCCCGGGGTAAGAGTACAAGTCATACTGGGCTTCTTAGTTCAGAGCAGCCAGGCCTGGCCCCTCAATTTAACCTCCATGCCAAAGGTCTCAGTTTCTTAGTTCTCTGGGTTTGGGACAGGGTCTCATAGTTATGCTAGCTCATTCAGCAGATCCAGCCAGCAATGCTTTTGTGTGCTCGGGGATTATGCCCATGTACTTGTGGTTAGCAGGGCCTCAATACTGTCGTTGCCCTTACAGGGCACCGAAGGCTGAGCTGGAGGAAAGCACCTGGGCAGGGCATGGGGGCAGACTCAGCAGAACTCCCGAGAGCCTGTGAGAGGACTGCCAAGAGCTTGTGGCCAGGGAGGTCCCTTCCTCCACCCCCTGGGTAGCTCAGAAGGCCTCCTGGAAGAGTTGGGGTGGGGACTGGGAGGAGCAGTGGGACAGGAAGGTGTGCCTTCTGGCTCCCTGATCCCAGAAACATACGTGTATATGTGGTGGGCTGGTAGGCAGAGCTCGTCTGGACCCCCGCCTCCCTCAAGTGGGACTTCACTGAGAACAGGGATGTACCCCCAAGGAAGGGATTCTTCGCCCTGTGATGCTGTCAGAATATGGGAGAGCTTGGGGATCCAGGCTCTGTCTCCAGCCAGCACAGTTATCTTCATCTCTGGCGCTCTGAGACTTGGTTCCCCATTCTGTTAAAGAGGTGGTTGAAGCAGGAGGACTCCGGATCTTACCTTGCGCTTGGCGTTGGCTCTCAGCATCTTGGAGGCCTGCTGCAGGGGGTGGCCCACTTTTTCTCCTTTTCCTACGCCTTCAGAAAATGTCTCCAGGCTAGGGAAATCTCTGGCTTCTGACTGGTGGGAAGCTCCTGGGAGGGGTGAGAGGAGAGGAGGCTGAAGGAGAAAATAAACAGTGCTTGTCTGGATAGTCTCAGGCCCAGGCAGGACAGACACTCCGTGGCTCCTGCCCTTATATGGCAAGGCTGCTCAGAGCTAGGAACCCTGCCTGTCATTCCTCACCCCACTCACCACTCAAGAGGACTGAGAGCCACCACTGGTCACCTGGGATGCTGCTAAGAAGGCAGGCAAGGCCCAGCACACATCCTGAGAATCACCTCTGCAAACTGAGCAGCCATCTTGGCCTCTGATTGGAGTAGCAGGCGGGAGGACTGATACTGGGTTGAAGGGAACAGCCTGGGCCAAACTTAACTCCCATCTCACAGAGACCTCTCCTTCTTGGGACCTCTGTTTGTCTCTGTATAAAATGACAGCACAGAGGAGGAGAACTCAATCAACCCCATGGGGTGAGAGCAATTGCTCTCCCATTTTGCAGAAGGGAAAACAGGCCCAGAGAGGCTAAGAACAGTTACGCAACTGAACAGGAAATGAGGCAGGATTTAACTCAGGTCTGACTGGTATCAGGGCCTGGGATCCGGCATCGGGGTCCTGAGAGGGCAGATTGCACTGACGCAGCATAAAGGGACAAATTTAGCCATCACACGTGCTACGCAGAAAGTTGATTGTGCTGGAGGTGTGCCCCTGGGAAATCAGGACTGCTGTAATGCTCCCCAATGCAGCCTAAGGGGAACGGGTCTGTCAGACAGGGGCAATAAGCTGTTTACTGGTGTCCTCGGCATATGACACACAGGGCCTGGTACAGATTAGGGCCTCAGAGGAGGATCGTGTGGAAGCGCTGACTGAATAAGCCTCCCTGGTCACAATTCCAGCTCTGCAGCCTGTTCTGAGGATCAGTTGAAGCAATGGGTAAGAAAGCAAGGAAGCCAAGCAGTTGTGGCGCACGCCTGTAATCCCAGCACTCAGGAGGCAGAAGCAGGCGGATCTCTGTGAGTTCGAGGCCAGCCTGGTCTACAAGAGCTAGTTCCAGGACAGCTAGGGCTGTGACACAGAGAAACCCTGTCTCAAAAAACAAAAACAAACAAAAAAAGCAAGCAAGCAAGCAAGCAAGCAAGCACGGAGTTGGCTTTGCTCCTCTGAGCACAGGTCCCTCTGCCCTCTAAAGTGGCCTCCAACGTCTCCCTGTGCTGAGGCTTTCTCAGCTGTTTCCCCTCAGTCCAGCTGTGGGACGAAGGGGACAGATGTGCTCAGGACCCAGGCCCTGAACTCTGCTTGGAACCTCAGGCTGGGCCCAAGTCCCAGACCAGCAGCAGTGACCGTGGGAGAGGCTGCAGAGGGGAGCCCAAGGGGGTGGAGGAGTGGGCTGCTGGGAACGGCTCAGAAATGTGCCTCACACAAGCACGACATCCTGTGTGCTCTCAGGCCGGCCCTGGAACCTCCCTCACCCCATCTATCATCCTGGCATCTTCTCTGAAGGCTCCTTCCTGGGGCTGGGTGGGGGAGGGGGTAGGGGCTCAGGGCTGACTGTCCCCTTGCCAG
>LOEQ01000222.1:107670-126299 GCA_001685075.1 Bramus lutescens | reverse complement strand
AGGGGCTGGGCCGATGCTTGGCGATCACCGGATCCAGCCCTGGCACAAATAGGGAAACTGAGATCCAGAATGGCCCATGGCAATTAGCAGACAGCACGGATGAGAGCCCCTAGGAGGAAGCCCCGGAAGCCCACTCTGGGACCCATGTCTGTGGCTGGTCCTTACCTTAGCTGTTGTCTGGCCCAGGGAAGACTCTTCGGAGGTGGAAACTCAGCTTATTTGGGGTATGGTTGTGGGTGTCACTGCTTCTCAACTAAGTTGACTTGGTTCTGGCACCTCTTGAAGTTACAGGGGCATCGGACGCCCCTCTGCTCAGCCCCTTGCCCATGGCTCTCTGGCCACGGAGGCCTCGCTGCCTTTTACCTTATATGAGCTGAAGAAGCGAGCCTGGTGTTGGGGCAAGGCGGGTGCTGAGTCCTCCCTGGGCCCCCCATTGGTCAGGGCGTCAGCCACGTGACTGCCTCGCCTTGACCTGCCCCTGGTGCCGAATGTTTCTTTTACCCCCTAAGGAAGGAGTGGTTGACAATTTTCATATTTCTTCTAAATTTGGAGGTTTCAGACAATGCTGAGGGCTTGGCTCCAGCCGCCAGAGCCCATGTGGAAGTTATTTAAACTGGAGAAGGGCAGCAGGGGGGGAGGAGGAGGCAGGGAGGAGAGGAGGAAGGGAGTGGGGGACGGACTTCTGAGGGCTGCCAGTTGTCAGCCTGGGAACTTAGCAAACTCCTGGGGGAGAGCTGTGTGTGAGAATTTCCTTCCTCTCCCGTTGCCCCAAGTCCCAGGACTGGACAACCGGGCCCTTGGATGTTTTGAGAATCCCCCAAGTCTTTCTGTCGGCAACTCCCTTCTGAGGCTCAGCGGGTGATGGGAACGGTGACGCATGGCAGGCCCCAGGGAAGGCAAATCTCTTCTCCAGAAAGAAATCCAGGACCTTGAGCGGCCACTCCTATCCCTGTGCAATTGAGGTTCAGGGCCCACACAGTGAGGCTACCCAGATAGGGCAGGCTCTTGAAGTTAGACGTGCGGCATTGGGGCACTCTCAACCTAAGGAACAACCGCAGCCTCTTTCTTTTTCAGTGCCTCACTCTATGGCCTAGTTGGGTCTAGGACTCTCAGGTCTCCATGCTGGGTTGTCAGGTTTGCACCACCACACAACCCAAGGCCTTAGCTCTTCTCCCTGCTCCTGCTCTATCTCACACACCATCCCTGGCCACCTCAGGATGCCCCATCACGTGCGCCGCTGGCATCTTTCCTAGGGCTCATCACACACTGTCTTACCCATTTGCCTGCCTGGTTTACCACAGGCTCCTCTAGGAGGGGGTGACTTTCTTTCCAAGCTCCGAGTCCCCAGGCTTCCCACAGAAGTCAGAACTGCATACGGAGGTGCTGCTGGCCATGGTCAGCTGGAAGCTCAGCTCTGAGACCTGCAGAGAGCTTCTTCCAGTGGTCAGCCATGCCCTCTGTCGAGGGCTGTCACTCTGTCCCTGCCCTTCATGGCTCAGGCCTGCCCCTCAATGTCCACACTTGGTAACCATATCCTCTAACTATTCACAGTCTGATTCATAGACGCCTGGACCCCAGGCTGGGAAGGATCTGGGACTGCCCATCTTTTCCTTTCCTGGGGACCACACTGTATGATCTGTCCTACTGCTCATGTCCCTGCTAGTAGACTCATGGACTCATGCCATCCTGTGTGGATCCAACCAGGGCATCCCTAGGGTATGGGGGTGACAAGTCAGACACACTGTTATCTTTTTTTTCTTTTTTGACAGGGTCTGTCTACATAGCCTTGACTGTCCTGGTATTCACTATGTAGACCAGGCTGGCCTTGAACTCACAGAGATCCACCTGCCACTGCCTCCCGAGTACTGGTATTAAAGGCACGTGTCACCCACTATGCCTGGCCCACACTGTTGATCTTAATTGACTCGCAATCAACTGGAAGGATTAAAATAATAAAACACTCCTCACCTACCACCTGGTCCTTGAGGGAAGAGTTTTCTGGAGGTGGACAGGCCTGTGCTCCTTTCTGCCTCTGCTACACCCAGCTCTGAGTGTGGGCCAAGTTACCTCTGGCACTGTGAAGTTTTGCTTCATGACAGTGGACAGTAAGTAGTCCCTCTTTGTGAGGCCATGAGGCTTGGCAGGGTGGCAGTGCATCCTGGGAAATGGTGTGAGCAGGAGACGGGAGGGGGCTGGGTTCCTCTACCCCTAGATGCCTGAGGGGCTAACATCTGTGAAGCTAGCCTTCCCCCTCCTTAGAATGGAGCTGAGGAAGCACTCAACTCCCAA
Organism: Bramus lutescens; assembly: GCA_001685075.1. Lineage (NCBI taxonomy): Eukaryota > Metazoa > Chordata > Mammalia > Rodentia > Cricetidae > Bramus > Bramus lutescens. The sequence continues at coordinate 124,010 of LOEQ01000222.1, read as the reverse complement.
AGGCCTGGCACGCAGCAGTCCTCAGGCTGGGAGACGATGCCATGCTTGCATTCATTGGCATGCAAGTGAGAGGCAGTGAGGGGGGAGAAGGCTCATTATGTCCGCTTCCCCAGTCTCTGCATGGGAGTTAACCATCTGACAAGCGTGCTGGGACGGAAACTTCCTCTCTCCAGCCCCTGGGTTCCAGTTGAGTAGAATAAAGCGCTACCTCCAGAGTACAGAGAGCAGGCAAAACCAGCTCAACAGAATCACCAGGGAACACCCACTCTGGAGACCTCGCTAATTCAGGCCTGCGCTGTGTATATGAGCTGTTGGGACCTGCCACTGCACCCACTCAAGAGCTCTGTGGCATCACGCTAGTCTGACCTACCTGTGATAACAGCATGGTTATCAGAAGATCCAGTCAGGTGTGCTGGTTGGTGCACATCTATCGTTCCAGCTGCTCAGGCGGTTAAGCCAGGAGGACTGCGTTAGTCCAGGAATTGAAGTCTAGCCTGGGCAATAGACAATAGAGAAGGACTTTGTCCCTGTCTCCCTGCACCCCCCAAAAAAATCCATTGTTATGGCGTGGACTAAAGAGAAAGGGAAGATAGGTTGCCTCTCCCTCTGCAAAGGGACTGAAGCAGGCTCTAGTTTGTACAGGCGGAGACACGGGAGAGACAGTGTTTTGAAAACAGGGTCTCAGGTAGCCCAGATTTGTTGCTCGTGGACAGTGCTGGCCTTCAACTCCTGATGCTTCATTGACCTCCAAAGTGCTGAGATCAGAAGTATGCCATCACACACAGGTTTAAGCAGTGTTGGGGATCCAACCCATGGCTTGTGCATGCTTGAACAGCACTCTGGCACCGGAGCTACACCCCAAGTTCAGGAAAGACCCTGAAACAATCATTGGAGACATGAAGGAAGATAGGGGCAGATGGGCTTTCTCAGTAAAACAGGAAGCTCTCTGCCACTAGAGAATGCAGTAGAGGCTAGATAACAGCTTGGAAAGTCCCTTCTGGCTCTGAGGGTCTCAGAATGAATATGGATTTCATTTCATCTTTTTTCTTTCTTTCTTTTTTTAAAAAATATTTATTATGTATACAGTGTTCTGCCTGCATGTATGCCTGCAGGCCAGAAGAGGGTACCAGATCTCATTGTGGGTGGTTGTGAGCCGCCATGTAGTTGCTGGGAACTGAACTCAGGACTTCTGGAAGGCATCCAGTGCTCTTAACCACTGAGCCATCTCTCTAGCCCTTATTTCCTATTTCAACCCCCAGTCTTTCCCTTGTTTTTAGCCTTGACTTCCTACCTATTCTCCCCAAGGGTACAGCTCAGAGGTGAGAAAAATTATGTTTTATGCAGGGTCTGTAACCCCTAAGTTAACAGCACTTGAGAGGCAGAGGCGGGCAGATCTCTGAGTTCAAGGCCAGCCTGGTAAATTCCAGGACAACCGGGGTTACACAGAGAAATCTTGCCTCGAAAAACTGAAAACAAACAACAAACAAAAGCAACAGCAAAACAAAACTCAAAACCAAAAACATTACTAAATTAAAAGTTTAGTTTCAAGCTGGGTGGTGAAAAAAAACCAAATAAGCTTATTGGTGGTGGTGCACACCTTTAATCCCAGCACTTGGGAGGCAGAGGCAGGTAGATCTAAATGAGTTTGAGGACAGTCTGATCTACAAAGTGAATTCCAGGATGGACACAACTGTTGCACAGAGAAACCCTATCTCAAAACAAACAGACAACAAACAAACAAGCCAGACATAGAGACACATGTCTAAATCACAGCACTTGGGAGGCAGAGGCAGGCAGATCTCTATGAATTTAAGGCCTGCCTGGTCTCCATAACAAGTTCCAGACCAGCAAAGGCTATAGAGTGAGGCCCTGACTAAACAGAAACAAAACAAAGAAAAAAAAAAACTCAAAACCAACCCCCCAATAAAAAACACTGCATGCCTTCATCAGTGGTGTCTATTTGAATCAGCGAAGTGAGGCCATGTGCCTTCTTCAATGGTGTCTGTTTGAATCTGGGAGGTGAGACCACTTGCCTTCTTCATTGATGCTTGAATCTGGGAGGTGAGGTCATGTGCCTTTTTCACTGCTGAAGTTCCTAATGGCTCCTCTTCACTGTCAGCTTGACGAGATTTAGAATCACTATGGAAACATCTCCCTGAGAGTGTCTGTGAAGATCTATGAGGCTGGAGGATCCATTCTGAATGTGGGTGGTATTATCCCACAAGCTAGGGGCTGAGACCGAATGAAAAAGAGAAAACACCTGAGCACCAAGCCCCATACTTGCTGCTTCCTGACTGTGGACACAATGTGACCAGCCCTGTGCTTCCTGACTGCAGACACAATGTGACCAGCCCTGTGCTTCCTGCTCCCATGACTTCCTTTCTTTGATGGACTGTACCTTCAAATTATGAGACAAGAGAAATCTCTTTTTTAAGTTGTTTAAATTATATATATATGAGTGTGTATGTGTGTGTACCATAGTGCACATGTGGAGGTCAGAGGACAGCTTCTAGGAGTCTGTTCTCTCCTTCCAGAGGTCAAAATCCATTTATCACTGTACACCTTTATCTGTTGAGCCATCATACTGTCCCAACAAGTCGTTGTTTGTTAATTTTTTTGTTGGTTTTTAGAGACAGGGTTTCTCTGTGTAGCCCTGGCTATCATTGAACTCACTCTATAGTCCAGGCTGGCTGAAAACTCAGAGATCTGCCAGCTCTGCCTCCTGAGTCCTGGGATTAAAGGTGTGTGCTACCACTGCCCGGCTCAACACGTTGTTTTTTTGAGGGAAGTAATCCAAAATTCTTATAATTATTTGCTTTGTGATCAAACCATCCTCTCAAAAATGTACTCCCTTTAGCAGGTCAGCTGGAAGAGTAGAGGATGTATTACTTCCCAAAGACATCACCCTAGAAAGCTTCCCACAACATATTGAGGTTTTATAAAGTGTACAGTGCAGAAAACACATGATACAATGTCACTGGAGTGAAGCGATGCATCTGAGTGTAAGTGAGGTGGGTAAGTGTGTGAGCAGCCAGGTTGAATTAGTTTTTTCTCTCCCTGAGTCTCCAGCACAGACGAGTCAAGACAGAATCTCACTATGCAGCACCCGAGGGACCATCACTGGCAATGGCAGTGCCCCATTGTCCTGGAGAAGGAAGCCACAAACCCATTGTACTGCTCGCCAAGGAAGACTGGTTGGGGACGTGGAGGGAACAATGTGTAGCATAGTTCTCCCCAAACTTTGTGACAGCCTGGTATGGGGCTGACAGGAAACAGGAATGGACTGCATTAAGAGGCCCTGGTTAGTTGGCATGGGGCCTTTTCCTGGTCTGGTGGGAACATTGGCTGTCATCCCTGTGGCCCCTCTGGGAATCCTGAACTTGACCCACAACTCAGGCAGTAAGTTGCTGAGATTGGCCTAGCTTGGTCCTTCATATCTTTCCACCACAGTGAATGGACTTAGAGGACCAAAGGGGCTGCCACTGCCCACCAAGACCTGGCATAACTGGGGTACCGTGTATAAGTAGGGGGTGGTAAGAACACTGGAAAGGACAGAGGGGCTGCGTGTCAGACTTATTGCTATTATCAGCATGGGGCAGGGGCTTGATCATTTGAACCTGGGGACAACCCTGACTGTACACCAAAGAGTGCAAAAGAACACATCACAGGGGTGGGAGAGCTATCTCAGTGGTTAAGAGCATTGGCTGCACTTCCAGAGGACATGGGTTCAATTCCCAGCACCCACACGACAGCTCACAATCATCTGTAACTCCAGTCTCAAAGCATCTGATGCCTTCTTCTGGCCCTGAGGGGACTTCATGCATGTGGTGCACAGACATGCATTCAAGCGTGTGAACGTGCACACACGCAGCATAAATATTAAGAACACCTCAGTTATACAGGTGAGTGTGCATGTGGTTAAGTGTGTACCAAAATGTTCAAGTTGGATAACAATAGCGTTGTCCCGTCAGGTCAAGGGTCAGGTCAAGGCCATTCTTGCCATCAGGGTGTCATGATTACTCTTCTGACTCCACTTGACTAGACTAAGTGATGCCTGCACAGCCAGTAAAACACTATCTCTAGAGTGTCATAGTGTTATTTCTATCAGGAACGGAGTAAAGGAAGCCTAATTTTGCTAGAGCAGCTGGGCATCTTCTAATCCAAAGAGATATAAATAAAATGGAAAGGAGAAAGGGTGAGTCCACCCCCACCCCTTCCTCAGCCGAGATCCATCTCCTGATCAGACCCTGGAGTTCCCAGTCCTGTCCTGTGGCCTTGCAGAATGAAATCCAGCAGCTCATTGGCTTCTCTAGCCTTTGACTATGACATCGGCAGCTCTCCTGGCCTTCGGCTTCCAAGTGTATGGGGTGGTCTATGCCTGTGTGTACACGTGAATATAGGATGTCCAAAATCAGAGGGGTGGCCAAGGTGGCTTCCTTCTAGGCTAGAAGGAAGGTGGGCCGCATTCCTGCTTAGTTTCCAAGGAGTAAGCAATCTTTGGAATTCCTCGACTTGGAGACACACCCCTCCCGTTTCTCCTCCATGTTCACATGGCTTCATTTCCCTGTCTGTCTCGAAAGCCCCCTCCTTTTAAGAGACAGCAGTCTCACTAGATGCTTATGTGAGTCCATCCTAGTCACACCTGAAAAGCCCCCTTTCCAAATAAAGTCCCTGTCTTGGTTCTCTTTGCTTTTGCTCATAGTCAAAGCATATTCCATCATGGTGAGAACTTCAAGGTAGGAGTCTGGGCCAAATTCTGTGGCCGGGAGGATTAAGGATTTTAATATATTAATTTGAGAAAGGCACACAATTCAACCCTGGACATGAGTGAGGAGACATGGCTACATACTTGACCGTGTGTTGGTGCTTTGAATAGCTTCAGCACAGTGACCTCCTCCGGAGCTCAGGAATCTGGGCGAGGTAGTTTTCAGTTACGATTCTTGTTTGAGCAGCTTAGAAAGGATACTACAAAGACTCTTAAACCTGAATCAGACACCATCTACCTACCATGCCACCCATCCATCCCATCGTTCTACAGTAGCAAGTTTCACATCATTGAGTGCATGAGTCTGGGGCCACAGAAATTTCCCTGTTCGCAGAAACAAAAAGAGGTAGAGGGTTAAAGCCCTATGATTGACAGGTGACTGTCACCTCTAATGGGATCAACCTGTTGTTTCCTTAGAACTGAAACATTCCCTGTGGGGAGAGAGAGAGAGGAAAGGGAGGGAGGGGATGGAGAGGAAGGGGAGACTCAGAGACATACACAAAGTAACAGTAATGTGTCTGGGTAAGTGGGGGGGGGCAAATGGAAAGATTTAGAAGATTCTCCAGGACCCTGGCCCAGCTTTTTAGGAGGAGTAAGCAGCTGTCAGGGAAGGGGACTTTAGACTGGCCACATTGCAGAGGGCTCTCTCAGACCTGTGTAGCTAGCTGCCTGCAAGTTGTTCCAGGGTTGTGGCTTTTGGGAGTCATTATCCACCTTGCACTGAGCTTTTCAGTGATGCAGCTGCTTTTACTTATCCCTGCTCCTATAAGCAACCCCTCAGCCATATTTTTGTTAGTATTAGTAGCCCCAATAAAAATGCACTGGTCTAACAATATGGACTTTGGTACTTTGGTGCAATCATTACTTTGGTCAGTCATGGGTTCCCTTTCTGGGAGGTGCGTGCATGCATTACTTCTCTGCAGGTGGAAAGCTGGTGGAAAGCTGCATCATACACGATTCACTCAAGACACTGTGGTGCTCAGAGCTCTCACACACTCTAGACCAGGCCCTCATTCCACATGCTGAGAACTAACTTTGTAAGTTCTTTCCATGAGGCTATCATAGCCAATTTTGTTGTTCTGTTATAATAATTTTACTATTTTAAAGATTTATTGACTTTATGTGAATGAGTGTTTTGTCTGTATATATGTATGTGACAGTACCCACGGAGGGCAGAAGAGGCCATCAGATCCCCTGGAATTGGAGTTACAGGTGTTTGTGAGCCGTCGTATAGAAACTAAACCCAGGTCCCCTGCAGAAGCATCAAGCGCTCTTAACTATGGAGCCAAACCGGAGTGGGAGCTGGAGCCGGAGGTCTCTCCAGCCCCACATTATTTTTACGTTTATCTTAGAATTACTTCCAGAGCAATTGTCTTCTCTCAGCCATAACGTTCCCTGCCACCAGCACTTTCCTTGTGTCTTGGGAGCTGAGTGCAAATGCAGCCCCACGCTCTCCTTCATTGCTTCATAAATGGCCAAGGAGGGATCTGAACCAGGGAGCCTCGCTCTCCATCTGTTTGGCCATTGCCTTGCTTTGGGTGACTGGGATCCACGACACCCAGTCTGCGACAAAGGCCCATAGTTCCTGCTCAACTGGCAGAGTGTGAGCAGGGCACCAAGGGAGGGCGTAGAGGGACCTTTCTGCCCTGGGTCTGCTCTCCTGCATCGAGTTTGCCTGCTGAGGGCTGCAGGTAGGGTGGCTGCTTTCTTTGCTCAAACAAAAATGCCTGAGTATCTCTTGTGCACAGCACTGCGCTGTATACCATGATGGCAAGATAGGGAAGTCGCCTGTTTCTGTTACCTGGTATTTACCAGGATCCCCTTCTGGAGAAGAATGAAAACTCCTTTCTTCTGGGTTTCTAAACAAGAGGGACACCATTGGCCCTTGTGACTGAAGTCTTTGGGTAGATTCACTTTTAGGTGTGTCTGGACCTGGGGACATCTGTCTTGTTTTCTGAGAATGAATTCTGGGTAAAGAAAGAGGGAAGGGTTGGAGGGCAGCAATGTCACTGGCAGATGCAGACAGGAGCAACCACACTGCAGAGAAGCCAGCGCTATGTGACATGATGAAGCATGGAAGATTCCAGAATGAGGTGCAGTTAACGCACTCATGCATTTGTCCATGCCTTTACTGGGGCTGAGATACTAACTCAGGTCTGGACCTCATGATGGACAGGTTAGGTGTTTCAAAGATAAAGAGGAAGCACTTGCTGTTAGGGATTCTCGCTGTGTCTTGGAGAAGACAGGCCAGCACACACCTGGTTACTAATCAAGCTTCCCTTGTCTCAGCGATGCACAGCAACTGAGCTCAGTCTAGGAAACTTCTTGGAAACAGTTTACAAGGACTCAGAACAGGGCAAGAAAGGCTTTTTTAAAAAGCACTAACCTGCACCATGTGTGTGTGTGTGTGTGTGTGTGTGTACTTTCAGTATGTGCCCTTTCAGTACTGGAGAGGATGAGGCAAAGGGATCATGAGTTCCAGGCCAGCCTGGAGACACTGCCAATAAACAACAAACAAACAATAAACAAAATACTGGCTGGGAATGCTGGCAGGGGGCTTGCCTAGTGGGTGGGTGGAAGGGTGGGTGGAAGGTTCTCCTTCCACCTTCATGTGGGTCCTGGGTATTGAACTCAGGTTGTTGAACTCTTCTGGAGTTACAAGCAGCTGAGAGCCATCAGACAAGGGTGCTAGAGACCAAACTCAGATCCTCTGCAAGAGCAGCAAGCACTTCTAACCATTGGGCCATCTCTCCACTCCACGTTTACACATTTTATAAAGCGCTATTATATTAATAGATTAACACAAATTAAAAGGTAGAGTTTAGAGTAGAAGTAAAAACAGAGACCCCTTATATTTTCCCTAAATGTAGAATGACACCCACTTTGGAAAAAAAGCTACCTTAGTTTTAGGCACGTGTGGAATGTTTCTGTCTGAGGGGTTCTGGAGTGTCTGTGTGTGTGTGCTTGTGTGCACTAACTCAAGCATGGAGGTGCTGTGGGGTTTGGGAGGTGTGAGGCATGGCAAGGATTGGTAGGGTCTCTGAGACCTGAGGGCGTAGACTGAGCAGCGCGGTCCTGAATGAGGAGGATCGTGACAATACAGTAGATGGGCTGGGCCCTCCGAATCTCCGCATGGAGGGGCTGGTGGTTCTGGCAAGTTCTGTGCCCCAGCTTGGCTGCAGAGGAGCAGGATGCTATTCATCTTCCTAATACCCCCCCCACACACACCTCCAATCAGTATCTGCTCCCTGTCTCTGCGGATAAGAAGCGGTGACCATGGTGATGGATGGAGGTGGTACCATGGCAGGGGTAACAAGGTGATCATTCTACCTGCTTGCTGTAGGTCAGCGCCACATTTGTCTCCAGGTGTCAGAGGGTTATGTTAATAGATGGTTGTTGGAGGGGGGAGGGTTTCCAACCGAGAGCAACCTGACTGGTGAGACAGAGAAAATTAACATCCCTTGCGTGGCTTGCCCATAGACTGTGCTTGCCCTACCCACTCTGCCATGCTGCAGGGCCTCCCCTCCCTCCAGACATCCCCACCCTGCCCAGTCTTTCCATCTGACACTCTCAGCCTGCCTTTAGGACTGCTACTGACTCCAAGTCTTCCTCCATAAACTACTCAGGACTGTAAAACAAATCCTATAATTAGAAACCAGGTTTGCTAAACCAAGTGAAAAATGTTACGTGGCCCTCCGTTCACTGGACCTGCAGCTGGTGTCCCATGACCCAGAGGAGCTGTGACCTTGGGCTTCCAAGAAGCCTTAATAAGGTAATGTTTATAAGGCTCTCGGGTTTATAACTCTGCTGGAGGAGAGCCCTGTGAACAGTGGACTTGCCATGATTCCAAGGCGGTCCCTTCCCACTCTATCTTGATAGCGGAGCATATTGCCCACTTAGGTGGTATGTGGAAAGTCCCAAGCTTGGAGTAAAGGAAGTGGGCTCTGGTCCTAACAGTGACTCTAATTCTGTGTGACACTGAATCAGTCTTTGGTCCTCTTCGGACTTCTGTTTGTCCATCCTTGAAAAAAAAAAAGAGCCAACAGGTGTTGCTTTCAAAGCCTTTTCCAACTCCAACAAAGGCTAGTTGATTTCTGTGCTTACCACAGTTTCATCTCGAGCAAGGATTCTTTCCCGAATTCCATTTTCCTTCTCTTGACACCGAAGAACTTGGTAGTAAACTTGAGCTGCATGCCGCTATGGTAGGGGGTTGGAAAGACACACGGGCACACCTTTCTCTGCCTCGGTATTCAGTCCCCGGTCTCCCTCCAGTGAGAGGAAAACAAAACAAACGAACAAAAATGGGACAGGCACTGAGAGGAAACACCTGACAGGGGTGAAGTGGGACAACACGGGGAACGGGGAGAGCCAGGGTCACTCTGTGGAGAAACGGTCACACCGTTAAACTAGCGTAACACCAGTCATGAGAGCTGACAGAAAGCTATAGGAACCAGGCTCTTGTATGGATAACTTAACTTCCATCCTACTAGCTCAACTGCCAGCAAAGGAGCGGGATGGGTACCTCCTCCTCATCTTCATTTTAGAGAAGAGAAACTAACAGAGACAAAAGAGAGGGCTGGGGGTGAACCTCTGTGGTAGAGCATTTGCCTCTCGTATGCTAGGCCCTGGGTATGATTCCCTTCACTGCATTGAAAAAGAGAAAGAAAAATAGATGAATTTTGCCCCAATGAAGTGTGTGGTTGGAATAGACATTCCAAAATATCCTTGGTCTCTGTAGACGAGCCGTCTACAAATCTCGAAGCCTGCTGCGATGTTTATGGTCACAAGCGTGAGGGGAAGTTTTCATCTCTGCATCTCTGGATGGTTCTGATGGAAGGGCTCTGTGACCTGTATGGATCATGTAGCATGGATGATGAGGGTGCCTTGGCTGCACCAACCCGTTCAGATTTGGGGGCTGCTAGTTGCTGCAGCACAACCTCACTTATCCTGACTGTGACTGCTTAGCACGGACAGAGGTATCAGCTTTGCTCTGTGCATTCTCAGTCAATGTATGGGCAGCAGAAAGAAGGTTCAGACACAGAAGACCTAAAGACCCTTGATAGGAGTGCCAGAAAAATGGCCTTTGTTGGTCCCGTGGCACTTGAGAACTGAAGAGGGAATCTGCAATGTCCTTAGGAAGACACTGATTCCAGAGTGCCCAGCTAGACCTAGCTTGGGGACTGAGATAATGGGGTGAAAGCAAAGGAATGCTAGAATGGAAGAGAAAGTCCTCCGGACATAGCCATGTGTAACAGGCAAGCCATGTGGTCACCAGGAGAGCACACTGGGAAGACAGAGCCCAGTCAGCCTGACCTCTGACTCAGTGTTCTGGTGCTCGGGCATGAAACCCTCTGACAGATAAATCCTCTGCCGTGGTGATGTGAACAGAGTACAGGCAGCTGTGAACAGAGTTTGAAATCATTCGTCTGGCCTTTGGCCCTTGGGGGAGGCCATCTGATGATCGGTCACACGCCTCTGACCTTAGCCGGCCTGGTGCCCCTTACCTCTCTCTAAAGCAGGGCAAAGATTAAGGAAGCTGTAGGCCCAGCTTTCATGCCAGCCTCTGTCTCTCTTTCCCTCACTGTATGGCCATGGGTAGTTCGCGTCTCTTACCTGGGACTCTTTCTTCTTCTGTTAAATATTTATAGTGATTTCACTTCCTGTGCTGAGGAAATGAAGTCACCGGAATGACTGCTTTTAAAGTGGAGGGGCCTGCCTGCCCACGAGGAGTATCACTCCCCACCCCTCAGGCAGTGCTCATCTTCCTCTGTCTACGACCTGGGCAGGGGACATCTTGTGGGTTCCAGAGCCATGGGCTGGGAAGCTCCTTCCAACAACAGAGCAATGGTGGACTTCTTTCCTGGAAGGCAGGCTCCAGAAATGGCCGACATCACACAGGCTGGCTTTTCTTCCCTCCTGCTATCTAGAGAACTGACCTCCCGTGGAAACTGGGTGAGACTTCACATTCTGGGGACAGCACTTTTCTCCACATGAGCTGAGTCCAGGGTCCCAGGCTTCTCAGAAGATGAACCACCAGTTCAAAGAATGTGGGAGATACAGAAGACTGAGCAGGAGTGTTCAGCCAGAGCTCTTCCAAGATGCGTTGCTGCCCCTGAAGCAGGGGTATTGTCACATCTGCCACTGTCTGCCGAAGCACAAGCTAGTGGAAGTATTCCATGCTGACCCCCAGTGCCTAGGAGCATTGTTGAGTAGAGCACACTGCAGTTGCTTAATATGCATTTGCTTAGTGAAGTGGGTAGACCACCCCTTGGGAACACTCCAAAGCTCTTCACTGCCCTCAGGCTGAAGCCTCAAAGGACATTGCTCACTAACTGGAGATTACATTTAACCATCACTGTTTCCTCTAGACTACACAGCCCACACAGCCAGGGAGACTGGGTTGCGAGTCATAACACTAAACACCTATGAACTCTCTGGAGGTCAGGAGGATGGGGCAGGAACCTTGGCAATGGCTCCCAAGGGGTAAGAGACTGTGTTCAGAGTTGTCTCTTTTCCCTGAGGTGGATTGTGAGCTGCCCTTGGGGAGAATGTGAGCAAATCTGCATGGTCATCCTGGCCGCAGGCTCTCCAGGGCAGGCGAATGAAATACACCCACTGCCTGGAAGCAGAGCTCCCTGATGGCACTCCAGGACTGCATCAAGGCACTGAGACACTACCTTCAAGGCCATACACCCCCAGATCCCCACCACAGAGCCACCTCTACTAAAACAGCTCAGTACCAATCTCTCCAACTAGGGCCTACTATTAAATCTGACCTGCTGAAGGCACAGCTCTCCACTCTAGCCCATGTCACTCCAAGACTCCTTGTTGTAAACCAGCAAGATGCTGGCTGCCCCATCTCGTCCCCTGTGCCTACAGCCTGGCTAGTTCCCTTTCCCCAGACTTGGAATGTGAGGCTGTTCTCCGTCCTTTTTTTTTTTTTCTTTTTTGCTGGGTAGTGGGATCTCCCACTCCAAAGAGACACAGACCCACCCAGGAATGGGGGAGGTTGAGTGGGTTGAGTGGCGACTTTGGGCGTCAGAGTCCTGGAGGCTCTAGCAGATTATAAACATCCCCTGGGTCTGAGGTGCAGATGTGTGGGTGAGCCGGCAGCCCGGTGCCTGGACTATGCATGCAGGCTGTTTATATCCTGCTCCTTCCTGCCCCAGGCCTGAGCGAGTGCAGGCAGGAGGGCCATGTTTATTAGGTCCCAGGGTCTGTACAGACGATCAGGACTTTTCCATGCTTCTAAAATCTGGGGAGGCTGATCCCCTACCTGTCTTACAGTGTCCCTAGCTAGGCTTCTTGCCTCTGCTGAAACACATGGGGTTCCCATTCTTCCCTGGGTTGTTACTTCTATTTTGAGGTCTCTCTGGGAACTACAAGGTTTTAGAACTGAACTGACTAGAATTATGACGTACTATGTGATCGGACAGAGCTAAGAACAAAATGTGTGCAAACAAAAAGTAGCTAGGCCATTCATGGTGCACTGATTGGCATATCACACAGATGACCTCATTTTCATTATTCTCTCCCCTTCAATGGAGGCTGGGGGGCAGCCCCAGGTGACCCCAATAGCCCAGCTGCTGCGTGCCTTGGTCTGGGGTCCTTTACTTTGGTTCAAAGTCTAGGATTTAAATAATAGTCTTCGTGAAAATCAAAGAGCAAGAATAGACCCATGAAAATGCACAATGAACAAATTTACAACGAGAACAGCCCAAAGAGGCCAAACACGAAGTGCCTGTTACATCAAAGATGGAATGTGTATCCTGAGAGAAGAATGCCTCTGGAAGGCAGGGAGGTCACCAGCAAAGACCCTACACAGGAAGAGCTGGCAAGGTGTCCCTGCCTGTGGGGGATGTCTTTGGGTGGCGAGCGCTAGGACACAAAGCAGAACACACAGTCAATCCGCAGCCTAGAAGCAAGGCCTTGGTATTTTCAGTGCTGGACACTGGCCGACGGGCATCTCGGAGTTGGTCATCCGAGAACCGACTCCAGCTTCTACTTGCTTGACATCCGCCCTTCCGGGTGCAGATGCTAGTGACTGGCCTGGGCCCAGGGTCCTGCTGATGTGGCTGTCCCTCTACATGGCTCATTCACCCAGCCTTTCCCTTTTTTGAAAACTGGGAGCTGGCTGGTTAGGGCTATTCCCACCAACAATGTTCCTGTCTCTGGAGCTTAAAATAGACCCTCTTGGCTGGGACTCTGGAGTGAGCAGTGAGGCAGGCATTTGTGCAAATAAGGGCTTGGGAGAAGGATTCCTACCCTGGAGGGAGGGGACAATAGCATGGCAGAGGAGGCAGGACCTCCTGGAGGGATGCGCTTTGGGGGCTCTTCCCAGTAAAAGAGCCTGTAGCCTCTTCCTGCCTAACTGGATCCCCTTGATTGGGGTCTGGGGCCACATCCCTCAGCCCCCTGGCCTGGTTGAGGTTCTGGAGTGTGCACATTGAAGAGAGAAACCTCTGTATTGTCCCACTGGCTCTTGCCTCATCCCCACCCGATAATGCCGGATTTCTACTTAGGAATACTCCAAAGGCACCTTTGGAAGCCCAAGTTAAAGCTCATCTTAATGAGAGCAATTCCACTTTCTGCTATCACTAGTTGGACAATCGCGTTTGCCAGGCATGGCACAAAATCACCGTAGGATGCATTCTTTTTCCATCCTTACAGTAACCCATTGAAAACTCACTTTTTTTGAGACAGGGTCTCTGATAGCTTAGCAGGTACTCTGGGATCAGCAGAAAGAAACTTTCAGTCACAGATGGGCAGTGGTGGCACACGTCTTTAATCCCAGCACTCGGGGCCAGAGGCAGGCTGATCTCCGTGAGTTTGAGGCCAGCCTGGTCTACAGAGCAAGTTCCAGGACAGCCACAGTTACACAGAGAAAGCCTGTCTTTAACCCCACCCCCAAAAGAAAAAATGAAAGAAACTCTCAGTCATTGTCCTCCACAGATTGGCTGGCCATGCCTGCTCTGATGTGGAAGACACTTTTAACGCTGCTCCTCAACAGCACTGTTACTGGGAAGCCACAGCTTCAGCGTCTACTCTGGGAGGAACGGGCCGCGGCTGCTCTTCAAGGCTGTCTGGCTTTCTGTTGGCGCCATCTAGTGGTGAGTGCAGTGAGGCTCCCGGCAGGTCTGCAGATCTCCACGGGCCCTAGTCCGCATCGCTGCCGCTGCTGGCTGCCCATCCGTGCATCTTCACAGGCGCTTCCAACCCTTATTCGTAAAGACCCAAGGACTCCATCCTCATACACGAGGCAGATGGAGACCTGAATTCCTGGTTTCTTCACGTTCCTTTCTGGTCTTGCACCAAACCCTGAGACTGGGCTCCACAAGTCTTCACTCTGGACACTACAGGACAATCAATGACTCTACCTTGGTTTCTCAAGGCCAAAACTGTAGGAAGCGGCGCCATTCTGGTTCAAGACAGCCCAGGAATGGGGAAACTGGTGACAGTTACTCTGCTGTCCCTGGGCCCATTGTAAGCAATCTGAGTTCTCAGAAGTACTGACCTAGCTTCTCAGTCCACTACAGACTAGCAAGGAGCCTCAGCCTAGCCCAAGGCTGTTAGTATAAGCATTGAGGAAGGATCAGTGGATAGAACCAGGGGCATAGTTCTGCTTCCAGATCCAGTACAAATACTGTGTGAGCCTGGGAAAGCCCCTGTGTACCTGGGAAGGCCCATCCTCTCTGAACTTTAATGCTGGGTGGGGCGTGGGCTACATGTGAAGCAAGGATCTGTAGCTTCCAGACTGGCTTGTATTAAAATAAAGACTCCTGGGTTTCCTACACCAAGATCTCTGGACTAAAACATTGGGAATGAATTGACACCCACCTTCTCTTCTTGGTATGTTCTGAGACTAGGTCTCTTATATTCCAGACTGGCCTTGAATATGATGTGTGGCTGAAGAAGTCCCTGAACACCTGGTCCTTTTGCTTCCACTTTGCAAGCGATGCCACCACAGTATGCACTGCTAGACTCTGTTATTTGGGAATTTCTATTAGCACACCATGTAGTTGGGTCCCAGGCAGCTGCATTTCGTCCTTAGGGATCAGAAGGAAGGGTCCATGTACTAGCAAGTAATGGGATGGATATTTCTGGGGTTCTGAAGGGCAGAGGAACCTCTATATTCTAGTACGTATTTTTCAATTTCCTCACCTTATTGTGGGCCCCTCGATAGCTGTAGAAGAAAGTGAAGAACTAGCTAGGTTGCCTCCATTCACCCCTCAGCCCGATCCTTTCATTTGTTCAAAGAGGGGCTGGGACATCCAGGGCTGGGGGTGGGGGCTTGCTGCCCAAGGAGGTATTTTTCAGAGTCTCCAGCCCTCTGCAGTTTCCAAGGACAGCTCAGAGCCCTGTCTAGTATTTGACCAAATATGGTGGTATCTCTCAAGGAGCTCACGCCCCAGCCAGCTCCTCAGTTATGCTGTGGAAACCTGCCCTGCACAGATTAATCTTGTGACATTCAGGAGCCTCTCTCCCTGCCCTCCTCCTCTCCCTAGTTCTTGTAAATAGCCAAGACTGGCCCTCAGCAAGACAAGACAGGGGAGCTCGCCCACCCCTTCCTCCTCTGCTGCCCTCACCCCTGTGCACCCCCCAGGGAATGTATTTACTGCTCACTCACTTTCAGTTGACCGTTCACTTAAGGTGAGTGGCCTTAGCCACAGAGGGTTGGCCATCAGTTTAGCGTTTGGGGCCCTATGGACCCTGGGTCACCTGAACTCATGAAGCTGGAACCCTCTTTAGGAAGGCTGCAGGCAGTGTCTCAGCCAGCAGGGTTGGTTTGAGGGGTACAAGGGAGAGGTGCAAAAGACCCATGAGCCCTGATACCAAGACAGCTGCTGTTTATAATAAGAAACATAATAATTATAATCAATATAGCATCATTTTATAATAAACAGTAAAGTGTTTATTGAACACTTACTCTGTGCCAAGCATTGTCAGCTATGACATGGCCTACTTCTTTATTCTTTGTAGCAGCCTCGAGAGATATGGAAACAGATGTAGACAGTAAGTAGGAGTCAGCAGGGGCTGCTGTTCCTGGGATGTGATTCTCATTATAGAGAGAATGGAACGAGGCTGAGAGAGAAGGACAGTCATAAGCAGTTGTCAGACAGGGGATAGGCCCCGAAAGGGGAGATCTCTCATGCAAGATGGCAAATGTTACTCCATGAAGTTTTCCGGTATCTGCACCTTGGCCTGGGTGGAGCACGCAGACTCAGAGACCTGTTCATGGAGGGCTAGAACTGCGCAGAAAATATCCCAACACAAACAGTGTAGGGTGGTGTGTTGAGTTCTGGATCAGAACCAGGCCCAAATCCCAGCTCTGACACTGCTAATTCACTGTGGAATACCGGGCCAATTCCCTTCTTGCTCGGGCCTCAGTTTCCCTGCCTGTAACTAGAAATGAGCTCACCTGAGGCTGGTTGGAGTACCTGAGGCAGTTTCCTTGGGAGATAGTACTGTCTGGCTCTGGACCAAGCAGTCTCAGTACATTTTCTCTTCTGACCAACCAGCAGCCCATCCCTCCCCCCCCTTCCCCCTGCCATCCCCAAAGCAAACGAAGCTGATT
>LOEQ01000222.1:65740-82862 GCA_001685075.1 Bramus lutescens | reverse complement strand
GGGTATAAGCTAGCCGTGCGGGAGCTGGGCTGGATGAAAAGCAGGGGCCCGCTCCCCTCATCACTACAAGTACAGAGGTGCAAAATAATTAGCTGAGACTGGGAATGAGATGAGGTAACCATGGCACTTATCTGCTGCTATATAATGAACCACTCCAAAACCAAAGTCATACTCTTTTGATTTGTGCACAAATGTACAGGGTAGTCCCACTTGCATGATGGCCCACTGGTGGACATGATGGTATTGACCCAGTTATTTTTAAGGGTTGGTCCAGAAACCCTAAGTGTGACTTTCACCATATCATACAGGTCAAACAATTGCAGAGCAATGAGACTAAAAAATGAATTCAGGAACTAACTCTCCATGTATCTAAAAAAAAAACCCCACTGGGGTCATTTTAAAGATTTGTTAACATGTATGTGTGTGCCTGAGTGTATGTGTATCATGTGTGTGCACTGCCCTTGGAAGCCAGGGGAAGGCATTGGATTTTCTAAATTGGAGTTCCAGGCAGTCTCGAGCTACCTGGAATGGGTGATGGCAATAGAACCTTGGTCCTCTGGAAAGGCTGCAAGTGCTCTTAACCTCTGAACTATCTCCAGTTCCACTGGGATCACTTAAAAGCCATGGCAATGAACTTGAGAACATGGGCCAAGGCTGGGTAGGATGGGAATAAGAATATACTTATTGACGCTCTGGGAATACAGGAAACAATTGCTTATGGAGTAAAAAGTAAAACTACACTATGCAGATAGACCTGGAAGGATGAAGATGCAAGGCTAAATCCCAGGAAAGCTTAACTCTAAAGATGGCCATTTGGCGAGGAAGCTGGTTTGTGGAAGTCAACTAAGAGGCTGAGGCAGGCAATTAGAAGTTGATAAAACATACAGAAGATGAAGGTTGGATCAAGGAAGTTTTGCGAATGTGTGTACGGTACATGGTGTGTGTAGGCATGTGCAACACATGCATGTATGTGGAAACCAGAGAATAATAGGTGTCTTCCTCTAAGTAGGGTCTTTCACCGAACCCAAAGCTCATTTGGGTTAGGCAACCAACCATCAACCTGGGACATGCCTGTCTCTACCATCCTGTGCAGGGGTTCTAGGTACATACATTCTTGCCTGGCTTTTTACATGGGAGATGGGGACTTGAACTCAGGTCCCCATGCTTGCAGAGAAAGCACTCCTGCCAACTGAACCCCTTCTCCCATCACAAAGGACTTCCAGGAGTGTTGTGGGACAAACTTTCCAGGGGAGACACAACACACACACCACACACAACCTATTACCCCAGATAGGGAGCCCACAATGGATCAAAATATGAGTATCATCAAAATATGACTTGGTGAGCCAGAAGTTTTATTGGGGTTACTTACAGGAATATGAGGGGTTATTTATAGGAGCAGAAGTGATTCAAAGAGAGCTCCATCACCAAAGTCCACCACAGTATGGATGATAGTTCATCAAAGCCCAGAACCTGGAACACACACAGCCTGCAGGCAGCTCAAGTTGGAGAGTGTCCTTTCCTGGTAGCTTACCTGGTCTTTGTTCAAGGAAGTTCTCCTGGTCTCTGCTTCTTCCAGGAGGTGAGACTTATCTGAGAATCCTCTTTGTAACTTGGCTTGTCTGAGAGCAACTCTCAAAAGTCTTTACTGTTCATATACTCTTGGAGACCTAGTGAATCTCGTAGTTTTGGGGACTTCCTGTAGTTATCTTGAGTTATCTACTTTCCCTCTTAATAATCAGGATGGAATGTGTCTTAAGCCAATGTTTTATTGCTGTGAAGAGACATCACAGTCACAGTGAGACTTATAATGGAAAACATTTAATTGGGGGCTTGCTTATAGTTTCAGAGGTTTAGTACATTGTCGTCATGACAGGAAGCATGGCGGCACATAGGCAGACATGGTGCTGGAGAGTTAGCTGAGAGTTCTACATCTGGATTGACAGGTAGCAGGAAGAAAGACATTGGCTTGAGCTTCTGAAACCCCAAAGTGCACCCCAGTGACACACTTTCTCCAGCAAGGTGACATCTACACCACCAAGGCCACCCGTCCTAAATCGTTTCAAGCAGCATCACTGTCTATGAGTCTATGGGGCCCATTTTCATTCAAAACACCACGGAATATCTCAATTCTTTGAGGAAACTGCTACACAACAAAGGGTAAAGCAGAATCTCAGTAGACAATGCAGACGTAGAAGCAAACTGAAGAAAAGGCAACCAAACAGGAAGAAATGGGGCTTAGATCTCAGAAAAACAGACAAATCAGGAAGAAACATACAAGATTAACTCAAGGCAGGATGTGGAAAGCCTGTATGCACACCAGGACTAGGGCCGAGCTTATGACTTGATGGAGCACTCCATGGCCAAGCACAGGAAGGTGTGTGGGAAGACCTATATGCTGCCTCTGGCACTAGGAAAACCAAACCAAACCATCCACACCTGAACTGCAGTTATTTTAATTCAGCTTCTGTAAAGGCATTTCTTGTGTTAATAGTATACTTCATCCTATCTTTCCCTATTTGATTTTCCTTGAGCATTTTCTTATTTATCAAGCCTGTTGTCATGGGTGTGAGCAATCAACAACTCACCAAAGGAAAGGCAAAGATTTGTTAGCCCAAGTACCAGAACATCAAGTCTTTTGCAAGTTGATCTGTTTCCTTACATGTCCACTACAAGCCAAGGTGCTTTAAAATTTAAATTTCACTCACTTATCTCTGATGTACGGGCAATTTGCATCCATCTATGTCTGTGTGCCTGGTATCCTCAGAGGGCAGAAGAGGGCATCAGATCCCTTAGGACTGACAGCCGGTTATGAGACACCATGTGAATACTGAGAATTGAAACTGAATCCTCTGCAAGAGCAGTCAGTACTCTTAACCACTGAACCATGTCTCCAACCCCCATTGTTTTGTTTTAAGATAGTGTCATTATGTATACTGGGCTGACCTCAGATTGACAGAGATCCTCTTGTCTCTGCTTTTCAAGTGTTATGGTCAAGGACATGGGCCACCATGCCCAGCACACTGAGGTCTTTTATGGTAAAGCCATCAAGATGAAAATAAAGGTCTGGACTCAATTTCATAGTTCTTTCAGTCTAAAAGTGCATATTTCTGTAACAAGGTCAACCAGACAAATAACAAACCAAACAACAGAACAGGAAGAGAAAGCTGTTATTATGGTTAGTGTTCTGGGTAGACTTATGTCAAATTGACCAAGAGCTAGTGTCTTCTGAGGGGAGAGGACCTTGAAGCCTCCATAAAATTCAGCTTTAGGCAGGCCTGGAGGGCATTTTTCTAAATTAGTGATTGATGGGAAAGGGCTCAGTCAATTCTGGGTGGTCACCCTGTGTTCTACAAGAAAGCAGACTAAGCCAGTAAACAGCACTCCATGGCTTCAACAACAGTTCCTGTCCTGACTTCCTTTGATGATGAACAGTGATATACAAGTGTAAGCAAAACAAGCCATTTCCTCCTCGTTTTACTTTTGGTTGTGGTATTTCATCACACCAACATGAACCCTAAGACAGTCGGTGTAATGGTGGGAAAGCCTGAGGGAGCGAAGTTCTAAAAGAGTATGTATTTTGATACGGGTACAGCCTGCTGAGGACTACAAGGTCTTAATTGGCCTATGGAAAATTGGCAAAGCTTTTCTCTGGAGTCTGAGTGTCTATGGAAGACTAATCAGTGTGTGCAAAGACTTAACAACTGAGGCTTCCTCCTCCTAGATGTTTACAGCTGGGATTGTTGGTCTCCAGAGGCTTCCTTCGAGACTACCTAATGTTTCCCTCGGCTGTACCTAATGAACACCCAGCAGTAGAAGCAGCATTAGAGAACCCCACCTGATCCTGGCTTCACTATGTGTGTGACTGTATGTCTGTCTGTTCTTTATTCCCTAACCAACCCCAGGCAGGGTCCCAAGACCCAAGCCACACAGGTCACAGCAGGTTAGCTTACAATTTATTTTTAATACAATCACTTAGCCGGTCTTCCCTTTCCCCTAGACTTTAGGCAATCATAAAAATGTGAGAAAAAATGTGATAATTTAAGTAACAAAACAGGAGAATTTACTGGAGTTTCATGTAATTCTCAGTGTCATGAATTATAACCATTTTATAAACATGGAATGACTGGTGGCAGAAGTCACAGGTACCCAAACTGCCCTCAAAGTCTATGCTACCAAGTCTGAGTTCTACTACACTGCTGTGGCTTCTTTTATTATAGCTTCTTTTATTATTATTATTATTATCATTATTATTATTATTATTATTAGAGCTTCTTTTATTATAGCTTCATCTCATTGTGAATTCATGATTTAAGTCTGCAAAACATAATAAAAGAACCTAACACTGATCTACTTGCAAAAATGTGTGGAGAGATCAGAACATTCTAGATAACAGAACTCCTAAACAACAGTCTGTTCTAGTTCACTTGCAAGGACAGCAAGTAACTCTAAAATATACATGGCCCATTTTCTCACTGTCAATCTTGTAGGAATGAAGGCAAATTCATATTGTGGAAAATCATTGTTCCTTAAACAGGCACTTAGTAAAATAATGCCTTGCCAAGAGAATCTTTTGACTGCAGAGTCCTGGAAATAGAACCTGGGTTCTCTGGAAGAGCAGTTGGAATGCCCCTAATCACTGAGTCATGTCTGTCTACAATAAATGCTTTTTAAGTATACCTTCACATGGTGTACAAACCATTCCTAACTCCAGTTCCAGGGGATTTCTCATCCTCTTCTGGCCTCCACAAGTACATGGTGCAGAGATACATGGAGACAAAACACACACATAAAATATGGTCATATATCTTTTAAAAGATTTGTGGGCTGGATTTGCTCAGCACTGGCTGCTCTTCCAGAAGACCTAGATTCAATTCTTAGCACCCACATGGCAGGTTACAACTGTTTAAACTTGAGCTCCAGGAGTTCCAACACCTTCACACAGATACAGGTGCAGGCAAACTACTACCGTGTAAAAGATAAAAAAGAAACAATTTTAAAAAGTAGTATTTACTGCTCCCAGTACACTTTATACCATCTCCAAGTCTTATCTTTGTCCAGGTGTTTAGATCTGATGAAGGTCAAAGGAGGATGGCTTCATACTCCTGAGGGTTAACTTACCACCTGAAAATATGATTGGAAGTCTGAGATTAGAATATGCCGCCCCCCAAATAGTCTTTGCTATATATTGTGCTGGTTAGTATTTTGGGAAACTGCAGTCCGGGACTAGCTGAGAGACTGACTTTCCTTTTTTAATGCAGTAGTTGAAAGGAAATGCACATTGGCTTCTCCAGACGTCTGAGACCACCCACACTCATCATAGTTTTGTCTTCCAGAAGGCCTCTTCTGTAGGTCAGGATGTGATCAAAGCATTAGTTATGAGGCCGACTCTCAGATTTTGCATGACTCTTGTGTTCACATAGACAACGGAGTTTGCTTTTCCTCTCATTCATCCAGTTTGCGCCAGTTTAATTGGCAGTCCAAAGAATCTAGGACTGTCTCGAGTCTGTCCTAAAACGGACGAGATTTTTGAGCTTCGGAAGCTGCAGGAAGGGTAATGTTATGTTACAGAATTGAAAGGCCTTCCCACGAGAATTCATTCCACCACTAGATGAGTAAAAGAAAAACTTGCAGGCCAGTAGGTGACTGCTTCTGGCTAATGCACAAAAGGGAGCCAGCCCTGAACAGAAATCCCTGGCAGCCTATAGTTTCCTGGCTCCAAGGTATACTTTGAGTCATTAACCACATTTCAGAGCCAGGAATGACAAGGTTTGACTGTTTGGACAAATGGGGGTAAAATATTGTCAAGGTTATCCCAAGACAGGCCAGCACTGCTTTTCCCAGGCAGTTGTTAGCCAAGGCTATCCCGCCTGCCTGGCAGGGTTATGTTAAGAGAACCTTAGTGCTCTTTTGGCTAACTTAGTAAAATCTTTTTTATAGCATCAGTTAAGATGCAAAAAATATACAGGTTCATAAAATTTCCAAGGTTAATACATAAATGAGGAGATAGACGTTCAAATATGGCTTAAGATGGATTTAAGAACTAGGAAACAAAGCTTGTCAGGGCTGGGAGCAGAGCTCAGTTGCAAAGTGCTTACCTAGCATTCTGGAGACCTTGCACTCAATCCCCAGCGCTAAAACACAAATTAAGTTTGTTGATGTGAGAAGTAGTAATTTGTTAGTCTCAACCACAAAGGAAAAAAGGCATACCTCAGCATTATTAGATGAGAAATTCATGGGAGTCCGGCATTTTGTCCATTACCTCCCCCATACAATCTAATATAAGATCCCAGGGCAAATCTGACAAAGGGCAGGAATAAGGGTTGGTGGAACCAGCCATTTGTAGGTAATTACCTATACAATTGTGTTTGGGCCTTTTGCCGCTGGTATTGTCGTGGGCATTTCATACCCAAGGGGCTGAAAATAACTCTGCTTATAAGTGAAGAGGATCTGTAGAACCCACACTCACCTGACACACACAGGTCTCTGCTGCTGAGTCTCGACCTGCTACCATTTGCCATGGAAGCAGATACTGCTACACTGGCCCTAGCATGTACAAAGCTGGCTGCATAAGCAAGGATGCGTCCAAGGCTCTCTTGCTTCTATGGTGTTTCATCCACCAAACTGGGGATGTGATGGTGGACATGGGCCAGTAGGACTCCTATATGGACAACAAGGCTAAGACCAAAAGCATCCTGATGCTGAGGTATTCATGGAGAGTGGTACTGTCGATGATACTACACCTTATACAATGAACCACGTGCGGGTCTGGAAGAGTACTTGCTGCTTTGCTACTTACAAAGGTTCCCTTAACCCCCCAACAGTCATGAAAAGACGACCCAGATCATGCTCAAGACCATCAACGTGCCACTCATTCACACAGCCACCAAGGCTGTGCTGTCTGTACAACTCTGATGGTATCACCTGCCTCATGATGGACTCCAGAGATGGACACACACACACACACACACGCACACACCCTCACCAGTGCTCATCTACAGGACCTACCCATGAAGTTCCAGAATAAACAAGGCTACAACCTCGTCATAGCCAAGAAGGAAACTGATCTAATATCAAGAAAAAGTGTCATTTTGCCCTGGACTTCCAGTAAGGCATGCCTGCTGCTGCATCCTCTTTCCTGGAGAAGCGTTATGCCAGACAGCCAGGTCATCACTATGAGCAAGGACCAATTCTGCTGCCCCCAGGCGCTCTTCTAGCTTTCCTTTCTGGGTGTGGACTATTATGGTGTCCATGAACTTATCTTCAATTCTGTCATCAAGTGTGGTGCCAATATCAGCAGTGCTGTCTGTAGGTACAACCATGTACCCAGGCATCGACTACACCAGGATACAGATTACTGCTCTGGCTCCTAGTACCGTGAAGATCAATACCATTCTCCCCAAGTGCAAGTACTCCATGTGGATGGGCAGTTCCACCATGGCCTCCTGTCTACCTTCCAGCAGAAATGGTTCAGCAAGGAGGAATACAAGGATTATGGTCCTTCTTTCATGCACTGCAAATGATTCTAGGTGGTCAATGACGGAGCTGTGTTCACACCTTTTCTTGACAAAATGTGCATGGAAAAAAAAAAACCCTGAGACAACTTTGTTCTTTTCCTCAATTATAAATATATAATTTTTTTTTTTGGTGCTTTTGGTTCAGGATTTAAAAACTGGAATGGTGAAGGTGACAGCAGCTGATTTGGGATAAGCATCCCCAAAGTTTTGCAATGTGGTTGAAGACTTCACATTTTGTTGTTGCTACAGGAAGTCCCTTGTCCTCCCCAGAGAAGCACCCCACCCTAATCCTGAAAGGAGGATGCAAGTGAGATGAGACAGCAGCATTACTTTTGTGTAAATTACGTATTGCAAAAAAATTATCCACCCTAAGACTTTGTTTTTAATTTTGAACAGTTAGCTACTATACTTGGCTCCCCCATGCTGGACTCTCCAACTTGAGATTTATGGAGGCTTTTGGTCTCCCTGGGAGAGGCTTGTGTTGTCAAGGCAGTCAGAGCTTACCTGTTCATGGACTTGAGATCAGTTTAGTAAAAGAGCACACCTTATAAACTAGAAAAAAAAGAAGACTGGCCTGACTGACCTTTAGCCCTTCCAAAAGGGACAAGAAAGGGGCGGCTATGGAATAATGTGTGACCCCTAGCAGGGATTACAAGTAAAAAAGATGACTAAATAAAAAATGAAATAAAAAAAGCCTTGAAAAATCTCTCTATGTCAACCCAAATGATCTAAATTTATACAAAGGTAAAGCTTTGTCAATCTAAGTACCTAAATGTCACACCAATCCCTACCATCTCCCTTTTCCATAAAATATAAGACACACAATGCCACACTAATTCCAGAAATTAGTTGAAAACAAAATTAAGGGATTTTGGATTCAGTCATCAGAGTACCAACTTAAGTGATTTTTGTAAACATTTTGAAAAAGGCCATAGGACACTCGTCACATTGTTCAAATGCCCAGTGGCAGGACTTCTGATGAGACCAAACAGGCCATATAAACCAATAAGATACTGTAGAGATAAAGCCAATATGACTAAATCCAAAGTGGAGCACATGAAGGACCTCATGTATAATACAAACCAGCTTAATAAATAAAGGAGACACAGGTGCCAGAACCTGCGAGCATTTTAGTTCCTGGGGGGCTTGTTCATAGCCTTCTCTGAGACTCCACTGCCACTTCTACTTGGGCAAGTCTAATGGTGCGGCCATGAAGTTTGTAGCCATCTTGCCGTACTAATGCCACAGTGCCAGGCTGTACCCCAACACCTGCTGGCATGTGACAGATGAGTTCATGCTCATGAGGGTCATATTTGTCACCAATCGGTGTCATTTTCTCTAGGCCATGTTTGGCAAACACGCTCTTCAGCTTTGCTTCTAAAAGGGATAATCCTTGAAAGACTTTTTCCAGAGTAAGCTTGTGGTCCTCAGGTTTGGTTCCTTCTGAAAAGCACTCGGCAGTCTTCTCCAAAATGTCTGCCACCTCCACCAAGTCCTTACAGAAGCTCTGGATTCCTGCAGAGAAAACAGATCCAAGTCTGAGAACAACGCTGTCTTTAGGGGTAGAACCTAAGGCAAAGAGGTAGCTCACTTTATACTTAGTATTTCTGAGAGTGGGAAGGTTGCTATGCAGGACTTGGGGATCAGCTCAACCATTCAACCTCAACTGACAAGTCAGAGTCAGTTTTTGCAAACTGTGTCTGTCTACTGGGAAACCAGGAAGAGAGATACAACTTGGGCTAAATACACCTATATAAAATAGACTAAAAACAGGCTTATCTTAGTTGTGCAAAGGCCACTCTCAAGAGATAAGCTAGGAATATTTCATTGGGAGGGTGGAGGTGGAGAACACAAAATAAGAAAAGCCAACACTATGCTAAGGATGGCGAGAGCCACTTGTTCGTGGCTGCCTAGATAGGAAGGTGAGGCACACTTACAGATGGGGTAAGTGTCCTGTTAGGGAGACCTGGGAAAGGTCCACAGAAACCTTTTAGAGCAAGTGAACTGTTCCAAGCTGAACAGTTCCCACTCTGAATGGGATAAGGAATGGTCACCACTGGACATCTATGGCATAATGCCCAGCAGGGGCTGGTAAAGAACAGACTTATCTATTGACATGTTCATAGCTATGCCAAGATGGGCAGCCAACTAGACTAGTCACAGGCAAGCAATAAAAACACCGACAGGTAGACCTGAGAAAACTGACCAGATGTGGCAGACCAAAGGAGAGGAAGGAATTCTACTTTTAACTTCCCAGGGCACCAGACACTACTAGGCAGAGTTTCTTGAGGAAAACAGTGGCACATCAGCCCAACAACAGTATAAAAGCAACATGCCCATTGACTTACAGGCATGCAGATGGACTCATAAGGAAAAGAAAAAAGTGCCAGCGTCAAGCAAGGAAACAAGCCCCGACTGAGAGCAGACGCTGGATTTTTGTATTGGGGATTAAGCCCAAGCCCATGGCTCTGCCACTGAGCTACATTCTCAGCCATCCAGTAGAAGTTTTAAAGCAGCAAGCTTCTGCGCTGATCTGCATACTGCCAAGGGAGACTTTGCTTCTAAATGAGTGAAGTAGTAGAAATTTGGCTAAACAGAAGCCCAAATCTTTGTTGGAACACCAAAGAGCAGTTTCTGACTGCATTCTTATTATTGTATTATGATTATTTTGTGTGTGATGTATGCACGTTTGCCTCTATGTGCACCCAGGTGGTCATAGGTCAACGATGGATATTTTGCTCTAGTTTTTTTTTAGATGAAGACTCTTATTGAACGCAGAACTAGACATTTTATCCAAACTGAGGAGAGTCCAGTGAGCTGCCTGTCTCCTCCCCACCCCAGCACTGGAGTTAGTCACACACCTGACTTTTTTTCCACATGAATTCTGGGTATCCCAACTCAGGACTTCATGCTTGCAAAATAATTACTTTATCCACTGAACCATCTCCCAAGTCCCAATTTAACTACTGAGTTAAAACTATGCTTGCAAGGAGGTCAGACAGTTGCCATGACATATCAGTTAAAAAACATACTTTCCATCAGGTGTGGTAGCTCATGCCTTTAATTCTAGCACTTGGGAGGCAGAGGCAGGAATTTCTGTGAGTTTGAGGCCAGCCTGATCTATACAGAGTTCCAGGTTAGCGAGGGCTACATGGAGAGACCTTGACTCAAAAGACACAAATCAAAATCAAAACCAAATTATAATTTCCTTCTCCCTCCATGCTCATCTCAACCCCTTCAGTTTCCTAAGCGTCTCTGGCGGCTAGGAGGAAACTCCATAGGCAAATGACTTCTGTAGTGTCCTTGGCTAGATACATTGTTTTAAGTCAATAAACTGGCCAACTACCAAACTCTTTGGCAGTTAGTTAACATGAATTCATTCCTAGATGTCTTTTTGAATAAACTTGTAGTAAACTAGTGCTAACTCAATGCTTGACTTCTAGGGTCCATCCACCTTACTCATTAAGCAGGTGGCACAACAGAAGTTCTCCCATTGCTAAAACTGTTCTACTTGGAACAAGACATTTCCACAGCTTACCAGCCAACAACTTTCTTCTGTAAAAGGCCATACAGCAAGCAATTTAAGGTTTGTGGGACAAGAGGCAAAAGTAAAAAATTTTATGTTTTGTAAGTAAAGAGAAAACAAGTTCATATGAATTTAAAAAAAATAATGAAATTCAAAACAACTAACTGGTGGCTGGCTATGATCTGTGGAGCTTTGTTATAGATTTGGATACACATGCACACATGTGCACAAGTGCTCGAACACACACACACACACATTCAAGTTTTAGCTTCCTTCAGGTTGTTCTATAAAGAACCGACTTGCAGAGCACTGACAGCAATAAAGGATTCTTGTCCACAGTAGTATAGATTTTCCCTGTGCATATAGACCAATGCTGCTCACATCACGCAAACTTAAGCATTCCTGGTTATGCACTGCTCTTTGGATTTTCCTCTTGAATGTCACAATGATTCACTGCTTCATCAATGACTAAAAAAATATTATTTGTATATACACTAGAATGTTGGAAATGTAGCAACTGTACATCCTTAGAAAAATAAAGGCCAGCATTTTTATACAGTGGTTAACATGACACCATTTCCACGTGCAGCAGAGAAAGCCTGTGGGGAGAGTGGGAGGTATGGGATGTATCAGTTAGGGGTCTCAGATGCATTTCTACTACAATTAGTTTACAAAGGTACATGCTCTTCAACTAAATTTACTGTATTATGAATCATCTCTCACCAAATATCTTGGCATCTTCCACACATCTCTGGGTTCGTCTCCTTATGTTTTCACAATCAGCGACAGCTCTCTGGTATCTCAGCTAAATAACAAAAGCAAAATCAAAGGTGAGAAGTCAGTGGTAAAGAATGCTTTTACTTTATAAATCTTGCCCTTATAACAGAGGCAGGGACACAGCTCAGTGATAGAGTACTTTCTCAGCATGCACAAGGCCCTGGGTTTAGTCTTCAATAGTCGCTGTTTAAAAATAAAGTAGTCTGAGACCGGCTGTTCTCCAAATTTCCAAAGCAGTAATCTATTTACTCTTAAGTAGCCTGTAAGTAATTATAACTAGGTTGAACACATCACTTTTCAAGTTCATTATCCAGAGCAAACAATGTCACATTTAGGCAACACTGCCAACCTTTCTTTCATGGACCCAAACTCTCACATGACAAAAAAAAAGTTTTAAAAACTTATCACTGCAACTGGAAAGATGACTCAGATGTTAAGAGCATTGACTGCTCTTCTAGAGGTCCTGAGTTTAAATCCCAGCAACCACATGGTGGCTCACAACCATATGTAAAGTGTGATCTGATGCCTTCTGGTGTGTAAGCAAATAGGCAGACAGAACATAATGTACACATAATAAAAATATTAAAAACAAAACAAACAAACAAAAACCCCCAAACCTATCACCTATTTCAAGGCAGTTAACTCATCCTATTTGTTCCTCTTTTCTCTTTAGTTCCTGGGTTCTTTAATAGCTCTCATAAGACTGCTTCCCAGCACCCTGCAGTCCTGAGGAACTTTATTCCGCCTTCTAATTATTCTGCTTTAGCTATGTCTTTTCATAGTGCTCAATCACAGCTAAGTCCAGTAGGTCGGACGTTCTCTGCTTACCAGAGTACAAAGACCTCACACACCCAGCAAATATTTATTCTCTATCACCTGACAGGCACCACACCACCTTTAACTGCCAAACCATCATTATCTAAGTGCTGGTAGACAAGAGGGAAGCAAAACAAGGCACTACCCTTAGCAAGTGGCTTTTAAAAACCAGACTTTTTTTTTTTTAAATAGGCCCAGCAAGAGAGTAGTGGAAGAAGAGGGGCAAAGAACCATTTTAAAGGAAAGTTCATTTAAAAAAAACAAAAAACACAAAAAATTTTGCTTGAACATTTAAACCAGAAAAGAGATAGTAAATAACAAATAATATAAAATCTATTACTCACTGTTAAATCCTGGACTTCTTTTTCCAGTTTAACAGCTTTTAGCCTTAAGGCTTGCTCAGCAAGGGAGGGACCGAGTACATCAGGAGGGTCCTCAGAACTGCAGTCTTCCCCAGCAGTTCTTTGGGTGGCAGTGCTGAACGGGTGTAGCCATCCCCTAAGAGGGTGGGGTAGGGCAGTGGCACACAATGAAAAAATGCCACCATACAAAGGCAAAGCACAACATTTAGAGCTCCCAAAGCACCCCACAGTCTTCAGTCTTGGTAACAGATGCTACGAAGTCCTAAACTTTTTTCTGCTTCATCCGCCTCACGTTTTTATTGGCTAGATCTTAAAGTGCTCTTAAAAGTAGCATTAAACTGAGAAAAACTGCTCAGCAGTTAAGAGCACTTACTGCTCTTCCAGAAGACCTGGATTCAACTCCAAGCATCTAAGCAGTGGCAACTCACAATCACCTGTAACTCCAGTTCTCAAGGATTTAATGCCTTCTGTGGGCAGCAGGCACGCCGTTGGAGCAGACATAATGCAGGCCAAACTCCCATACATTTAAAGTTTTAACAATATGCAGTTGTCAGGCCACACAATTTACCATTTAGAGTGTACAATTCAACATTTTTACCATGTCCAGAACTGTGCTAAATCACAATTTCACAACATCTTTGTCACATAAAAGGGCTTGTATTTCACACATCATTTACCATTGTCTCCTACATTGTTTGCCCCAGGTAAACCTGATATTTTGTTTTCTATAGACAAGTCTTTTATGGGTGCTTAATGTCAACAGAATCATAATAGATTGTCATTTAGAAGCAGTTTTTCACTTAGAATGTGTTTCAGGTTCATTCATGTAATTGTGATAAGAGAAAAATACCAACAAGTTTTTTTTTAATTAAAAGGAATAGGAATAGAATGAATTTACTGACAAGCAGGAAATACTAGGTAACAGAGGAATAAGAAAAGAGCATAAGGAACTCTCCCCTGAAACACAGGGGCTAAAACTAAACTGCTGGCTTCTCCGCCTGAGCCCCAAAAGGGTCACATCTGCTCTTCTCCCCTGAGAAGCGACCATCACCAACATCTGATTAGACAGATGTTAGCTAAAGATAAAACTGTCTTAACTAGAAAATTACAAATCTCAGCTTCTGTAAAACCTGCTTAGCTCTGGGAAATCTCCTTTGATACAGGGATAAAAAGACCCAAGATGGTCTGAAGATTATGATAATGCCTAACCCTACATAAAACATAAAATATTTCAGATCAGGGCTTTAAGCAAAAGCTAGAGTCTACAGCTGTATACTAAAAAAGTTTTTCTCATTGGGGACAGGTGAAGCACCCCCCAACTGCATTTACCAGTAATTGGTTACTTCTATTGCTAATAGCTCATTGTGTAGATATGCCACACCTTTATCCATTTGTCAACTGATGGACGTTTGGATTTCTTTTCTACTAGAATGATAATACTGCTTCTACAAAACAAATGCTATTATAATCTGTCATGTCCAGCCTAGCTGCAGGAATGGACCTCATTGGGGCAGTGAGGGAATGAAGAAGATAGACAGAAAGGTGGGGTCAGGTGGTCCAGGCTCACTGCTGGAAAAAAACCACAGCACCCTGGAAGCTCAGCATTTTATCAGTAGAGTTGTTCAACCTCTAGGGAGGTGGGGTTATTACATACATCCATCAAGAGGGGGGCTTCTGGTGTACAGTTAGATCAAGGGGACAGGTTTAGTTAATCTCAGGAGGTGTAGTCTCTGTAGAGGAACAGTCTTTAAATTGTAAACATCCGGAGGGGAGAAGCTAAGTGGACATTTTCTGCACATACTGGTAATACTCACACTCAACCCCTAGAGGGAGGCTTTGCCACTCTTCCATGGGCCTGAGTCTCTGGGGTCTTTGACATGGCCTGTTTGTGTCACCGCACACATTCACAGGACTTTACCCACTCAGAGTTTTCTGTTTCCTACATCTCCCCTTTCCTATTTCTCAGATGTTCAGGATGAATCTTCACTATTAGTCCAGTGGCAGTTCACCACAGTGCCCAACACCAGCCACAGCCACAGATGGCATTAAAAGTGCCTTTTTTTCCTTTCACCTTTTGGCCTCTTCCATCCCTGTGTTACCACTCTGCCACTCTGGGCCGTCTTCTTGCCCTCAGGTGCTACAAAGCCACTCTTTGTGGGATCTAATCTCTTCACACATGGAGCCAGGCTCTTTACTGGATCCATGGATCTTTACAGGCCTCGAAGGTACCCAAAGTAGTTATTCTGCACCATCAGGAAAAAACATAAGCACACCTTCACCCCCACATTAGCATAGGCCTGTCATGACATTTTTCCACATAGCACCTTAGGTTTTACTTCTAGGTCCTTTGGTGGCCAGTGTCAACTCTACAGTGAGGTAATCTACTTAAAATATGTTAATGTGAACAAGGCCTTGTTTAGACAATCGGTAGGGGTAGAGCTCCCCTTTTAGTGTTTCTAACTGTTGTTTGAGACATCTGTAGGATCTTTCTACAATAGCTGTCCCTGGGGGTTGTAAGAAACACTTGTGTTGTGAACCATTTTATTTTGGGCACAAATGCTTTTAATGCAGAAGACATGTAGGTAGGAACATTTTCCATTTAAAGATGCTGTAGACAGACCCAAATGGCAAATGCAGCAATGCACTGAGCAGTATGGTATGGTCTGCATCCTCCCTTGTGAACAGAGGCATAAACTGAGAATAGGTATCAGCATTAAACACGCAGAAACTGTGTTTCCCAAAGGAAGAGACATGAGTAACATCCATCTGCCAGAGAGCATTGGGATGTAATCCCTGGGGTTAACACTTCACATGTGATGGGCTGAAAAGGGTTGGTTGTACTGCTTAACTATCTGCCTAGCCTGTTCTTCCTGGGAGGAAACAAATTCACTGCATAAAGAGGCAGCATTTTGATGGAACAGAGCATGACTATTATGGAATATTCCTTTATACACTGTGAATATAAGTTATTGTGATTGGTAAGAAGCTGACTGGCCTATAGCTAGACAGGATAAGGTTAGGTGAGGAATCAAACAAAGAGGACTCTAGCAAGAAGGGCGGAATCTGAGAATCTAGAGGAGACGTGGAGAGATGAACTTGCCCTACTGAGAAAAGGTATTTTCTATGTGGCAGAGCATCGATAAGAAATATGGGCCAGGCGGTGGTGGCACATGTTATAATCCCAGCACTCAGGAGGCAGAGTCAGGTGGATCTCTGTGAGTTCGAGACCAGCCTGGTCCACAGAGCTAGTTCTAGGACAGGCTCCAAAGCTACAGAGAAACCCTGACTTGAAAAACAAAAACAAAACAAAAAAGGTAAATTTAAAATGTAAGAGTTAGCTAGTAATAAGTTTGAGCTTTTGGCAGAGTTTTTGTTTTTTTTTTTTGAGAGGATTTCTCTGTAGCTTTGGAGTATGTCCTGTCCTCTGTAGACCAGGCTGGACTCAAACTCACAGAGATCTGCCTGTCTCTGTCTCCCAAGTGCTGGGATTAAAGGTGTGCGCCACCACTGCTCAACCTGGCTGAACATTTATATGGTAAGTCTCTGTGTGGTTATTTGGAAGTGGGCTGGCAAGATGAAAAACTCTACCTACAGACCATAATGAGGTTGTATTAAGTCAAATTACACAGCAGCAGAGAAGCAGAGCAGGGGTCCTGAGACTCAAGTATTACCTTCGCCAATGGCTGAGGGAGACCTCAGTGCGACTAAATATGACCAATATAGCAAGAACTCTGGTGGTGACACAAGACGATATAACTCTTGATCTAGGCTCGGACCAGTGTAGCCAAGGCTTGTGTTATTCTGACCACATAGCTGTCTTTTAAGTTTAAATGAA
Organism: Bramus lutescens; assembly: GCA_001685075.1. Classification (NCBI taxonomy): domain Eukaryota; kingdom Metazoa; phylum Chordata; class Mammalia; order Rodentia; family Cricetidae; genus Bramus; species Bramus lutescens. Next base: position 66,029 of record LOEQ01000222.1, on the reverse strand, counting down.
AACATGGTGTAGCAGTAGGTGATAGCAGTCCTGGCTGTAGGGACCTATTGCCTGCCTGCATGATTTTATGGCTCTTAAACCTTGTAACAACCTCCCTTTACACTATTTCTTTTTTTGTAATGAAGATTGGGTGTTTCAAGGGCTATTGGGCCACTCTGTGTGTTTGGCCTGTAATTGTTTCTCTACCAAAGCAGTGGTTGCAGTCAATACCCAACCTGACACTGCCAAATGGCCACTAATCAACATACCAGTTTCTCTGATAGTCAAGTAATCCAGGAGAGAAATTTAC
>LOEQ01000222.1:46283-58507 GCA_001685075.1 Bramus lutescens | reverse complement strand
GATTATCCTTCAGTTAGCAGCAATCTGCCCTATCTGGATCCAGGACCATGACCCCAATGTGTCTGTCCTACCAGTGAGGTGATTGATTTTCCTGGTCTGGTCTCAAGCTACTGCAAAGGCTGGTAAGGTTTCAATGAGGCTGAAGTATGTAAACCTTAGGTGGGTAACACACCAAGACTAGCCAACTGGTTATTCTGAGACACACATCTTCCCTCCCTCTAACCCCCAAGTGCCAGCTATCTTCTGACCTTTCAGAGTTGAACATTTCCATCTTTATTGGAGATGAATATGTTAAAAATTGACCTAAACGCCCAGTGTTGAGACAGTCATGAATGGCATAGAAAAGACATTGCTAGGACTTGAGGTCCTATACAAATATCAAGTGTTTGGGAAAGGCTTAGCACCCTCGTGGTGAGCAGAAGTGAGCCATCGTCCCGTTGGCTTTCCTCAATAGTTTCACGTCACAGCAGATACAGAGACAGACTTGTGGGCCCCACAGTACAAGATAAACACTTCATTAGGCTGAAGACTTAGTCTTCCAATCATAGCCCCAGGAGCCTTAGTGTCACATTAAATAGGTAAGGACTTGACTGACAGCAAATGACTCCATCCTCCAAAGAATGCAACAGTAGGTGGGCACTTGAACTCCATACTTCTACCACTGAGTTTACAATGGGCCAGCTGTTTAACTTTGTTTACTCTCTGAATACTCATGATTTTAAAATGCTCAAACATGGAAGGTTTTAGTGGCTATACTTTGCCTGGCTATAAAACAGATGAAGAATGACTGAAATATTTTTTCTTCTGGTTTTTCGAGACAGGGTTTCCCTGTGTAACAGCCCTATCTGTCCTGGGACTTGCTCAGTAGACCAGGCTGGCCTCGAACTCACAAAGATCCGCCTGCCTCTGTCTCCCAAGTGCTGAGAATAAAGGTGTGAGCATGACCACCACAGGGTGACTGTGGAATTTTTATGTTCTTAATAGCTTTTGTTCGCTGTTGTGCACGCAGGGATGATTCGACTTTTCAGTCCATTACCCCTGCCCAGAGGTCATCTGTAAGGCCCAATAGGAATGACTGCCTAAGTGTTTTCAGGTGATGGGGCGTCTTCTTCATCACGACACTACCAGTGCTTCAGTGCTGTCTTCCTTTGCCTTAAGGACTGGGACGGATGCTGAGAAAGGATGGGATGGCTTATTCACGTGTGCTTTCATTGCTTCAGAAGGCAGAAACCTAATAAAGCCTTTACAATTGCAAACGAACGGGTCTATCTCCCGCCACTCCCACCTCCACCCTCTGTAAAGACAGAAGAATGCTTTCTACTTTTCCCTTCCCACAATCCCTAAAATCATGCAGACGATCAAGCTGATCTGGGTGCTCCGGGTCTTTTCCTGATGTCTTTGTGAAGAAAGCATTTCCTCATTAGATGGACAAGCTGATACTCCTTCAGGATGGACTTCTCACCCTTCCTAGGTCTTCTTCATCTCCCATTCCTAAAGCACAGAAAGATGGGGAAAAGTCAGTTGTTGAGGTTCTAGTGGGACTGTAGGTTGGAACACTTACTGCATTCAGTATGAACAGCTCCACTGGCCAGGCCAGAGACCACGGGGGCCCTACTCCTCAGTGTCTGTGACCTTTAGTCCCTTTCTCCCCTCCCAGCAGAGTAGTTAAGATAGCCTTTTGTTGTGAGACAAGGTCTCACTATGTAGATCAGGCTGGCCTCAAATTCATAGTGATCCTCCTGCTTCAGCCTCCAAAGTGCTGGGATTATACACCTAGCCAGAATTAAAAAAATTTTTTTGGTTGATTTTTTTTATTGTATGTATATGCACATTTTGCCTATATGTCTGTGCACTATGTGTGTGCCTGGTCAGAAGAGAGTATCAGATCCATAGAGTTACAGATGGTTGTAAGCCACCAGGTGGGTTCTGGGAATTGAACCCCACTCCTCTGCAAGAACAAGTGTTTTTTGTTTGTTTTTGTTTTTTAATTTCCGAGATAAGGTTTCTCTGTGTAGCCTTGGCTGTCCTGGAACTAGCTCTATAGACCAGGCTACCTTGTTGTGTAGCTTTTCATCTTAAAGAAGAGGAAACCCCTTGGTCTCCACATTTCTTAATAAGGTTGGGTACTTCTATATCAAACTATCCAGGCAGATGTCAGTGTTAGCTTTCGCAGCAGTTTACTGGGCACACTGGCTGAGCTTGCTATCTTTTTCTTGAGAGAGGGGATAGGGTCTCACTGTATAATCCAGGCTGGTCTAGCTCCCCCTGCCTCAGATTCAGGCGCTAGGATTGTAGACGTGCGCCACCATGTTCAACGTTGAATTTTTCAGTTCTACACCGTTTTACCTGTGTATTCTGAAATCCAGAAAACCCTGAAACAGGCATATTTTCTAGGTATTTTGGCACAAGCTCATTTGGTGGCAAAGCCCAATGCGGCCCGATATAAGGCATTTTCTGTTCTATGCTCTCTACGTGTTACTCATATGCTTGAGAAATGTGTCACAGTGTTTCTAATACACACCTTTCTAAAGCCCAAAATGTTCTTAACAGCTGTCCCCAAGAATTTTATGAAGAGGTTAAGGATCAGTGTTATATAGTGAGCCCTGAGCCTCTGTGTCCTTGTGTTGCTTTCTTGCTTAGCCTTGGGCCAGGTATTACCCTTGATCTTGTCTCCTCACTACCTAGAAATGCTGTTAGGCTCAGAAGCCAGATGGCAGCTTGTTAGAACCATGTTAATGCAGGGCAAGGAGTCTTCTGGCTATACTGCATGGCTACACCAGCAGCTCCCCACCTTTCTCTCTGGGTGGCATTCTGGATTTTGGGATGGGTCCTGTATAAAAAGATTCATACCAGTGAGTTGCCATTAGCTGAGCTCTTTCTGGGTTTACCTTGGCCTTTTGTAGCACCCTTCCTTGGTTGGAGGTGACAATGGATGGACTTCTCTTCCTCAGCTCAGAAACACAGTTGACAGGGAGAGACTGCTCTGCAGCATTGCTTTGGGGTTTATTTGTAGTTTCCTGTTCATGGCAAACCAAACCAAACCAGTGAGTAGGTAAGATACAGTGCCGTCTACCTGCACCCAACCTGCGCTCAGAAGGAAAAGTGAACTTTAAATGAGAAAGCACTAGGCAAACATGCCAGCACGGAACAGGGCAGGGGGCGGAAGATGCTGGGGGCTGGGAGTAAAGACAGTGGCAGGCAAAGTCACAGAGCTCTCTCTATGCAGCAGCCAGGCATTGTATGGATGGGCTTTTCCATGAGCCTGTGAAGTAGGTACTTTTTATTAACTGCCCCATTTTACAGATGAAATCAGAAAGGTCAAGTTTCTGTGAAGGGTGACACAGTTGCTTAGTATGAGAGCTGGGATTCAAATCCCATAGCTACCCTGTTTCTTTTGGGTGCTGCTGCTAGCGATTAAACACAGAGCTTCATGTATATGTGCTTAACTTCTCCCTGGTGTTGTCTTAATGTCTACTCTATCTTCACCTGTTAAATCTTCCCTATAACTGCTCAATATTCATTTCTGTAAGTGTGTGTGTGTGTGTGCTGTCTATGTTTATGTAAACTTGACACAAGGTTCTGAGAGGAGGAAGCCTCAATTGAGAAGATGCCTCTGTAAGATCGGGCTGCAGCCAAACATGTAGGTCATTTTCTTGATTAGTGATTGATGAGGGAGAAGACCCATCCCATTGTGGGTGTTGCCATCCCTGTGGCTCATGATCCTGTGTTCTAGAAGAATTCAAGCTGAGCAAGCCAGTAAGCAGCACCCCCACCTCCATGGCCTCTGCATCAGCTCCTGCCTCCAGGTTCCTGCCCTGTTTGAGTCCCTGTCCTGGCTTCCTTCTATGATGAGCAGTGATGTGGAAGTGTAAGCCAAATAAACCCTTTCCTCCCCAACCTGCTTTTTGGTCATGATGTTCCCTCACAGCAGTAGTGACCCTAACTAAGGCAGTGTGAAATCTTAACAACTAACCCTGAAAGACATTTAGAAAAGACTTATGTTTTTCTACCTCCAGAGGATAATAAAAGGATCAAAGGTGGCGTGGAAAAGATACTGAGGGTGCTGCCGAGAAGCAGTAGCTGCTAAGAAGGAATGGGTTCTAGCTGCTTCCCCAGCCCTCTGTGAATCAGGTTCTCCATCTGTAAAATGAAGCTAAGGATGCCCCCAAAGAGAGGAAGTGTGGGGTGTCTTCAGATCACGGGGTGTGGTCTGCTCATAGGGAGTAGCTGGGAGCACAGCTCATACTTATCAGACGAGCCAGTTTCGTTGTCTGAGCGCAGGGAGGGCATCGAATCATCCAGCAAACACTTGGTATATATAGTCCTATCATCCAGACTCAGTAAGAGGCAGGGCTATGATAAACACAGTCTAACTCCCGTGGGGTGTTTTTGGTGCTGGGGATCTAACCTAATGCCTCATCTATGCCAGGCATGTGCTCATCCCTCAAGTCTTAATGAAAACACAAAATACTTGGGGCAGAAGACAGACATTATACAAACAAGCACACCTATATGCATATATTTCCCTCTAGTGGTTCAGTATTAAGCAGATGAAGAATGTATATGACTATTGGCAATTTATAGCATTGCTTCCTGAAGGGGTAATCCTGCCCTTCTCGGGACATGTGGAATTTTCTGGAAACTCTTCTGACTGTCCTAACTGGGAATGAAAACAAACAGTGGAGTGGCAGAAAGGGGCTCGGAAGTGGCCGCCCTCTGGAGGAGGCACTGGACTCACCTGGCTCTTGTTCTTGTTGCTCACAGACAGGCCCAGGGCCAGGCCCCCTGCCAGGGACCGTTGCAAGCGCTCCTTCACAGCCACCAGCTTCAGCTCCAGGTCGATTCTCTGCTCCTCCTTGGCACGACACTGTGCTTCTAGAGTGGCCACAGCCTCCTCCATGGCCTTCACCTTCGCTCCTGAGCCCAGAGAAACTGATGAGAAAGTCTGTGGGGCCTCAGGTGCTGCTGTCTCTCCTTGAGGACCTTTCTAGCAGCACGGGTGTAGGTAAAAGATGGATTCTGGGGTGGGTTACCAGCCACACTCTATGGTGGTCTATAGCAGCCTAGCCTCCATCTTTAGGAAACAGTACCCTAATAGTCCACTGCAGAACCATGGTTGCCCACTCATTCCCTACAGTTTGAGTAGGTGGGTCCCATGTAACTCAGGGGCCTGGCCCATGATCACCTCTCATCTTCTGCTCACAGTGATGGGTTTAGACTTTAGGGTTGGCTTGAATGGAGTGAAGCCTGAGATTTTGGTGGTGGCCACTGGGAAGAGGCTCCCCTTTTGCTGGGTTGTTTGGAGGACTGGGTGAAGGCTTGTACTGTGCAGTCTCCACGTCACCACAAAGGGGAAGAGAATGAGGTCATTTGTTTCCCTACACTTCACCACACATCTGATCTCTCAGTTTGCGTTTTCGTGTGTGATGTTGGTTTCTGTTACTTGTGAACTAGAGTCATACTTCAGAGCTTTCCACAGACCAGGTTTTCCGGGAGGACCTTGCGCTTATATAGTTTAAACTGATAAATCTTCATTAATGCTTCTGTCATGCTAAGAAGCTCCATTTGTATGTGGAGGAGTAGGGGACTGAACCTAAGTGCTTACACACTTGGAAGGGCTCTGCCACAGAGCTACACCTACAGCCCTCTATTTAAAAAAAGGCTATTTAAAAAATCTTAAGGGGGCTCAGGGGGTAAGAGCACTGGCTGCTCTTCCAGAGGTCCTGAGTTCAATTTCCAGCAACCACATGGTGGCTTACAACCATCTACAGTGGTGTCCTCTTCTGGCCTGCAGGCCTGTATACAGGTAGAACACTGTATACACAACAAATAAAAATCTTAAAAAAATCTTAAAACACTCAGAAAACAGGGTCTCATATGGCTCAGACTTGCCTCAGACTGTACAATGGAAAAATGCCTGCCTCTGAAGTGCTGGAATTAAGGTGTGTGCTGCCATGCCTGGTTTATGTGGTACCAGAAATTGAACCTAGGACTTCGTGAATGCCAGGCAGGCATTCTACCAATGAGCCACAGCTCTAGCTCTGTCCAGAATCTTCTCCATCCTTTAACTTCTACTAGAAAGCTTTATAGTCAAGTTAGATGCATCCATTCATTGCTTTAGTAGTGGTTTATTGAATTCTTCTACATACCAAGTATTGTCCTAGACCCTTGGGATGGATCAGCGAAGAAAACAGGCAAAGGTCTTCGCTTGTGTAATCTTATATGCATATGTGTATGACAAATATAAGCAAAAGTAATGAATATACTAACTTTTGCATACTGCAGATCGATACAGATAAAAACGTTGGCTGGGATAGTCGTCAGCCTGTTCCAAATCATGGCTCTTACCGCTGTAAAGTTCCTGTCCTTTGTTTGTTTGTTTATGGGGGATTGAGTCCAGGGCCTTACACATGCTAGCAAGCGCAAGTGCTCCATCACTAAGTTACATACCTAGTCCCACACATTTTCCTTATACTGAAATCAAACTGCTTTCCCTTGCCATCCTCCCATGTGTTTATTCTCTTGAACGTTCAATTTTTTTTGGGGGGGGATACAGGGTCTCACTATGTAACCTTGGCTGTCCTAGAACTTGGTATGTAGATCAAACTGGCCTCCAACTCATGGAGATCCATTTGCCTGCTGGAACCAGAGGTGTGTTCTACCACACAAGGTTCCAAGTGTTCATTCTCTGGTTTAGCAGAAGTCCTTATCTTAGGCCTGTAGTGATCTATGGATGGACTCTAGGGTTGGGCCACTGAATTTGTCTGTACCATTCTGATGAAATGTTCTGTTCTTAGGGAAGGGCCCATAGGTTCAGCGCTCTAAAAGAGCCATGTGTGTTCTGTAAGGTAGGACTTCCTATTCCCCGGAACATGTGGGAGACAGCCAGGCAGAAGTGTGGTCATCTACCGCTGGGTAAAGGATGCAAAGAAACACAGTAGAAAATGGGGTCAGAGAAGCCCAGAGCAGGAAGGGCATGTTGAAGTCACTGGATTTCAGAAGTGGATCCTGGAAAAGATCAGTGTTCATCAAACTTAGCCCTGGGCCACTATCTTACATCTGAGTGAATAAATGCAGCACCCAAATAGTCTTACTATCAAGATGCCAAGGCATGCTTCAGCTCTCCATGCTGCTGTAGTCAGGCCATCTCTTACTACAGGGAGCTCCACAGTACTGGGGGGCTTCTCATGCTCTATCTGGAAGCACTCACTAAACTCCCAGCACTGTCTTTAGTCAGGATGAATGATAATGAGGAGAAGGGGTGAAGCCCACCTCTCCTGAGTGGAAAACTAGGAGATCTGTGTAAGAGGCCTCCCCTTATTGTGCCAGGGGAGGTCTCAGGCTGAGCCACCTCTGTGCACTCAGGGCCACACCTTGGCAGGTACCTGGGTTGTTCCGGATGGCTTCCTTCAGTTCCTTCTTCTCCTGTCGCAAAGCCATCAGTTCCGTCCGAATCATCTCCTTCTCTTTTTCCAGCCTCTCTTTTTCTACCAGGTACCTGCGGGCATCCTCCTCAGCCCGGTTCTTGCCGTACTTGTATTGATTGGCACCTATAGAGATACAGGACAGCAAGAGGTCTGCGGGTCTGACCTCTGGTGAGGCACACATGTGGCATTAGCTTGCCTCTCACCTCGACTTCATCTGTAACATATGGATGGTTAGGTCCACTCATGTAAGTGTATCTAGTGTGACTCTCCTGAGGAATAGGAAAGAACAGGGGAGGCAGCACAGCACAGGGGCTTGGAACCAGGCAGACCTGGGTTTGCATTCTTTCTTGGCTGGGTGTGTGATGTTACACCAAAATGATCGGTGTGCTTTTGTGCCTTTCCCCAAAACCTCAGTGTCCTTATGCACAAATAAAGATACTGATAACATTTAGCTTCCAGGAGGCAGTGAGGTTTAAATGAGATAATCAAGCAAAAGTACTTAATATAGTACCCGGCAAATGATTAGTGCTTAGTAAATGTTAGGAAATAATGATGGTAGTATCATATACGAGAGCAAAATTTGTGATGTCTAACCCATTTTGCTTTGTAGAAAGTGTGCTTTGAATGAGTCAAGTATCAGGTATTTGTGACAGAGGAAGACGCCTACATATAATTCAGATCAGACCCAGGCCAGTGTCAGGCCCTGCTCATTGTACTGCTGGGGAAGGGTGGGAGGAGAGAAAGCCCCAGGAGTGTGCTGTACGTCCAGCACCACGGTGGACAGCAAGCAACCACACAGGACCATGCTGTTCACTCAGTGTATGCTCTGCTCAGCCACCTGCCTGAATTCCCACTTAACCTTCCTCTATTTTATTATCCATCCTGTAACTTGGTTCTGCTCATCACTCATTTTACTGCCGAGGAAGCCAGGCACATTCTGAGAAAGGTTAGGTCCCATTGTTTGTGGCACTAGAGACAAGCTGGACACGTGTCTGTCTTACTCTAGGTGATGAGGTCACGAGCACACAATCTTTATACGTGACATCCGTGGCCTCAGAAGAGAGCAAGATAGCCATCTATGCCAAGGAGCGGGGGCGGGGATGGCCCAGATGCCATGCCTGCTGACTTGGACTCTGGCTTCCAAAGCTAGAAGAAACAAGCTGTTGTTTTTAAAAGGTCATCTAGCTTAGGATGTTTTGTTACAGCAGACTGAGGAGCAGGGAAGCTTTTCTCCTGTGTGCCTCAGGACATCACTGGACTACGCCATGTGGCTTCGAGCCCCTCCAGGAGCCCTGTGACTTCAGCGATGGTCCACAGCCCCTGGAAAGGGGATGGAGAGGCCAATGGTCCTCAGCCACAGCAGCCCCATGATCACAGCTCTTAAAGTCTGGGCCCCTGTGAGAGATTTGATTTAAGAACAAACAAAACAAACAGGTCTAGGTTTAATACTTTTTGTTGATGTTGCTATTTTGTGATTTCTTTAATCTTATATAGTGACTTCAATTTTCTACTTTGCTTATCCATTGATTTATATTTTATATTTTGTTTTTTCCAAGACAAGGTCTAATTATGTAGCTCTGGCTGTCCTGGAACTCACTATGTAGACCATATTGACCTCAAATTCACAGTGATCTGCCTCCTTCTGCCTCCTGAGTGCTGGGATTCAAGGTGTGGGTCTCACTGTGCAGCCCTAGTCTTTTTATTCATGCAGACAAGGCTGGCCTGGAGATTGCAGGGATTGTCTTGTCTTTGTCTCCTGAGTGCCAGGAATACAGCATGTCAATTACATGAAGAACGGTTTTCCATTTTAAACAGGTTTCTTCAAAGCCCTGTATTTCTAGCAACTAAGCAAGAAGCTTATCAAGAACACTATGCATCCCTTCCTCAGGGGACCAGATAGGAGAAAGGACTTCTTTAAAGTTACATAGCAGTGTCTAAGCCAAGTGAGAACGGAAGACCGGTTTCCCAAGTCTGAGGAACTATGATTTATACATACTAATGCAAGGGAACCAAGGGATAGAAAAGTTTTCACTTCGTTTTTTAAAAGAAGCCTTCAAAAAGCAAAGACTAGAATGTCCAGGTGCATGGGAAAGAAACCTTAAGAAAGAAAATGTTGTCCTCTAGGAAGCTGGCTTGCTCTAGAATGGCCTCAGTGAGTTTCTTGTGTGCTCTGGAGAGCACAGATGGGGACACAGAAGTGAACGGTGGTTCTTGTGACACCCCTGCTCAGGGACTGGGACTGATTATCTGCTTACTACCCTAGATTAGAGACCACAAACTTTGATCTTCTGGAAAAGATAAGCACACACTCTCTCTCTCTCCCCCACCCCCATGCCCGTATATGCTTATATACCTTTAAACACTCAACTATTATACAGACAATATTCATGCAGTATAAAGACATTTAAATTAGCACCTATTTATTAGGAATTCACATGCTGGGTGGTGTTGACACATATCATTAATCCCAGCACTTGGGAGGCAGAAGCAGGTGGATCTCTGAGTTCGAGGCCAACCTGGTCTACAGAGTGAGTTCCAGAACAGTCAGGGCTACACAGGGAAAACTCTATCTCAAAAGTAAAAAAGAATCCACATGAAGCTCAATTTTTGGCCTTTTGAGTAATCAGGAAATGCTGAGTGGGGTCTCCTGGGTAAGCCAAGCAGAGTTTTACCTCTGGAGTTAGGACCCAAGCACTCCAGCCTCGCTGCAAACCTCCCTCTGCAATTCACTTGCTGGCAGTACCATTACTGTCACTTTCTTTTTGTGTCTCTTGCTATGCTGGGGACCGGGACCTTACATCTTCCCATACCTGGCGAGTGCTCCCACACTGCCCAGCCCTCACTTCTTTCCTTAGGGTAGAGTATTCACTGATGGGCTAGTTCTACTCATTTTTCTCCGTTACCCCTGGAGAAATCTGGCATTGAGGCCCCTGCAGCGTTCCCCTCTCCCTCCCTCGAGCAGGAGAAAGATCACAGAACTCACTGGAGGCATGGCGCTTGACTTTGACCTGCGGGTCCACACGATGGGACTTCTCACTGCGGGAGGAGGCATGGCGCTTCACCTGAGCCCCTGTGGGGCGCTGGGGTTCCTCGTCCTGGGCAAGGGGGACAGAGGTAGAAGGTCAAGTGCAGGCACCGTTTGACCCGTTCAGACAGGGAGCTTCTGGCCAGCTCCTTTGAGATCTGGGCCTTACAGATACAGACTTGCGCAGCTCTCTACAGTTCACAGGCCACCTTACTAGCAGTATCATTTGAACCTTGTACCTTTCTGTGTGAGGTAAAAGGCAACCTTAAGTTGGTGTACTTACTGAGAGGACAAATGAGAGGGCTCCGGGAACTGCGGGTGGCTGCCTCTATTATAGGCATTTTGTTCTCCTATCATTTGAAAGCTTTCTTCTGTTTTCTGAATTGCTAATGCCGTCTTCCCTCAGAAGAGGAGGAGGAAAAGGAGGGAAGCAAAGGCATGGAAGAGAGGAGCCAATGGCAGGTGCGATGCACCTTATTAAACTGACAGCATTTGTGATGTTAGAGCATTTCCCATGCTCCAAGTCTAGCCAAGGTCTTGAAGCCAGGTATGATTGATACATTAGTGTCACGTAACCACCTTATTAGGAACAGTTCTGTTACCTCTCTGGGCAGAATGTCCCACTGCCTGGGCACTGCGCTAATTTCTTTCTTTTTTTTTTTCAAACGAATCATTACATTTTGTTCTTAAAACACTCCTAAGAAGAGAAGGACCCGCACACCCACGTGGAGGTGGGAAGTGGGAATCAGGGGGGTCTGAAAGGCAAAGCTGAGGTCCCTCTGACTCCAGCCTTCATATCTGAAGTGTTTGGGTTTTTGTTTGTTTGTTTGTTTAAGACAGGATCTCACTACGTAGCTCTGGCTGGCCTCAAGCTCAGAGATTCACCTGCCTCTGCCTCCTGAGTGCTGGGATTAAGGGCATGCACCACCATACCATATAGCCACATAGCAATCCAGCTATATATGAAGTGCTAAACTATCCAGCTACTAGATTTTCTGCAACCAAGCAAAACCTTCAAGTTGCAGTGAAGAAAGACCTTGGGCACAAAAGGGCAAGTTGGGGATGTTTCTAGAAAAGGGGAACTATGGAAGTGAGGACTCAAAGCATCTTCTAGTCCAGGGCTCACAGGTGTGCCATGTCCTCAGCAGCTTTGTTCCCTCTCCTCTAGATGCAAGGCCACCCACCCACTTGTTTCTGGTTGCAATGTACCTGCTTTCTGTTTTTTTTTTTTTCCCCAGAAGGCACGGGGCATGTCACTGAGAGTGGGCAGGTCAGTGAAGGCATTTTCTCTGAAGCAAAGGATAAAGTGTGTAGTGAAGAGGAGAGAAGACATGGAAGGACAGCTTTTGGCATGTTACTAAGCTGTGGGAATAACCGTACCTGCACCTTTTCATAAGGAACCTCATCGTAGACACGGGGCTCAGGCCACTGATCCTGGCAGGATTGTGCATACCTAGAACATGAAAGGTATAATGATGTTGGCAACATTTTGTGGTTTATGCTGCCTTCATGTCTTCTCTCACTGGATGTTGGCAGCTGCTTTTTTTTCTTTTAAATTTTATTCATTTTAGTTATTTTTATGTGAACTGGTGTTTTGCCCACATGCATATCTGTGGGTGTCAGATCCCTGGAACTGGAGTTACAGGCAGGCATGAGCTGCCATGTGGGTGCTAGAAATTGAACCCGGGTCCTCTGGAAGGGCAGCCAATGCTCTTAACCACTGAGCCACCTCTCCAGCCCCCGACAGCATGGTTTTTTTTTTGTTTGTTTGG
>LOEQ01000221.1:499983-526787 GCA_001685075.1 Bramus lutescens | reverse complement strand
GGAAAAGAAAAAAAAACCATCTGAGCTAGCACAGGGCCTGCTGCCTGGGAATGCCAGAATAAAACTGGGGGAGGGGCTTCCTGATCGTCCCATGTCTCACCTCTTTCCACCTCCTGTACCACAAAGTTACTGTTCCCTACAAACTGCCCACAGGGCATTGGCTCTGTTAGCCCGAACTAGCATTATCATGAGCTTCCCTTACCCCTGAGGCCTATGTCCTCACAAACACTCTCCAGTGGTAAATTTCCTGGTTACTATTCTTCAAAAATGTTCTCGTTTGGAGTTCTGCATAACAACAGAGAATGAGAGATCCTGCGACTTGAGATACACTGGAAGTGGTGGTGTATGTATGCCTTAAATCTTGGCACTCAGGAGTCAGCAGCAGGCAGATCTCTGCAAGTTTGAGGTTAGCCTGGTCTACATAGTGAGTTCCAGGCCAGCCAGGGATACACAGTGAGATTGACTTTTAAAAAGATTCGTGGCCAGGCAGATCTGGTGGATGATACGTAGTGACTGTAACGTGGGCGGTTTAAATGTTGGGGTTCCTTGGGTTGATCTCTCTGTGTGGAGTTCGCATATTAGGGTGTTTCACATGGGTCAGACTTACAGAAGGTACCAACAGCACCATTTCTCCACAGCATGCCGTAATGTTGGAGACTCTACAGGGAGGCCTTTTTGGTAGAAAAGGACAGATGACAGAAGGTGGGGGCTCCTGTGTCATTGTCAGACTGGGCTGTAGCTAGAAGTCCACCTCCTAAGGAGGCTTGGGGGGTAGGGCTTTTCTACTTAGCTTTAGAGCCTTGGAAGACAGGGCTGCCCAAAGAGTCCCTTTTATCCACTTCCTGCATAGTGCCTTGAGTAGCAGAGCTGGGGAATCCACTAGGGATGGAGATCAAGGAGTCTGCAGTCTCCTCTCCTCCTGTGATGTCTCCCTACCTCATCTGCATTCTCTCTGGCATCAGTATGGTCACCCATGCTCCCTTATATTTCTAGCTCTCACTCTAGGCGGCACTGGTCATAGAAGAAACTGAGCTCTGAGTCATTTCCATTGGTGTCTCTCTTGGCTAGAGTCCACTCTGTGGCTCCAACTGACCCACAGGCTGGAAGGGGGCTGGGGAAGCTGCCAGAGCCCCCAGTCCCTGGCTTGAAGCCCTTACAGGGGAGCCAAAGGCATAACTCAGCTGTGGCTGAGCAGTTGGAGTGCCTCTCGATCTCTCCATTCATCTCCAAAGGTGGAGATGCTTCAGGTGACCTCTGAGGACCATCAGCCTAGGAGCTGCCTCTATTGGCAGCATCAGGACCAGAGATGCAGAATGAGGGATCAGGGGAATTGATGCTGCCTCAACAGAGGGAGCTGGTTTGACCTTCCAAGCTGAAAGGTGGTGGCCTCCTCTCTAACCTCAGAAGCTGCTCTAGCTGCAGCGACCTGATGGGGGAAATTATCTTTATGGATTTTCCCAGCTCTGTTTGGCCTCACCGTGAACAGATCTGAGTCCTAGGCAAAGCTATGATCTGGGCCGAGTTGGAAATGAGGCCACAGGCTCTTTATTGGTGTTAAATAAGAGCTGATCCCCAAGGGACTCATGATGAGGATGCTCTGGGATATCTGCGGGGACAGGATGCCAAGAACAAGGGGACTGACTACAGCGTCAACCAGAGGCTGCTTGGAATGTCAGCAGAGAAAGAGGCTTAGGGCAGAGACGGCTAGGGAGAGCATAAAGCAGAGAGAGGCAGCCCAAAGGAGGCTTCAGAACAGGGTCCTAGAGTTACAGGGTCTTCGTTCAAAGGTTGGGACCACCCTTACACAAGCTGTGTGACCTTGGGTGAGTCACTTGACTGATCAGCATCCCTATCTTGAGACAGAGCCATCTTGAAGACACTCTGGCCTCTTTGGGTTAGTATTTTTAGTTAGCAGTTGGAAGCATACTGGACATATGGTGTCAGTCCTGTGTTTATTATTGTTGTCTCTGGGTTGTATTTATATAACCTTACATAATAGAACATATCACTTGTCTCTATCCAAGGAAGTGCAGGTGGAGATTTTATAAGAATCGTCTTTGTTTAACAGCTTCCCTTGCCCACCCCCGTCTAGCATAGGGTGCCTGGAGCCCATTCCCAGGCTGGACCATTGGAAGCAGCAGGCTTTGACCCAGAGGGACCAACTGACCCTGAAGGAAAGCAAGCCTCACACACAGGGGCTTGTTGCCAGGAAGGAGCCAACTTCCTTGTCTAATTGCTTAGCTGAGCCGTCCTCCTAGAGGATCATGGGAAAATGGATATTTTTGGAAATGTTTCCCATCCCTTTGAAGATCTGGTGCCGCAGGAGGGATGATGGTAAGGAGCAGCCTGGAAGTCCTAGCAACACCTCATCAGTAAATGAGTTAATTAGAAACTAATGATTAGGAGCATCTCTGCCCCCTCCTGATGCCACTGTGGTTGCATTCCCAAAGTCTGGCACAAGTGGCCCCTGCATGGGGAGTCTGGCAGCCCATGCCAAGAAACCAATATCTCAACTTTCTCTTTGGAGCTACTGGGTGAGCAGGGGAACCCAGTGGATACCTCACCCCACCCCCATCCATCCTGTAGGTAGAGAACAAAGTCCTAGAGAGGGCCCAAAGCCAAGGGCTCTTGAACTATGGACAAACAGATGGATATAGACTGCAGGGTGCCTGGCTTCTACTGAAGGCAGGGCCCATGTATACCATAGCACTGAAGCCCAACAGCACTTCCTAGGACATGTTCAGGAAACTTTGGTAATCCAAGTTGAGGATACCCATGGAGAATGGCTGCAAAAGTGGGCAGAGTTGTAACCACAGACAGCCTGGAAGCCTCCACTCAGGAATACAGGCAGTGGTGGGGCACAGCAAGGAAAGGCTACAAGGTGAGTGTGACCGGAGTGTCTGAGACTGCACAGCAGGCAGGTAGGGAGCTGAGTACTTTGGAGGTGACCAGACAGGCTCTGGTCCTGCGGGGAAGAGACAGACCTCCTGGGGAGCCCTCCTGGGGAGCTTGGGTGTGCCAGTCCACGCTGCCACTGTCCTGGGACAAGGTGTGGCATGTATGCAGAGCGGCGTGCAGGCCCTGGACTCCTGAGTTCGGCCTCCACCTTCAGGCTCTGTGACCCTCATTAGGTTATCAACCAAACCATTCCTCAGTTTCCTCTTTACAAAAATCGCGCCCTACTACATCAGAAGCTAGCCAATGGTGCACCACCAAGCCTCCTCTTCATCTTTACTTCTTACCGGATCTCTCCTCCTAGCCCATTCTAGTACTTTTTCTTTTTCTCTCTTGACCTTCCCACAGTCATCTTGGCAAGCCCTTTTGGCTGTATTTCTAATTATAACCCCTTTACCCACTTAGTAAAGGAGGAAGGGGCAGGAGAGGTTTGGGACTTCTGAGCAGGAAGAGGTTCTCAACCCTCTAACCCCTACACAAGGAAGCCAGAGGGTCACAAGAAGGGAGAAAGCACTGATGTCACCCACTGAGTCTTGACATGGGTCACCTGGTATCCGGGCACTTTTTGGAACTTGGGGATCACCCAGCATACCTCCAGGACTCACACAGGGGCTTATAGACACAGGGACCCAGAACCCTTCTTTGTGTAGCCCAGGGCCCCTGGCCTCCATCTGTTTTTCTCTTGATAGCAGGGACCTGAGTCATTGGCAGGAGAAAACAAATTAATTCTGACGGTGGCAGATGCTTTAGCAAGGAGCTGCAAAGCCCAGCATGAAGGCTGGGCCTCTGAGGAGCAAGGTGTTTACATGGAGATCCAGTATCTGCTTAGTCTGTGGGTCAGTCCTTCCCCACCCCCATTACACCTGTGGGCCTGGGATGCTGGGATACAAATCGCTCTCTATCATGGATGTGGTATTCTAGGTGTTCTATCTTCCCAGAGCTTCCCTGCCCTAGGATCCTTATTAGCAAAGTCAGAACTATTAGGACCATTAAGACCTATCTTGGGAGGGGCTGAGGCCCAATGGGACTAACCAGAAGGCTTGTCAACTACAAGAAGAAAGTGGCAGGTAGACCACCCCATTGCAGCTTCACCCCCTGCCAGCTGGTGACTTGGGCAAGTTTCCTAACTTCTCCAGTCCTGAGGCTTCAGCGGTCAGATACTGGATGTTAACTCTGCAAGAATCCGCAGGAGCCAGCAGAGAGAAGAGCTGGTCCTAGGGGTGCTGCCCCATCGGATTATTTCTCCCACGTGCAAACTGCTGCCCCAGCCCCCAGCAGCCCGCCCTCTCCCTTTCCTTCCGTACTTGTCGTGTTGTAGCGGACACCGTAGAAAAAGGCAGGGCAGGGCCGAACCACCAACTGCCCTGCAGGGCTCCTGGGCCAGCAGGTGCCAATGAGGTCCACGGAGGCATTGCAATGCAGGCCTGGGGACAGAGACAACAGGTGAGAGAGTGAGGCCCTGCCAAGGCCCCAGGCAGACAGAAGTCCCTCTAGAGCTCTGCCCACCCTCAGCCCCACTACAGACAGGAAAAGCAATGCCCCAGTGCAGACATGAGTTCAGCTTATGGAATAAGGTGGATTTGTTGCTATAACACTAGGGAGACTGTGGGGTCCTGAGCAGAACAAAGAGTTAAAGTCCTGGTTGGTTTCAGATGGGCTCCATTGGTGAGGATGCTTCCTTCACAGGGTCTCACACATTCACTCAGCTCTGGGGCAGTTAAATGAACTATCAGGGGTCCAGGGAAGGAAGTGCCCAGCACACCTTATGCCGAAATGCCTCGTTCCCTCCTTTAACAGTTCCCAGATCTGCTTCTACTAAGACCAGAGGCAGGGAAAGACCTAAAGGCCCTAGCTACAGCTAGTACCCGCTGATGTCAAGGCCCATTCAATCAGTGAGGTTCCACCCAGAGGAGTCTCCAGCTGGGAACACCCCCCACAAGGTCCCCCATTTTAAAGATCTTAATTGGAGCTCTAACTCTGCCCACAGCTTGTCCAGTGATTTGGGGACCCACGTGATGGTGGGCGATGCAGAACAGCAAATGTCTCTGGTGTTTTCCTTTAGATGACCTAAAATCTACTCTGGTTGTATGGGAGTTCAAGGTCAGGCTGATCTATAAGAGCTAGTTTCAGGGCAGGTAGGGCTGTTACACAGAGAAACCCTGTCTCGAAAAACAAAACAAAACAAAATCAAATGAACAAAAGAAGATAAGGGACATTGAAGGCTGGAGAATGCACAGGGGTCAACATCAAGAGGCTTCCAAGGGCCGGAGAGGATTTTGAGCCCTGGGCTTCTGAGGCCAGCCCAGGCACTTTTACTGCCCCACAGAGGCCCATGGACTGCAGCTGCCTCTTGCAGCATCTGCGCCATGTTCCTTGTAGCACACGCTTGTCCCTGACACTCACAGAAAGTTGCTGAAGTGACCTCGGGGATATAGTGACCTTTATACTAAAAGCCCAGAAAATCCTGGAGGATGAAAGTCTGTGAGAGGTTGCGAGACTGGAGAAGAGAGGTGGAATGAACTAGGGTAGGCAGCAATAAAAGGCACCAGCCTCTTTCAGAGAGCAGCTCCAGACCTATGGGNAGCCGGGCTCCACCCATTCACTTAACTGCTGAACTAGCAGTAGGGTTTCTGTTCACCTCTAAGAGCTCCAGGGTGGGGTTGGTGCTGAAGAGATGAAGGAAAGAAACACGGGGACCCAGGTATGGAGGGCCTGGAGCCGGGAGCATGCCAGAGCCTCAGACAGTGCTGCCCAGCACCTCCCGGCCTGAGACTGTCTCTCTGGGGCCCTGTGCTGTCCAGTAACATCTTGACTAATGTTTGCAGCTCATCCTGTGACCCCGCGTCTGGGAAAGAGAGCAGGGTCCCTGGGGATCTGGCAGACAGACAGGGTCTCTGAAGACGACCAATAAGATGCGGTGGTGGCGCACACCTTTAGTCTCAGCACTCGGGAGGCAGAGGCAGGAGGATCTCTGTGAGTTCGAGACCAGCCTGGTCTGCAGAGTGAGTTCCAGGACAGTCAGAGCTGTTACATAGAGAAACCCTATCTCAAAAAACAAAACAAAAAGACAAACAAAAAGAAAAAAATGAAACAGAGAATAAAACAGATGTCCTGCCCCAAGGGTGACTGCGTCCTAGACAGGGTGATGGAGCAAGCACGTGCTACACAGTAAGAGATACTACAAACAATGTATGGAGCTAAAGATGGACTGGGTGCTCTTTTAACCTGATATTTCTCTAAAACACTAAGTTTAATTAGGGACTTGAAAGGAGGGAGGGAGTCATGAACATACACCGCAAAGAGGGAGCCACCCATACAAAGGTCCTGAGGCAGGTGTTTGCTGAGGTCTCTGGGGTTGACATTCCTGCCACTGTGTTTCTCAGATAACAGATAAGGTCTCTTTGAAGGGTGGCCCAGTTTCTGCTCAGGCACAGTTGGGCACTGGTTTCTTCTGTCAAGTTGGCCACAAGGTTAGTGCTCAAATGTGCTCAGAGGACCCTTTCATTGTAGGTAATGCCAGAAGGCATGCTCCTGCCCCAATTAGGGGGGTTTCCCATCACATGCTTCTGGGTGAACCATAAGGGGTGTGAGCACCGGGTAGCCCCCTTTTCAGGTAGGAAGGCCATCTACCTGTGTGGTTTGAGGCTGGTGCCATGACTCCTTGGAGGCTGCCTAGGGAGCAGCCAGGTGCCCTGGGGCAACCTCAGAGATGGGCACTCTTGCCAGCAGGAGGCTCTGGGATGAAAGGGCAATTGCTCTGTTTGGGCGACAGGGTACGGAGAGAGGCAAGGGGCGGACAGGCAGGCTTGGCATCTGGGTTAAGCAGCCTCTTTAGCAGGGCAAAGACAGGTGTCTCTGTAGAGTGTGGGCCACACCAGAAGAGTAGGTAGGAGACGTGAACCTTTGTCTTGTGGCTCTGAACATTCCCGAATTTTGCACTCAGTACCCAGTAGAAATCCAGGCACATAGTAGGTGCTGAAGAAACTGCAGGGCCATATACAAGCTCAGTATATACAGGGGAAACTTCAGGGGTGACACTGTGCCTCCAAGTGACACTTTGTCTCCAAGTAACTGAGGACACTGAGCCCTGGGTATGACAGATCTCTTAAGTGACCACATAATATACTAAATCTGAAGTCAGGCCCAGTTGGCTCAACTCCTGTGGCCAGGGCTTGGTAACTGTGTGTGTTCAGTCAAGTAACTCAACCTCTCTGAGTTTAAGGTTCCTTTTCTTAAGAGCAGGAACAGACATCCTCACTGACTCTGTTGTGATGGCTAAATGAGACACTTAGCATTGTGTCCAACACAAAGCAGACATTCACATATATTGGGTTTTATTATTGCTGTTTGTTGCTCATCATTATCACCTTAAGGACAGCGATGGGAACGGGCAACCCCAGGTTCTACTGCACTCTGACTCCATTTGTCTAGAGTCAGTAATTCTATTACTTTCTGGCACAGTCAGACTCATGCCATGATTTTATAAATCGCCAAGTCTGTAATCTGTCACATGATGGGGGCCTCGGCCATGGGAACCTAGCCCCTCCTTACTTCTGGCATGAGGCATGTGCAAGGCCCCCAAAGGTTCCAGCACTGTGCCAGCCACTCTGGCCAGACGTCCATCCATCTGTCCCAGGCCCTCCATCCCACCCTCACCATCTGTCTCTGCCAATGCCCATCACATGACAAATGGCCATAGCGGAGGCTGTTGTGGAGGGTGATGGATTGTATCCTATGAAGCCAGGCAGGCTGAGAAGGGGGTGGGGCATCCAGTACAAATCACGAGACTGCTGCCTGGCTGCTTCCAAGGACAGGTGACACCTGTGTGGCCCCAGGGTGTCACTTCTCTTGAACACAAGCAAGTTAGTGGGGCCTGACGTGGCCTGGGGTGGAGAGGAGAGGTGGGGGGGGCCTTTCCTCCAGCATCCTCCCTCCCTGTGCTTGGCTGCAACTGCTCGCAGGCTGAGAACAATACACTCCCTGCTCAGGTCAGCCAGTGGGTAGTCAGTCCAGTGCTGGGCTGGCCAGTGCCTCCTTAACCCTGGTGAGTCCTTCTGCCAACTTCCCCACTGGCATTCAATCATTGACTGTTCTATCTTAAGGCTCACTTAAAACCCCACCTTCAGGAAGGCTTCTTGGATTTGCCCTACCCGTGTCCCAGCCTCCCTGACACCTCTATTGTTGTATGCAAACATTTGGTAGGGTGTACTTTCTCTTCCTCCTAGGTATACAGTAAGTAACTTTTAAAAAGCCACCCATGATTATGCCCAGTAGGTGTCTGCACTCTACACTTTGTGAAACAGATCCACAAAACTCAGTGAGTTTAATTTGATGATTCCCCTCCCTCCATTGGGCAAAACAAGGTCCAAAGAAGTCCAAGGCATAGTCTTCCTGTGGGTACCAGTCCTTAGCCCGACAGTTGGGATGCGAGCCAATCCAGCTTGGAGTCAGCACAGGACCCAGCTGGTTGCTGTGGGCCCAGGACTGCCTTCTTCCACAACTTCTGTGCGGGGACAGCAGGCCACGTGGCCACTACTCTCAGTTGCCCAAGTTTCTCTCGCCAGCCTCGGCTGTAGGAATGAACTCCTCTCGCCTCCTTTACCTTCCTGAGTCCATCTCTCCACTGGCTGCCCTCAGCACTGGGGACCTGGGTGAGACTAGGAGACCCTCTCAGCTCCTCTGGTGACATACGCAGGATCTGCGGCATGATTGACGGCTGATTCAAGAAGGCAAAGATGCATCTTTACCGCATCTTGCCTGGCAACTGCCATCCCTGGGGCCATGTCCAGAGTGAGAGCAGGCCTTGGGATCCAGCAGACCTAGATTTGGGACTAGACCCTGCTAGTACTGACTGTGACACCCTGGGAAATCTATGAAACTTTTTTATGCCTCAGTTTCCTCATATGGACAGAGATCAGGTTTTTAGTTCATGGAGGATAAAATAACTACGCAGAAGCCGTTAGTTAATAGGTAAGCTATAGGTCTCGGTGAATTTGCATTCATCTAGCATTTTCTATTGGGGATGTATTGAGCATCATGAAGGAGCCAGATTGCCTTTGCAATCGAGGCTCCAGCACTTAGTGTTTCTCTGTGCCTTGGTCACCTTAGGTGTCGGATGGGGGACAGTATCTCAAATCCCTCGTGCTAGCAGCACGTAGCCTTACACTTCAGCATGTTTACCAACAGCAGCAACCTGTGTCCTTCTGCCAATATCCCCAGCAGTGAGGCCTGGAGGGCCTTCCCCTGTTGCCCATGGGATGGTGACCATGTGGCATATTTGCTGAGTGTGTCTTCTGTGTCCACAGCTGAGGTTACTGGCTAATCACAGGCCCCTTTCCACTCAGTGACTCCAGTTCCAGATCTTTTTCCATACAGACCACCACTCAGAGCCCCAGGGAAGAAGATCATGTGGGAACCTGGCATCCTGGGAGGTAAGGGGCAGGATGACTCACCAGAGACATTGCTGGCCAGGGACAGGCTCTCACAGCGCTGATCCTGTAGGGAAGTGGACACGGGGTTCAGCCCTAGGAGGAGAAGAGCCTGCGGGCATAAGGGGTATAGGACACTGTTAGGGGTGCTCCTCAGTCTGATCTAATGATTCTTGCCCCCTCCTTATCTGCCAAGCATTCAACCCTTGCCCACTCTCTTGGTCCCTCCCTGAACGTTTGAAATCGCGTTGGGGGATGGAGGCTGGTCAGTGGGGAAGCCTGAGCTACTTAGGCAAAGAGGATGTTTGTCTCTGGTTACTGGAGAAGGCCTCCTGCACAGCTCAGACCTCGAACATGTCTAACTAGGCCCCTACAAATGCATGCACACACATTTGCACACAACCCTCCGCCTTCCCTTCCTCTGTGGCATTTCAGGCCTGTGGTTTTAATGAGTTCCTCCTGAGTCCTCTTCCTTGCCTGACTTCCTGTCAGTCATTGCAAATTGTGTTTCATGCATCAAGCTCTTCAAGCCCTTCTGACGTGCTGTTGATATCTATGATGGCTTAATTCTCCCTGGGACCTGCATGGATACGGCTATTAAAGGTGGGGAAACTGAGGCACTGAAGAAATGATTATGTCTGGGAAGATGGGTCCTTGTTCCAGGGAAAGCCTTTGTCCTTTAACGCTATTGAAGGCCCTGTGTTACTCTGACTCCAGGATTTCAGCCCTCCTGGGATGGGAGTGGCATGGGCCCTAAGACCGGAAGGCTGTCTCTTCTTGAGTGGACACCCCCAACAGCGATGATCCCTTTCTTGGGTTACCACCCTCTCTACAGGTTAGAGTCTGAATGGGTGGGGCCGTGTGACCTCTCTGGGCCTCAGTGTTCTTGCTGTAAAGCAAGTGAGCCCTGCCCTGTGTCTAAGAGCATATACTAGTCTCACACTTGGCAACCAGGTTAATGAATGATGCTGGCTGTGTTTTGGGTTCACGATGGGTGGTCCACGAGGACGCACAGACTGACTTGAACTCAGTGCTTCAACTGGGTGAGGCAGAAATGGGCTAGAGCTGTGTCTGTTGGAATTCCTTCTGCAAGGGAGTTCAGAAGCTGTGGGGTGGGGGAGGGGCACTACAGCATGTGATCCTTCCTCTGCTGGGGCCCTAACCATGGTGAGAAAAGAATCCCCAGGTAGGACGGCAACCCTGGGAGTGTTCTCCACATAGTCACCCCACTCTGTTCTCCTTCCTGTTCCTTCTTTGGGGGCCCTAGGATCAAGAGCCACTACACATAGCTTGAGAAAAATGGAACCCTAATTTATTTGACTGTGACTGGGCTAAGTGTGTGTGTGTGTGTGTGTGTGTGTGTGTGTGTGTTTGTGTATGTCCCTGCCCATCTGTCCATCTCCCTTCAGAGGCCAGATTTCTATGTTCACCTGTTAGGAATGTCCCCTGTCTACTCCCATCCCAGCAATCTCCAGGCTTCCTTCCCCATTCTGTCATATGTTGATGACAAAGGCAGACTACTTTTGCATTTGAATTCCTGACCAGGGCCTGAACCCACCCCCATAAGCGCCACCTCTAATTCTAGTGACTTACAACACTGTACCCTTGATGTCTGTCCTAGTCCTTAGTGGGCTTTAATATATTCCCCCACCTCAAGCACCCTCCCTCCATCTTACCCCAGGGCTCTCTTTGCTCTTTCTGACACAAGCTTCAGACTCCTCAACAGATCTCAGTCTCACTATCCTGCACAGGTACAGAAGCCACTCTGCCATCAGCCCTGGGGACAGTGAACTACTCTTGGGCCTTGGCAATGATCAGGATAAACCCTTTTGTTGCTCTGGCCCTGAGCAATTTCTCATACTTTACTAATCAGTAATTAAGCTACACAATCTCCAGAGGGTGAAGAAATATCATTAGCCCCATTTTCCAAATGCAAAGGCAGAAGTGAAGAGAAATCACGGGCTAGCCGGTGGCTCTTGTCCACTAAGCAGAGAGCAGTGTCTTCTTGACAAAGCTACACAGCTCACTTAGAGTCAACAGGGACCCTGTGCTGTCCCCAGAGATGAGTGATGGCTGCTGGGGCTAGAGGTCTCTTCTAGAAAATCTTGCTCCCCTTCACCTCCTAACACACACACAAATCAACCAGCCAACCAACCAACCAACCAATCTCATTTTAGTAACAGACAAGCTAAAGAAATGGCATACCCTGTTGGAAAATATTAGTCCACCGCCCGACACCTACCCTTATCAATCTAATACTTAAAACATGCTTCCATCTCCCAGCTTGCCCTTAAAGAAACATCACTCCTCATTCCCATCTATTTAACCCTGTCACCTCTCACTATGCAGTCCCTCCTGCTCAGGTACACCTTTGCCCACACAGCCTATGTCTCTTCTAACCCTGCCCAGCACCTGGTGACTCAGCTGTCCTTAGGGACAGAGCTTCTCCTTAGCCCTCCAAAGCAAAGTGACTCAGTATACCCTTGCAGTGTGCCTGAGTATGCCCCCCCTACCCTGTGCATGTCATAAATGCTCCCAGGGGAGGCCTTGGGGTAGTTTAGGGTGTGTGAAAGCCAGCTCATTACCACACACACTCGACCCAGCTCCAATTAGGTGATGGCGAATGCAAGGGCCGGAAGCTCTTATTCACACATCTTAATGTCCTGGGGTTCATTAGAGCAGAAACCCAGATTTGTTGAAAAAAAAAAAAAAGAATCAAATGCCACAGGGCAAAGGGCTCAGCTGACCTTGAACCCTGTTGCTAGTCTGGCTGTCTTGGACGTGCCAGGTCATGGCAGCCGTTTCCTACCCACAGAGGTCTTGGACTTAGTTATGCAAAGGCAAATGCTTCTTAAAATTCCTAAGCTGGTCTTTCCTCTCCCAAAAGGTCAGCTCCGTGGCAGAATCTTTGCCTGTGCTCCCTCTTGCTCTGCAGAGGTTTATAAAAGCTTCCAGCTAATTCAGAAATTATACTTCCACAAAAGATCCAGCATTTTCCTAGGAATCTCCTCTGACCTGCTGGGACTCTCTTCCACAGCCACATCAGCAAGCTACTTCTCTGCCTGCAGCAAAAGGCTCTCAAACGGCCCAGGCTAATGCTGACTTCCTCTTAATGGAGACTTGTTTGTTTGAAGACAGGCTCTCAGTGTAGTCCAGGCTCGCCTCAAACTCAACATCCTCCTGCCTCAGTTTCTCAAGCACAAGGATTAAAGGTGTGAGCCACCACACCCAGCTAAAACTGGGAATTTTTTTTTTCCAAGACAGGGTTTCTTTATGTAACAGTCCTGGTTGTCCTGGAACTCACTTTGTAGACCAGGCTGACCTCAAATTTATAGAGATCCACCTGCCTCTGCCTCCCAATTGCCGGGATTAAAGGCATGCGCCACCACTGCCAGTCAAAAAGTGGGAATTCCTAATCTGGAGTCCACAAACACACTGGGGGTAGTGGGCAGTGTGTGCCCCGTAATTAAGTGTGGAATGGTACCTGTAATTTTTAAAAAGCTATTTTTCTCATCACTTCCTCTACTTCTTAACAAGGTCCAGACCTCTACAAAATCAGATCGGGATCTTCTTTAATCAGGCCAAAGTGGTTTTATCCTGAAAACCACCACTTCCTTGGCCTCTTCTTCATTGCTCCCTCTTCCAACCTTAGCACTGAACACTGGTGGCTCTCTTCAGAACCATTTTTAAACTTTTGTGGTGTGTGTGTGTGTGTGTGTGTGTGTGTGTTGCAGGCCCATGAGTGTGCAGCACACGGATGTGGAGTTTAGAGGAAGATACCAGATGTCGTCCTCTATTCCTCTCCATCTTATTTCTTTGAGACAGGGCCTTTCAGTGATTGCAAGCTCACTCATTTAGTTAGAATGGCTGCCCAATGAGCTCCCAGGATCTATCTCCTGATGCTGGGTTTAGAGGCATGTGCAGTGATGCGCAACACTTCATGGAGGTACTTGGGATTTTGAACTCAGGTCCTCAAGCTTGTGCTACAAGCTCCCTTACCCACTGAGCCATCTCCTTGGCTTCTAGAACTAGTTTAGGGGGAAAAAAGTTTTCAATATTATACCAGAATTTTTTCTTTGGGGCAATCAACCAGCTCCCAAACCATGACATGGAGACTTACTATTAGTTTTGGATGCTTGCCCTTAGCTCATGCTTGTTTCTGGCTAGCTATTTTTTATTATTTAACTAAAATTAACCTGTTTCTTTTCATCTATGTTTTGCCTTGGGGCTTTTTACTTTTCTTTCAGTATGCCATACTCCGTCTAGTTGACTGGTGACTGGCCCCTGGTCATCTCCCTCTCTTTCTCCCTTGTTCTGTCCTCTCTTCTTTCTCTTGAGCCTAGGTGTCTCCTCCTACTTATTCTCTCTGCCTGCTAGCCCTGCCTATCCCTCTCCTGCTTAGCTATTGGCCATTTAGCTTTTAATTGGACCAATCAGGTGCCTTAGGCAGGCAGAGCAACACATCTTCACATAATTAAACAAAGGCAGCAGAAAAAAATGGAACACACCTTTACACAGTTAAAGTAATATTCCCCAGCATAAATATTCGGCAACACAGTATCTCATGCAAGTTGCCATTTCTAGTCAGCAGAGAAACTCAAACTGTCAGCAGGTGAAGCCAGCAGTATGCTAGTTCACTCACTGGTGAGTGCCTGGTTCTGGACCCCACTTGCCAGGCCCCAAATGAAACCTGTCTCACTGCTAATCTTTATGGGCCTTGGAGGTCAAGTCTGAGAAAGACAAGGGCATCCTGCCACTCAAAGAGGGCGTCTGCCTTCAAGTAACTGCACCAAGGAACATTGGGCCCTAGTGAGCACAGGGCACTCCCAGTGGGAGGGGAACAGTCACAGAGAAGCAAGAAAAGCAGCACGGAAGTCTCTGGAGTGCTGGTGGGAGGGCTGAGCCTGAAAGCTGCCTGCTCCAGCTCCAGCACCTCCCACCCAGGCCAGCACAATCTGAGCTGCCATCCGAGTTCCCAGTGTGACTTTGGCATAAAGGTTAATCACACCCAGAAAATGCTCATTAGAGGCTGTAAATAACCACTTTACTGAAGCTCCATTTGGTCTTTGAGGCACCAAGTACGATTTTCTTTGATGGGACCATTCTATGATTAACCTTTTGGGGAGGGACCCGAGGAGCCACAGGAGGGAGGGGGATGTGGCCCAGAGGCAGCTAGGGCCACCCCCACCTCCTCAAAGTTCCCGAAGAATCATGAGTGGGACCTGCCTTCCTTTTCCAAGTTCATCTTGGGAGATGAGCCACGGAGCAGGCATGGTCTCCTCACAGCACTGGGTCCTCTTCAAGTATCCCAAGCCATTTCTTCCCCCTTCTGTTGAACTCAGAGTGCAGCTCTGACTGAGTGAGTCACCTGCCCCCTGACACTCCACTTCCTTTTCTGGGAAGCAGGGACATCCCTGGGAGCAAGAAAAGGGATGCTCCTGGAAGTTGGGGCCAGTGAAGTCAAATCACAGCTCTGCTCCTTGCTTTTGACATTTCTCCCCTGCACCGTGTGTGTGTGTGTGTGCGTGTGTGTGTGTGTATCATAGGAGAATGTGCTCATGCGCATGTGGGTACATGTGTCTGTGCACATGTGGAGGTCAGAGGTCAATAGTGTCTTCCTCTATCACTTCCACACTAGTTTTGGAGACAGGGTTTCGCACTGAATCTGGAGCTCACTGATTAACTAGGCTGGCTGACTAGGAAGCCCCAAGAATCTGCTTGTCCTCACCTCCGAGTGCTGGTATTACAAGGGCACATGGCCACCCCAAGCTTTTTTGCTGGAGATATGAACTCAGGGCCTCATAGTTACGCAGCAAATACTTT
The DNA here is from genome assembly GCA_001685075.1 of Bramus lutescens. Taxonomy (NCBI): domain Eukaryota; kingdom Metazoa; phylum Chordata; class Mammalia; order Rodentia; family Cricetidae; genus Bramus; species Bramus lutescens. The sequence goes on along the minus strand of LOEQ01000221.1, from coordinate 511,581 downwards.
AGCCACTGAGCCATCCCTCCCGCCCTCCTCTGACTATTCTGTTTTGATCCGTACTCTAGAGGAGCCTGACTTAGGCAAGGCCAAGGGGAACAAGCCAAGATGTGAAAGCACACAGGACTCATAGACCATAATTTCCTTCCCCAAGCCGACTCCTCCACTGCACTGAAATGCTAAGATCTGGCTGCAGAAACAAGACGTGTGCCATCAGCCCTTCAACCCCATCTCTGCTGCTACAGATGCATGCGCAGTATGGGCTGACTGAACCTGGACGGGGGTCCTGGGGATAGCAAAGGACCCCGCAGGCAACTCCCTGGACTCCATGGACTTCCAAGTGTCAGGGGTCAGTGGTGGTTCAGACTGCAAGCTGTTCACAGCCCAGCTGAAACATGAAGGGGACGTCTTTGCTTCTGATCCGCAGGGATGCTCAAAAGTTGAGTCAGGGCAACATCGGACTAAGGGCGGAGGGCAGCAATGTCACAAGTCCTTCCTCTATCTTCCTGATGGGCCCATGCAGCCCTCTCTCCCCTTACCCTGCCCCAGGCCAGTTCCTTCCCAACCACCTCTTTCTGTTGACAGCTGCAACCTGTCCCCATCTCAAGGGAAAGAGCCTTCCCCCCCAAAGTGGGCGAGCAGTGAAAGATTTTTCCAGGTAGACAAGAAATAATGTATTGTTGCATTTAATTAGCTTAAATTGCTGTTGTGCAGAGAAGAAAAAACGGAAGGGGAAAATCTGCCTGCACTCAAGGGGTGGGGTGCATGGCTGGGCGTTCCCCACCTCCAGACTGTCTCCTTGGGTCCTGAGCTCCCATGTGTGTTCCCTTATCCTTGCTCCTGCTCCTACAGGTCTTTAACCTTCCCTNGCAGGGCTGGACCTGCCCCATCCCAGCTTCTCCCTCAGGGCAATGGAGTTTATACACGGCCTTTGAAGACATAGGAGTATGTCTGCTTGGGCTAGAAGCTTCTGGGGGAGGGTCCGCGGCTATTTTGATAACCTCAATGAACTGCAAGACCTGTGGATGGATGAAAGAATGAATGAATGGATGAATAAATGAATGAACGAACAGACTAAATTTCCCATTCAGACTCCTTGGTCCAAAGGGTCCTGTGACAATTTCCACAACTTTTAGCACTTCCCCTCCCTTCCTTCCTCTCTCCCTCCCTCTGTTCCTTCATTTTCTTCCTTTTCTACCTTTGATTTTCTGGAACAAGATCTCACCCTAGTCTAGGAACTCACTATGTGCCCTACACTGGCCTTGAACTCATGGCGATCCTCCTGCCTCAGCCTTCTCATGCTGGGATTGCAGGCATGTGCCACTGTGCCAAACTCCACCAAGACACTTGGACACCTACTTCCTCCTCCTTTCCTTTCCCCCTCCTGATAGAGTGCCCTCCCTCCTCTTGTCCTGCCTTCATGCATCACATCCCTGCCTTGGACTTCAGAGAGCCGAGCTCAAGAAAGGTGCACTCTGGCGCAAGAAGTGTGGCTCTGACAGGCTTGTTCTGGGACAGTGGACAAGTTCCTCTTCCAGCCTCAGTTTCCACAAGAGGGAAGTGAGAAGGACATTTGTTCCCAGAATTCCTCTATAGGTATGAATATGCTCTGGCTCCACATGGGAAATGAGAAGGACAATTGCTTCCAGAATTCCTCTATAGGTATGAATAAGCTCTGGCTCCCAGACCCCCAGGAAAGCCCAAATCCAGACCTCTAACTCTGGGGTCAGAGAGCTCCACAGTGGAATATCTTACTGTATAACCTTGGGAAAACCACTGGACTTCTCCGGCCTTGTTCTGTAAATGGGACAAGTCAGAATGAAACATTTACAGCCGGGAGCTCTTGGAAAGATTTGGTGATTTGGTGCATGCATAATAACAAGAGGCCAAGGTCCTGGCCAGCTCCACAGCAAGGGGCCTTCTCCTTGCAGGGTGCTTTTTTTCCTGACTCAGTCTTCCCTACCAGGACTGTCCCTGCCTGGTCTCCTGCCCATCACATCTGCAGTCTGTTCCCAGGAGCTGTCTACAGAGCGAGTTCTGTAGGGCTGTTGCACAGAGAAACCCTGTCTCAAAAGAACCAAACCCCACACCCTTGAAAAGAAAGAAATACAATGAGACACATCTTTGGGTGTCTCGGGGGGTGGGGGTTTCCAGAGAGATGCTAAATCTCAGTGACTGAGGAGGGGAACCCCTCTCTGAATATGGGTGGCATCATCCCCTGGCCTGAAGTCTGCCAGTGAGTGAAAGGGGGGACAGGAGAAAGTGAGTGGACCAACTGTGGGCAAGCCCTTGCTCTGCGTCTTGGCTAGGGCCATTGCCACAGTTTGAATGTAACTGGTCCCAGAAGCTCTTAGGGAGTGGCCCTTTTAGTGTGATCTTGTTGGAGTAGGTGTGGCCTTGTTGGAGGAAGTGTGTCACGACGGGGGTGGGCTGTGAGGTCTCCTATGCTTAAGCTTCACTCAGTGTCTGGGTCCATTTTCCTGTTGACTTCTGGCAAGATGTAGCCAGCATCATGTCTGCCTGCATACTACCATGCTCCCTGCCATGACGATAATGGACTGAACCTCTGAAATTGTAGTAGAGTCACCTCAATGAAATGTTTTCCTTTATAAGAGTTGCCTTGGTCATGGTGTCCCTTCACAGCAAGAGAACATTGACTAAGACATCCATGTAATCTTAACCCATCCCAAGTGGGAGCCCTTACCACTGCTCCTGTACAGATGACAAACCGGTGTGAACAGAGAATCTTCCTCATGGCTATTACCCTAGCAACGTGAGGCACTGGGATAGCAGCTACTCTCCTATCCTATCAGGACAGTCTGTTCCCCAACCCCTTCTATAAGCCTGATGCATGCAAGTGGGTGCAGTTTCTTTTGCTTCTACATCTCCAGGTCATAACTAGAGCTGCCCTGTGCTGTAGTAAGAATGGGGAAGTGGAGTTCCTTTATGGGACCAGGGTGGGAGCCATGAGTTAGGTAGAACTTAGAACTCAGAGATGCAGAGAGCCTGGACTGGGTTCTAACTCTGCTCCCAGTCAGAGAACAGGGGGTTATGTGCTATGTGTGATCCCTGAATGCTGAGAAATGTCTCTGAGGAGGCAGAAGCCAGATCTCAGGTGTGGGAGCAACTGTGACGACATCGACCCTGCAAATGGCATGCCAGGGGGCTCTTGATCAGCTACACAGAGACGGGTGTGACGTGGAGGTCTCCTCGCAGCAGCAGAAGCATGACCTTGGAGGAGAAGCATTTCAGAAGAGATCCGAGGAGGCTGGGAAGGAAGGAGACTGGCACTGGCAGGTGAGTCTATTATAGAAAGCCTAAAGCTTCTGTAACACCTGGATGTTTTGCAAGCAGCTGCCTATCAAGGCCACTCAGGAGCGTAAGCTGCTGCTGGGCCAGGGCCCACTGAGCAGAAGTTAGGAATAATCATGGGGCAGGCAGTGGCCCTGTCCTGTGTTTCTCCACCTGTAAATGTGAGGTAGGCAAACCCAGAAGTTTCCAGGTGATACCTGGCAGAAAGTGGGTAAAGGCCAGGGGTGCTTGGACATCCCAGTGTTCAAGGCAGTCCCCACAGCAAAGAACTGCTGTCCCAGGCTGGGGGCTCACTTGATTGGCAAAGTGCTTGACCTGCAGAATGATACAGAACCCAGGTATGAATGCTGGATGTGGTGCAGGCTTTCAGTCCCGGGGTTGGGGAGGTGGAGACATGCAGATTCCCCAAGGGTGAGCAGCCAGCCAGCTTAGCCTCATTGGTGAGGTCCAGACCCTGTCTCTAAGGAGATGGAAGGTGTTCCCAAAGATAGCATCTAAAGTTGTCTTCTGGTCACCATACTCACATGTACACAGATGTGCACACACTGGCACACACAAAACAAACACACTACCATTACCAAATGCCAACAGCAGTGGCCTTGGCCACCTCTATTCTGATGGCACTCACCTGTTTGCCCATTAGGAAGAGACGTGGGGAGACGAAGGAGGTCCTTGGCAAAAAGGAAAACACAGGGAAAGATGCATCTACATCGAGGGAGAAGTTCTGGGTGCTCCCTGTCCATGGCCCTTTGCTTCCCTATTTCTGGCCTCAAGTTGAGATCAGGAGACTGGTGGCAAGGATCCCACCTGGCCAGTGGACCCCACCCAGCCAGTTCCTCCAGGGTGGGATGTGGCAGAAGGCCAAGAAGATGAGGAAGGATCGACTGTTGGCATGGCTGAGGTTCAAGGGCAGCCAGAACAGGACCAGCTCCCTGGCAGAACAGGGTCCAGATATGGAACTGATCTCTTTATCTAGGCTGAGTTGCAGCCCAATGACAGTGCAGGACTGGCCCTCATAGCTGTAGATGAGCACACTATTCGAGGAAAAACATCTCTATCTTCTCTGGGGCAATAAGACCCACTGACTATGCTTAGACTTTCTCTTACATCTGTGACAAGGGACAAATTGACGAGCATCTTAGGGTTTCTACTGCTGTAGGATAAAGATGAGAGAGAAGCCAGTACTGAGTCCTCCCAGGATAATTCTCAAGGCTTCCTCCTAGGCTCCACACCACCACCTCAGCCCCTAGAGATGCTCTTAACTCAAGTCTCTACAACAGAGCTGATCAGGTCCGAAGGGCATGGCTATACAGGGCCTGTGCAGTGATCTGGGTACCGGGGTGGGAACTATCGTCCCCAGATGCATCCCAGAGGTGTGCTACTCAGAGTGCTCATGACCTGTTTGGGCAGGTTTGCCAGAGACAAACAATTCAATACCAGTGCACAGTGTGCTAAGTCCAAAGACTGAGAACGACTACTTAAAAACTTGGATGGGAATCTGACCTTGCTGTGACACCCAAGCAAGTTGTCGATAAACTCTTCTCCTTGAACGGGGTCTAGACCAATGCCAGTGTTGTCAGACGGGCAAGGTGAATCACAGGGTGCAGCCGGGACCACATGCTAGTCTGCAAGAGGACTGGAAAATCCCTGTGGTCTTTCTCCCGGCTGGCTAGCTGGAGGACAGAGCTCATTACAGAAGGCCTCATAGAGGAGCCGGAGGAACAGCAGAGCTCAGCATGAGGGGAGGAACGTGGAAGACGGTTGGCACCCATGAAAGGAGCAGGTCCCCTGCTCTGAGCTTTAGTGGGTGCAGGCTGCTCACTGCACAAACATTTCCTGCTTTAATCCTCATCATTGTCCAGGTAAAGAGGGTACAGAATCCCAGAGAGATGGTGTGACTTCCCGAAGGTCACCCGAGCAGGAAGCGACAGAATTGACTCTCACCCCAGGACTCCTATAGTTTTAGTATTAAGGATGTGCCCCTTCCTTGGGACACTCTGTTTCTCAGGGTACACATGAGCCTGCCACTCCTGGCCTGTATCTCACAGCTGGCAGCAACATTCACCCTAGACCATGGGGTCCAGTTATGTGCAGAGAAAGGACCCCAAGCTGTCCCACTGCCACCCATAGGGTGCTGGGGTTGTGACATGCTCTCAGGACAAGATCATTTAGAGGAGGCAGGAATGCCACCATTCTGACTACTCCTGCCTCAATACTGGGAGGATCAGAAAACCTCTAATTCCACCTTGGGGAACAGAAGTACCCCAGCTTCTAAGAGTCTTTCTTGTTCTCTTGTGTCCCCAGCCTGGACCCTTAGTGATGTCTCCCTAGAAGCCCCCAAGATGCAGATGCCTCTGCCAGTGTGGGGACCACCCCCCAGCACATGTCAGGGGACACAGGTGTTACTGAACACTCAGAAGCAGGGATACATGTCATCTTGGGCCTAGAGAAAAAGGAAAGGCCAGAATGAGCAAGGTAGAGATGCAAGTCACCCTCCTCAAGCCTGCTGGGATCTCATCTTCATGTTCAATACCTCTTTCTCCTCTACTTTAGCCAGTGAAGTCTCTCTCTACCAGACTGTCTTGAAGACTGCCTCCTTTATCATAACACAACTGTCTAACCTGGGCAGGCTGCGGACAAGGCTGGTCCTTCGGTATTGGAGAATCTGGTCCCAGAAGGACCATGCCCTACTTGTATTCTTTCCCAATCCTTGCTCATCAGCCAAGACTTTGCTCTGCTGCTGCCTGGGCCTCTATCTTTCTCCTATCTTTACCCACAGGTTGCCCACCAGCAATATCCTCGTAGTGGAAGGGGACCGCTAAACCAGCAAAGGCCTTCTGGAAACCACTGAGCCCTTCCCAAGAAGGCTGGGAAAGCAACGAATGTCAAAGGGGAAGATTACACCCTTCCCTCTGCCAGATGACAATCTTGTCCTTGTTGTAGTGAGCTCCTGTCTTAGCCCTGTACCTGGGCAGGCTGCCTTTCAGCTCTCACTCTGTGTGCTTGCCAGGGACCTTGACCAATAAGTTGTTCTCGAACCCCTGGATGTCCTGACCTCCCAGTGCCTGGGGACTCAACTGAGAGTCCGACCCTGCCTCATGGCAGCCTTATATCTCTACCTGGGGTGTCCCACTCACGGTCTTTCGGCCACATTACACCTTTGGGTGGTAGGATGGACAGCTCCAGCATTTATTGTACATCCCAGACAATTCTTTATCCAGTGTGGCCCAAAGAAGGCAAAAGGTTGGTAGCCCAGTTCAATGTAACATGGGAGACTTCAAACTGAGTTCCAACAATCCCCTACCATGGGAAGTGAAGCAATTGGACCTGCCCAGCCAGTTTCTCTTCTAAACTCTGACCTCAGTGCCCTGGCTCTCCACCAGACCAAATATCAGGGTGACAGTGAGGAGGGTGGGTGCCACTCAGACCACCTCTGAGCTCCTGTAGTTTGCTCTTCCCTGGGCCCAGCAGACCAGTGGTGAGAATGTCTGTTTCCATAGCATCTTCATGCGATCCAGGAGCAGTTTCCCGGTGGATGACTGCCAAAGAACAGGTTTGGATCAGGCATCTCAAGAGGTGGCTCTGGGCACAAGGTCCTATGTCCTGGAGCAGAATCCTGACATGTCCATTTCACACAGGAGGAAGGACCTGTCCCAATTCTGCGAGGAAATTCTGCTAGGCTGGGCCTCCCTCTCTCTCTGCCGTCCTGCTTTTTACTTCCACCAAAGCAGCTGCTGCTTGGAAAATCAGTGGTTGATATTCTGTTGCCTGACAGACTCCAAAGAGTTGTTTTCAAAGCAATTGCTCGCACCCCACAGTTAATCACATTGTGTCATCCTCCTTGCAGGTGTCCACTCTTTCTGACAGATGCTTCCACAGGTCAGTCTGGCCCCTGACCTTGAGCTCAGCTGCAGGCTGGTGGCTCTAGCCTTTCCCCCAGGGAGTGAGAAGTGAAAAGTACTGGGGACGTTTCTTCCTCCCGACTCCTTCTCCTCCTTCTTCCCCCTTCCTTCTCCTCATCCTCTTCAAGGTTTTTTATTTTTTATTTATTTTTGGTTTAGTTGAATTTTTTTTTCAAAGATAGGGTCTCATGTAGCTCAGGCTGGCCTCAAATTCACCATGTAGCCCAATATGACCAAGAACTTCTAGTTCTTATTATTACACAAGTACTAGAATGACAGACACATGAGCCACCATGCCTGGTTTATGCAGTTTGGGGGGCCAAACCTAGGACTTCTTGCCTAGGCAAACACAACCAAATGAGCTGCATCCCAGCCTCCCTGCTCCCCACTTCTGATGGCCTTTCTTAGACTGGAGTCATTGCTAGGATATCTTACAGGACCGCTCCAGCTCACGCTTATTAAGGGTAGACTATATGCCAGACACGTTAGGATTGTTTCATTCCACATGCAGCAGTGCAGGAAGTCATGGTTACCCCATTTTCCCAATTTTGGGAGGAGTGTGTATGCATGCTCATGTGTGCACATGTGATACATGTGCTTGTTAGTGTGGGTAATGATGCTCATGTGTGAGGGGAGCATAGAGATGGGTATCAGGTATCTTTAGTACTCTTGGTCGTTATTTTTCTCAGGTAGAGTCTTTCATGGATGCCGAAGCTCATCGATTAGGCTAGTCTAGGCTGGCTGGCTAATGAACGAGCTTCAGGGATCCACTTGTCTTACTGTGCATCCCCTTTACCCCCATCTACTCACCAAGCGCTGAAGTTACAAACACAAACTGTCATGCCCAAGTTTTTATATGTGGGTTTTAGGGACCCAAACTCAGGTCCTCACACATTCATGCAGGCACGGTATCAACTAAGCAATCTCTCCAGCTTCGTCTTTCCCATCCTTTAAACCATAGAGAAACAGATCAGAGTGCTAACGCTGCTTCTCGGAGCCTCACAGCGGAGTCGGGATTCAAGCCCACAATTGCTTCACGGATGCTCCCAACTCCTACAAGAAAATGCCTGGCCAAGAGCAAATGTCTGGTGAAGAGCATTTTAAAAAGGAATCGGTGTATGGCTTGCCAGTGTCTCTGCTGACAGGACAGGGATCATTTCTAATTAACAATTCATTATTTGACCAGAAAACTGCACTCAAAATTTCTGCTTGTCTTTCCATCCCCTATGGGCTTTCATTTCCAGAGAGTCCAGAAATGGCTGGGGTGGAATCTGAGATGAAAAACAGCACCCCCAGCTCTCCTGTCACCCAGAAGGAGGCAGGAAGGGGAGGACCCTTCAGGGCTCACTCAGTCTTTCCAGATTCCCTACAAGGCTGCGTCTCCAGCCTCCTTAGGCTGCAGGTCACTGGTGTGAGCTGTGCAGATGCCTGCTGCTTTCGATTCTCCTTTGTAATAACCACAGTGGCATAGGATGGGACTCCAGTGTTTTCCATATCTGAGGTGGCTTTGCTTTGCTGCTTTCTCATCTAAGTCTACATCTCTCTCTGGCTCCTCTGTTCTGAGGTGACATTCATGTCCCATAGGGACAACAAGAATTCCTTCATCCCAACTACATCTACTAAAAGGAGAAGGTGGCACACAACCCTCATTGTAGGTGTCTGTTAGACACGATCTGTGTTCACTGGGTTTTCAGGACCAGTGCTATGAAGGGGAAATAAGCAGAGAATACTTGGTCCCCACACACTGAGGTCCCAGATGAAGGGGCGCAGAGCTGCAGAATGGGTTTGCTGGACCTGCTCTTCCCAAGTAAGGCTGCAGCCCCCAGGAGCTCTTGGGAACGTTCCAGAGAGAAAAACAGGTAAAGGGAGTCAGTTCACACAGAGAAACTGCGGCTCAGAGAGGGAAGGTGACCTACTTGAAATCACACAGTCCACTGGATGCAGAGCTAATGGCGAAGTCAGGCTTGCTGACTGCCAAGCTGATGGCCTGCCTACCCCTTCTGCTATTGAAATTCTCAGCCTTGCATCTTGCTGCCTCTAGGAAGGCCTTACTTCCCCATTATTCCCACTCCCTAGGACCAGAGGTCAGAATCTTGGCAAGAATCTGGATCCTAACAGTGGAGCCAAAGGGCACATTTGGCCCCTAAAGAAGTGAGGTTGATCTTTTCTGGCTGCTGATGCCCCCCAAGGAGTCGAAAGTCAACAAGGATAACAAATGGATTTTCCACATGAGCTCTAGGCTCTTGCTTTTTGTGTCTGCATGCTTTGAGAGACCTGAGCTGCCGGTTTCTCCCTAGGCTGGCTATCAAATCCCATGGTTTGCCCTTGTTTGGGGGGCTTCCCTTTCCTACTCTGCTTCCGGTCTGTGGCCCAGGCCACTTCATACTCCACGGTTTACAGTCCCACCCTGGCTCATTTTTCCCTTCTATTCTTCCCAGCACCTCTAGAAAACCCAACTCCATTACTACTTAAGCAGAGGAACAATAGGAAAAGGATCACTCATAGCCACTTATGGTCATTCCCCAGTGGTGGGCAAGCTCTCTCCGAAGGCTCAGAAATGGCATGGGACAAGGCTACGGTGGGGACACTGCAAGAGAGAGGGTTGTTCGATGGTCACAGCAATGCCCAGACCTTCTCTTTAAAAACAGGACCGGCAAGGATCATTGTTAAAGTGGTCACAACGGCATGTAAGGGGTGATGTCACAGTTATTTCCTCCTCTGGATCGCAGACTGTACCTAATGCTTCTGAACAGTCATAAGCTAACAACAGCAATGAAACTGGCCTCCCTGGAAGTCACTGGACACTCATTGTCCTTTAAGAACCTGCTGAGGCCTGGTTCACCCTTCACAGTCACTATCAGGAGTCACTTGTCACCAGAGCATAGAGCTGTCTCCGGCAAAAGCAGCTAGTGGGGTGACAGGGCGAGGGACCATGTCTCACCTGTATTCTTATCCATAAACACTCCACACACATATCTCCCTTCATTTGGTGCACACACGGGCACACACATGCACACATGCATGCACACATGCATACACACGTTCTTCATCTTTCTTACACTCTCCCACAATGCTCTATAACCAATTCAATGTGAAACCCTCACTACAGGACCCTGAATGACTCCTTCCCCAGCATGGCTTGTCTGGCAGTCATGGGTAACAGAACTGGTTTTTGCATGATCTCTAAGTTCTCTAGAGTCCTGTGTTCAAACTGATGAAACTCTCAGGCTCCCGGTGTATAGGGATTGAGAGTGGGTTTTAAGATTTTTTACTGGCAAAAGCTGGAAAGGAAGCCTTAGCTGCGGGTGCCTGGGTTTGAATTCTATGTGCAGGTGCTAAGGGCAAAGTCAGGCTTGCTGACCGCCAAGCTTATGGTGCTCCTTTCTGGAAAAAGTGGCTTAGATTCTCTATGCCTAGGATATAATCCTACTTCTTGAACGGTTATGAAGACTAAATGGCTTAATATTTATAAAAAAACAACTAGACTACCGCCTGGAAATGTGTGTGTAGCATACAAACACATTTACTGCCCCTTAGTCGGCATTTCCTGAGAACTGCTGAATTTATCAGGTGAGACAAGTCCCCCAACGCCTACTAGCCAGTAGGAACAAGAGAAAAAAAGAGCCTTTTTATTTTAAGAAAACGTGAACATTCTAAACAGGTCATTGCAAACAATTCTAAGAAGGGCTTGAGAAAAGAACATTTATTGATTTCCATGTAAACTTGAAAAAAATATCCACAGCCCAAATCTTTTGAATTCGCTTTTTAAAAAACTGCATAATAACCCCTCTGTGAATTTAGATCAAGGTTCAGTACACAGGCAAGCTTTGGAAAAATACTCCCATTGATGCCTAGCTATGCAACCTCCCTGAATCTCCCTACCTTCTTTGAGGGGGACTTTGGTCGCCCAGAGAATAATCTGAGGCTCCAGCCCTTAGGTTTCACTGACTACCGCAGATTTGAAGACAACCTTTGAGTATTTGGAGAGAGAAGACATGGGAACCTGAGTCACTGGTAAGCCGGGCATAAGTCACATTTTAAAAGCGTAGTGATTTAACTCAAACGTTTTTTGAGCAAGTAAACGCACACTTAGCTTAATAACTGATGGAAAAGTCAGTCAATCAATCCTCACTGCTCCCCCCCCACACCCTCCGCCCCCAAATCCACTTAAATCTTTTTAACGCAATTGCTTTTGAACGCCCTGGCCACAGTTAACCCGGTGTCTCTGTTTGGGGCCCAGGAGGTCCCTGTAGGCTCTGAGCAGTCCTGAGACCCAGGCATGGCAACTGGAGCGGCGGGGCGGCGGCGCCCTGACCCACTCACCTTCCCAGGCATCAGCGCTGAGGTGCTGGTACCCAGCGAGCCAGTGCGCTCCAGGACGCACTTGACACCA
>LOEQ01000221.1:465436-485397 GCA_001685075.1 Bramus lutescens | reverse complement strand
CTATCTATCTATCTATCTATCTATCTATCTATCTATCATCTATCTAGTGTGTGTATGTGTGTGTGTGTGCGATTGCACTCCTGTCCCAGCACTACTGGGGCAGTCAGAGGACTTGCAGGCTCCATTCTCTTCTTCAATCACCTGGGTTCCCAGGATTGACCTCAGGAAGGCTTGACAGCAAGAATGTTTCCTCGCTGAGTCATCTTTCGGGACCCTCAGCCTGGGGTTTTTTGATCTCTACCAAAGCCTAGGGAGCTGGTGCCTGGCTGTACCTCTGTAGACCAGCCTTCACCTCTCACTAGGTTTCGATGCTTTTCTTTGTCGCTGAGGGGCGGAACCACATTGGTGCTTTCCACGCTGCTGTTTTCAACTCATCGTTGGATAAATAAACAACAGAGGGAGTCAGACCAATATTCAGAGAAGGCCAAAACCTGGACACCAGAGCTTTGCACACTGAGGGGGACTCTCATTTAATCTGTTGCCAGGATAGGTTTCTGTGCACATGTGTGTACAAGTATGTTTGCGTGCACGACTGTGTCAAATGCATGTGTCTGCTCATATGTTGCATGAATATGTCTCTGTATGTACACTGGTTCACCATACACAGTGGGCTCCTCACTGTATCTCAGACAGAATATTTGAGGGGAATATTGGTTATAGATAATCTCTGAGGCTCTTATTAAGAAGTGTTTTATTTGTTTGAGACAGGGTCTCATTCTCTAGCCCTGGGTGGCCCAGGTCTTATTCTGTAGCCATGGCTGACCTTGAAATCAGAGTAGATGCTCTTGCCTCAGACTCCTGAGTTATAGGATTATAGGCATGAGCCATTTTGCCTGGCTCCTTAGGGATCTTCCGGTTCTAACACTTAAAGGTTCCACATGCTTCTAGAAAAGGGACTCAAAGGACCGACTCTACTGAGCAATGGGGTGGTGATGGTGACATTTGTACATTTGGAAATGCATGTGGTTTCCTCCAACAGAGAGCTGTGGTGAGAGTTGGAGGGGAGACAAGAGACAGGGTTTCAGAGGGGGTTACACAGTGAGCAAAGGCCCAGAGTGAACCATGTTTGCTGCATGTGGACGGGGTGACTGGAACAGGCTCAGAACAGGAAGGTGAGCTGGGAGGCGTGCTAGAGAGATGGCTCAGTGGGAAGAGCACTTGTTGAGTTACCATGAGGTCCTGAGTTTGGATTCCAGCACCCATGACAACAAAACCCAAAACTGGGTGTGGCCATAAAGACCTTTGACTCCTGTGCTGTAGTGGGCAGCGACGGGGGATGTCTGGGTCTTGCTGGCCACCAGTGCAGCTCCAGGTGTGGGGGTGGCTCTGTCCCAAAGGAAGAAGGCAGAGAGTGACAGAGAAGGACACCTGATGCTCTCCTCTGGCCTCTGCTTGTGCATAGTCATGTGTGCCTGCACACAGAGACATAGTCACGTTCATACACACACACAGACACACATGCACAGGTACGTACATATGATACATACACACAGGCATATATGACACACACATACAGGAACATATGCTATACACAGACATTCACATTCACACATACACATGTACATACATACAGACACACATGTCACATACACATGCACACAGGCGTATATGCCACACACATAGGCACACATGTTGCACATTCAAATATATTCACACAGAGAGAGAGAGAGAGAGGAAAGAAAAGAAAGACTGGCCGCGGGCACAGTTCATAGAAGCCCTTGGCCTCCGTTTAAGCGCTTTCCCCAGGGGCTGTGGGAACTCAGGAAGATTTTAAATATCCAACAGCTCTAGAAGGGACCCAGAATCTATGACCCTCCTGCTTCCGGAAAAAGATTTTCAGACTTGTCTGTACTGAGATGTGGCTGACTGATAAAACTTGCAAATGGCCTGTATCATAAGGTGATGGCTGTGATACAACTTGCGGCTCTAAGGCTGGGAAGGATTTGGGCACTTCTAGAATGCTTCCAAGACAGCTTCAAGTAGCTGTCTGTCAATGAAAAGCTAGCATGTGAGGTCTGTACTCATGCACGTTGGCTTTGCGAGGACATTGGGGACAGTATACAGGCAATGATGACTGGAGCCCCAATATCTGGAATCCAAGCCCCAGACAGATCACTCTCTCCTTCCTTCCAACCAAAGAACTGGCCCAGGTGACACAGGGTCTTGGAGAAGGTGGTCAGTAGCATTAGAGTCACACCACTTCCTCCCTTGATGCTCTGTTCCCTGGGTGGATGGAGGAAAGCCTGGAAGCTGGGTCACTGCCACACACCATCTCCCTCCCCGCTCACCCACTGCCAGAGATCACAGACTGGGGAGGGAGAGGTGATGTCACAGAGCAACTATTTTGAGTCCCTGAGCATTAAGCTAGTTCGCCACTGTAAATCAGAGAACTGAGTGACAGACGCGTTGGATGCAAGGTCTAATTGCAGAGTCCTCGTAAAATGCAACTTGTCAACCCAGCCAGCCCTGGGTGCAGTCTCCTGTCAGAGGAATCTGAGCTGTTTCTGTCTCTTGGACTTCTTCAGTGCAAGGGAAGGCAGTGGGGATGTGGGGAAGGGCCAAGCTGGGGCTTAGAACCCTGGACAGCTCCAAGACCTTGCATCAGGAGTTTCTTGGAAGAAGGGTAGCCACCGGACTAGGGGTGCTATGGGAGGGGCCAGGTCTGCCTGACTCGTCCTTGACCTTCTTTGGGCAGGCAGCTTTGGAAAACACTCCTTCAGGGTCTGCATTGACAGCTCGTCCTCCAGCTCTTGGACGATAGCTTAGGAGGCTACGGTTGGGCTATGACATGAGAGTTTTCATGTTATAGGCAGAAGGTCATGGGTGGGGGTCAGGCTGTGGTGGTGTCTGCTTTCAGTAGTGCTTATTCCTCTACCCAAAGAGGTGGGCGCAACACAGTAAGGCACCCTGGGGTCTTACTCTACACTCCGGGGGAGGAACTTCTGATCTCATTGCATGGATGGAGAAGCTGATGCTCAAGTGAAACCCTGGCTGTGGAAAGAGCAGAGCTTAACCCAAACAGCCATGTCTAACTCCAGAGCTCTGCTCACTGCCCTCATAGGCTAAGATCTCAGGGGTCAAGGAAAAGGCTCTGCTCCCCTCACTCTGTGTCTGAGATTCAGGAACATAAAGACCTCCAGACTGTAAGGCATTGGAAAAATGTGCCGGGCACTGTGTCCAGTCCCTGCAATGGAGATGCAGAATATAGGCTAGGTGTGGCTGAGCACCTGTGAATCCTAGTTCTACATGAGGAATTTAAGGTCAACCTGGCCAGTCTGTGGAGAGAGAGCACACAATGCCCACAGTATTAGTTAGTTTTATTGTTAGCTTGACACAAACCAGACACTTGAGAGGAGGGGACCTCAAGTGAGGTCTCCATCAGATTGGCCCTTAAGCATATCTGTGGGGCATGTTCTTGGTCCTTTTTAAAAAAGAAGATTCATTTTATTTTATGTCTATGCACGAGTGCCTGCATATTATGTATGTGCCTGCAAGACTAGAAGAAAAGGCTAGATCCCTTGGAACTGCAGTCACAGACAATTGTGAGCTGCCACATGCATGCTGGGAACCAAAGCCAGGTCCTCTGCAGGAGCAGCAAAAGCTCTTAACCACTGAACTATTTCTCAAGCCTTGTGAGGGGGTATGGGGGATTTCTTCATTGGTAATTAATGTAGTAGAGTCCAGCCTTCTGTAGGCATGTGGATTTGAATTATACAAGAAGGGTTGCTGTGGTGGTTTAAAAGGAATTGACCCCCAATGAGAGTGGCACCACTAGGAGGTGTGGCCTTGTTGGAGTAGGTGTGGTCTTGTTGAAGGAATCATGTCACTGTGGAGGTGGGCTTGGAAGTCTTATATATGCTCAAACCACATCTGGTGTCTCAGTTCACTTCCTGTTGCCTGCAGGATCAAGATTTTCTCCTCAGCTCTTTCTCCAGCACCATGTCTGCTGCATGCTGCTTTGCTTTCTGCTATGATGATAATGGACTGAACCTCTGACCTGTAAGTCAGCCACCCCAATTAGATGTTTTTCCTTTGTAAGAGTTGCCCTGCAATAGAAACTCTATCCAAGACAGAAGTTGGTACCAGAAGTGGGGTACTGTTGTGACAAGCCTGACCATGCTTCTGTTTGAAGGAATTTGGACCTTGGGGCTGTGGGCTAGAAAATCAGTTGAATGCTTTAAGTGCTGCATAATGGGCCATTGAGCAGGAACCTGGAAGACAGTGGTGCTGAGGGTGATTTGAACTGTGGGTGCCAACTCAAGAGACTTCAGAGGAGAAGAACATCAATGTGTGGCCTAGAGATCATTCTTGTAATATTTTGGTGAAGTGAGTAGCTGCTTTTTGCCCTTGTCTGAAGAATCTGAGGCTAAAGTGAAGAGTTTTGGGTTAGTTCTCTTGGCAGAGGAAATCTCAAAACAGCCTAGTATAGACTCTGTCATGTGGTTATTAGTGGCAACTCTAATGAAGATTTATAATGAAAAGGAGCAAGCTGAGCAGGGTAAATTACAAAATGTAGAATTTGAGGAGAAAAGGAGCACCAGGAAGAGGTGAGATAAATCCTGTATTCAAATAGATTAATAAATAGAATCAAGGGAATGGTGACCACAGGGCAAGATCCAACTTGTGAAATGGGATTAAAGAAAAACTTGGAATGGTAACGTGTATCCTGTTGAAAGTGTGTGATTTGCTTTTTGCTTTTGATTTTATAAGGGATTACAGTTAAGAGATTGTATGGATCTCAGAAGAGACTTTGAACTTTAGACTTTCAAGTAAATTTGAGACTGTTATAGACTATGGGGACTTTTGAAGTTGGACTGAATGCTTTTTTGGGTTTTGTTTTGTTTTGCTTTTTGAGAGAGGGTTTTGCTGTAGTGTTTTTTAGAGCCTGTCCTGAAACTAGTTCTTGTAGGCCAGGCTGGCCTCGAACTCACAGAGATCTGCCTGCCTCTGCCTCCTAAATGCTGGGATTAAAGGCATGTGCCACCTCCACCCAGCTTGAATGCATTTTTGAATTATGATATGGTTACAAGTCTTTGGGGGCCAGGATGTGGAATGTGGTATTTTGAAAGAAAATGACCTCCAAAGGGAATGACACTATTAGGAGGTGTGGCCTTGCTGGTGTAGGTGTGGTCTTGTTGGAGGAAGTGTGTCACTGTGGAGGTGGGCTTTGAGATCTCATATATGCTCAGGCCACACCAGTGTCTCAGTTCAGTTCCTGTTGCCTGTTGGTCAAGACGCAAGAACCTTCAGCTCCTTCTTCAGCACCATGTCTGCCTGCATGCTGCCTTGTTTCCTGCTGTGGTGATAATGGACAAAACCTCTGACTGTAAGGGAGCCACCCCAACTAGGAGTTGCTCTGGTCATGGTGTCTCTTCACAGCAATAGAAACCCTAACTAAAACAGTAGCTGAATACACTAGGGGAACAAGCCAGTAAATGGGGTTCCTCTGTGGTTTCTGCTTCAAGCTCCAGCCTTGAGTTCTTGCCTTGACTTTCCTCCGTGGTGGAATATAGCCTGTAATTGGGAACAGACCCTTTTCTTCCCATGTTTCTTTTGGTCACAGTCACAGACAAACTCGGATACCCACCCACAGATGGCTCACATGGAGAGGCCACTGGCTACTTTGTCTCCATCATCTAGTCCTTGCCAAAGACTGCACCTGGCGCTCCATGCAGCAGAGTGAAGTGGCTGAGTACTGCTGGGCCTGAGGACTTCGGGAGGAGTTCCTGGTGTCTTGGGTACAGGGTATGGACAGGTAAGATGTACACTTCAGGGTTTCTGGTTAGTCTTATTTAGAAACCTGTGTGCTGATTCAAGCATGGTTGTGGGAATCCAAAATGAGACCTAAGGTTACTGGTACTGCCCACTAGACTGGCATCCCAGAGACAAGTACAACATGGATTGGCCAACCTGCAATCCCTGGGCACATATATGGCTTCTCTGTGTTGTTCTTTTTACCTTGTGCATATTTTATGGATATTGAAAATTTGCACCCCACATAAATGGCAAAAGTGCCCAGGAGAAATTCAGACACCCACTACTGCCCCTGTTTCCAGCAGCAGATTGCTTTCTCCAGCAGTTGCTTAGCTAAGACTTCATGGTACATTCCTGGAGTCTGCAAACACCTGCAACACTGAATCTCACGTAGCCCAGGCTGGCCTTGAACTTGCTATTATAACTTAGATGGATCTTGGACTCCTGATCCTGCCGCCGAGTTGGAACCAATCATCCCTGCTCAAAAGCAGAATTGCAGCGAGTAAGCCTGTCTGTCGACCACTGGATGCATGAATGAATACAGTATAAATTCCTGGAGCAAAACTGCTGATCCGAGGCCACATTCATGCAGGATGTTAGCGCTCGGTGCCTGATCTTCCTCCGGGTGCATAAGGCTTGTTTGTAATCGTAGGCAGATTTCTCCGGTACTCTCTGAGGAAAGACTCAATGAGGTAGTTTACTCTTCCCACAAGTCCTGTGGATGGTAGGGGAGTGGAAGGAGACCCAAGCCTGTTACCCCATAGGTGACTACAGCTTAATCGTCTAGGAAGGATTACGCGAAGGGAGGACTGGACTAAGGGCTGAACCGAAGGCAGGGCTCTTCTCCAGAAGCTAGGGGTGCTTGTTGCCCACACCTAGTAGCTGGTAGTTATTTTTATCTTCCTCCCTGGACCCTCAGCTCATGAACCCAAATAGAAAGTCTGTTGCCCACCCTGACTGACACGACCCTTACAGGGTCCCTCCTGGCTTTTCACCTTGAGGAAGGTACAGAGACACGTCTGGGGAGCGAGAGCCTATGCTCTCTTGGGGTCCCACCCTTCAGACAGCACTGCTACAGGTGCCATCCCACAGTGGTTTGTGGGGGCTAGTTTAAGATTCTTCCCAAGTGTCTAATGAGGACACAGGGATCCCATTTTTCCTTTTGTACCCGTGGATTCTCTCCCTCCACCCTTTCTCCGTTTGCCTTACCTCTCTGATCCCTACCTCCCCAGCATGCTCCTTGACGCAGACTTCCAGCCCTGCCTTCAGAAGTAGGCTCCACACACGGAGGCTCAATATCATGCTAGATCCTGAAAGCATCTGAGATGGGTGGGCTGCTCTGCCAGGGGCTTGGAGGAAAGGGTCAGCGTGGAAGTGACCCAAGGAGTGGAGCATGTCTGAGCCCTCTCTCTGCTGAGCATGGCTGAGGCTGTGACCTACACTGGACAGTTTCATTTGTTATAAAGAAAGTGGTCTTTTTTTTAAAAGAGATTATTTTATTTTATATGTATGAATGTTTTGTCTGCATGTGTGTCTGTCTACCACGTGCCCATGGAAGTCAGAAGAAGATATTGGCTCCCCTGGAGCTGGAGTTACAAACGGTTGTGAGCCATTATGTGGGTGCAGGGAATTGAACTCAGGTCCTTTGCAAGAACAACCAGAGCTCTTAACCTAGCCCCCAAGAAAGTGGTCTTATCGGCAACAGTTTAACTCACCAGAAACCCCAGGCTCAGAGAAGTCATCCGAGGTCCAAGAATACAGAGCAGCAAACAGAGACCAGAGTGGTTATTCCAAAGCATCTCTTAGCAGCTTGGCACTGGGGAAATAACAGGAAGCGAGAGACATAGGAGTATCTGCTGGGAGGAGGAGCAGGTACTGAGAAGAGCTGTTGGCCAGCCAAGTGGTGGTGGCACTCACCTTCGATCCCAGCACTCAGAAGGCAGAGGCAGGTGGATCTCTGAGTTCAGGGCCAGCCTGAAGCCTGATCTACAGAGCGAGTTCCAGGAAAGCCAGAACTCCACAAAGAAACTCCATCTTAAACAAACAAGCAAACAAAGCTGTTGGCCAGAGGAGAAGGTGGGCTAGGCTGGCTCCCCAGAAGGGGCATGTGGAAGATTCCACCCACAGAAAGGTTCACGGAAGGCAGAAGCCCCTTGCAAAGGTATTGCAGCTTCTCCATTTGATCTGCCGTAGGTTCTGTCATGGGTATTGATTTTCTTTTAATACTAGGGTTTTGAAAAAGAAAACCGAGAAGCTTTGCCAGCAGACAGAGAGAGAGCTTAGCAGACAATTGCTTGGCTTGGGGACACGGTGTCTTAGAGAAGAGGATTCGGAAGGGAGCTATAAATGGAGAAGTGAGAAAGACCTAAGGGTGAGAAGGGTCAAGGAGGCTCCCCCAAACCCAGTCCTGCCCTGTCCTCATCACCCACAGCCTACCTGGGGCCCTAACCTTCATGCCCTTGCGAACCTCCATTTTGCTGGCTCCAGGGGACCTTGGGGTAGCACCCCCTGGCTGAGGTTGGAGCTGTTTCCAAGCTACTTGGAATCCATGTGACCTGGAAATCTCTTGGAGACCTCTCCTCTGAAAAGCAGGATCTCGCTGTCTTGTGGGTGTTCTGCTTTCTTCCCAGGAGTGGAATGACATCAGCAAACAAAAGCACTTTACAGGGACCACAGGGAAATGGTTAAGTCAGTAAAGTGATTGCCTTGCAAGCTCTGGGTCCCAGGTTCAATCCCCAGTCAGCCTGTTTGGTGACTCCAGGTCAGTGAGAAACGCTGTCTCAAAACAGAAAGAAAAATAAAATGCGTAACACATGTGAGATGACACCTAAGATTGTCTTCTGGCTTCCACACACATGCTGACACATATGCACGTATAACACACACACGCACACACACACGCACACGCACACACATGCACACACACGGCCCTTTGCAGAGTCTGATGTAATGATGTAAGGCAGACAGGAAGGGGTGGGTCCTTGTCTTCTGTAGGGCAGGTCTCCAGGTAGCTATCCCTCCCCTCCCTTCATGCCGTCCACATTTTACCCTAGGGGTGGAACTATTCACGCAGGACAGAGTCCTCCCTCTGGTCATTGTGAATCACCAGCTGTCACCCCAGAGGACATCCACAGGAGCCATCTGGCTTTCAGCAACAGGTCGTGGAATGATGACAACGTATGCGGACCTCTTCATAAACAGGCTTGGTTTTCATAGAGCAGAAACCCGTCAAAATAATAGCGTTGGGGGCATGGCAGCGCCTGGATGGATCCCAGCAGGAGGGAAGCTGGGGCAGGCAGACTGTAAGTTTGAAGTCAGGCTGGACCACACAGTAAGACTCTGCCATAGCAATAATGGTGCTGGATGGATGGATCTGCCAGTAGATGCATTCGTTGTTCTTGCAGAGGACCTGGGTTCAGATCCCAGAACCTACACGGTGGCTGACAACCAACCACAACTCCAGTTGCTGGGGCTCTGGTGCCTGCTTCTGACCTCCCTGGGCACCAGGCATGCGTGTGATACACATGCATACATACAGGAAGAACACCTCATACACATAAAATAAATCTTTAAAAATAAAAATAAAGAAGCACTGACAGCAACAATAATACGAAACCCACTCCTCTGACCCTTTCTTTGCCTGTCAGCTTAAGATCGGGGCTGAGGACAGAGTTCAGTGGGAGAGTCATTACCCAGCTTTTGTGAAGCCTTTTGTTCATAAAACAACAAAGTAAAGATAAAATCTAACTTGGGGTGAGCCTTAGAGTGGAGGTGCCCAACTTTTCGGCTTCGCTGGGCCACACTGAATATAGAATTTTTTACGACCACACAGAGACGACCAACCTGTGGTCCTCAGGTTGCCAAAGCACACATAGGTTTATTTTGTGTGCCACTGTGACACATTATCGTCTACGAAGTGAAGGTAACTTCACAGGTGAGTCATCTCCCTGGAGCTTCCACACAGTTTATTTTCTTCGTTTGTTTGTTTTGAGAAAGGTTCTCTTATGAGCCTGGAGCTCACCTATTGGCTAGACTGGTCCTCAAGTTCCAGGCACCTGCCTTTGCGTGCTCTCTTCCCAGGGTTCTAGGCGTGTGTCTCCATGCCTGGCTCGGTTCCTCATGCTTGCATGCCACGCACCTTGCTGACTGAGCCATTGCCCCAGGCACCACCTCATCTTATTTCTGTTTTACATGAATTTATGATTTTGTATTGGGCTACGTTCATAAATAGATATGATGGATTATGCGTAAATACTGTGACTTGAAACCTCTTGTCTCTAAATAGAGATGGAGGCTGCTATGGTTTGAATATTGTTAATGTTTCCTCAAAGGTTCCTGTGTTGGGCTCTTGGTCCTCACTGTAGGGATGGGAGATGAAGGCATCTCTGAGGTAGGGCTTAGTTAGGAGGGTTATTCTTAGGGGGATGGACTAACTACAGAAAGGAAAGCTGGCATCTGGGGGTGAATCTCCTCAGAGCCATCCTGACTGCCTTCCTGCTTGGCAATGCCGTCTGCTGTTGCCATTGGCTGTAGCGAGTCCTCGCTGGAAACAAGATGCACGCAGGCACCTCACCCCTGAACCCCAGGACCCTGAGCCCAGTAAACTTTTTCCTAAGCAGCTTGTCTGACGTATTGCACTGTAATAATGCAGAATGGATGGTAATGTTCTCTGTCCTGGGAACCTGTTATAAATCCTGGCTTAACTCAATTCTGCCTTCTCCCTCAGTCTCTCTAGAAATCCTCCAGTTATTAAAATTCACAGTTCTGAGACTATCTGCTTGCATTTTTTCTTTTTAATTTCTCTTTCCAAGTCCTTTCCACGGTGCTGTGCTAAGTGAGTTGTTGGGCATTAATTATCCTTGCAGGCTTGCATACACGTGTGTTCACACACTGTTGTCCAGGCAGTGTTAGTCTGTGTTTCCTAATGCCTTTCTGTCCCTCCTTCCCTCTCTGCACCTTCCCAGCTCTTCCTCCCTAGGAAGAATTTGGACTTTTGGTGGCAAGCAGGGCAGGGTCTCATGTAGCCCAGGCTAGCCTCATGTTCTCTCTCTAGCCAGGGATGACCTTGAATTCCTGATCCTCCAACAAGCTCTATCTCTAGAGTGTTATGATTACAGGCATGGAGCACCTTGGCTGGTCTGATGTGTGCGGTAATCAGAACCTATCTGGAAGAGCCATCATCGTGGCTCTGGTACTTCTGGCAGGGCTGAAAGAACAGTGGAACATACTATAATCCTAGCACTCTGGAGGAGGCAAAGGCAGGAGGATCGAAAGTTCAAAGTTCAAGGATATCCTTGACTACATAGGATGTTGAAGGGTAGCCTGGGACAGGTAAGACCCTGTCCAAAATAAAACAACAACAACAAAAACAACGATAGAACAAAATTTAAGCCATTTTACCAGAAGTACTCTCGGGCTCCCAGACAACGGCTTCTTAAGGAACAAGCCCCAAACCCTCTGGATGGAGTAAACCTCTCACCTCACTGTATAAACAACCATGAGGGTCAGCCTCACCATGTCTCTGTCTCTGCTGCTTCTCACCGTGAGGCCCTTTTTATAGCTCAAAACAGTGTCGTCTCCCATGCAGAGTTCATCCAGTCACACAAATGAACACGACCACTCTGGGTTCATCCCTACCACTGCTCCACGAGGCGGTCAGGAGTGTGGGCTGTGGAGCACACAACCCTCTAGCCAGCCCTGCCGCTGCTGACCTGTATAGCCCCAGTGAAGTTACACATGAGCCTCAGTTTCCTCTGGAAAAGGACATGATGACAACCTCACCTATATTACAGGGACGCTGTCAGCAGTGTGTGTCCAGGGAACTGGTCTGCTGTAAGGCGAGAGTGTGCTTAACAGCTGGCAGCAGGGCCCCTTTGGGCTGTCTGTTTTCCCACTTGACAGAGATCCCCTGAGAGCACTACTGAGGCCCTCTTTCTTTTCATGTTGTGTGTGTGTGTGTGTGTGTGTGTGTGTCTGTGGGTGCGTACATACACGTGCACACACATACATTATCCATGCTCTCCTGTCCGCTCAGTCCTCTTCTGTGTCTTCTAAAGCCCCACCCTTCTACGCTGCCTCCTATGCTGTTCTCTTGAATGGGAGGAGGAACAGAAGAGGAGAAAGAGGGAGGGAGAGAGAAAGGAGGGTAGGGAAGGAGTGGAGGAGGACCTTGAGGGGAAGAGAAGGGGGGAGGAGAGCACAGGAGGGAGAGGAAGGGAAAGATGGAAGAAGGGAGGAGAGAGAAGGAAGAAGATAAGGCAGAGGAAGAACTGAGACAGGCATGTTGGGGTATCCAGAGGCAGGGATGGAGGCTAGAGGGGCATTCTAGTCTTCCAGGAGACCTCATCTGTCTTGCCAGCTCTGCTATCTTCTAACAGAATCATTCTTAGCCCTCACTGCAAACCTACAGTATCAGACTTTCTTTTGTAAAAATTAAGTTACATGTATGTGTGTGTGTGTGTGTGTCATGTGCGTGCCACAGCATGTGTGTGAAGGTCAGAGGACAACAGAGGGAGTTCTCTCTTTCCATGGTGTGGGTCTTGGAGATAAAACTCAAGTTGTCAGTCTTGATGGCAAGCAAGTGTGTTTAGTCACTGAGCCATATACCAGACTCAGGATCGGAATTACTGAGGAAGAAGAACCAAAAATCTTTTGAAGCATCTTGTATGGTCTGTCGAACACTGGGACCCACTCTTTCATGGACAGGGGAAAGAGGGCTATGGAGTAGCCCTGAGCTCTGTGCAACCCTGGCCAAGTGAGTGAACCTCTCTCAGTTGCATACCGACATCTGTCTTGTGATTGTGAGATTTACATTGGTGCACAGCCAGCGTTTAGCACAGTCCTCGGCATGTCCAGACCCTAATTAACAGGGAGCTGACCTCCAGCTACTGCCACACCATTAATTATTAGCATTATTACCATGTGTTTGGCACGGCCCACTCTGAGGACTGCAACTCTATACCGTCTCTGCGATTGGGGACGGGGAGAGGGTGGCTCAACTTGAAAGTCAGCCAGATAAAAGGCAGCAATGGGGCTATCTGCTGGATGCTGGGCTCCGTGAGAGTCAAAGCTCTGGGGGAAGCAACAAGATGAAAGCAGAGTCGTGCCACGCGAGGCTCGCATTACCCAGACACAGCAGCAGCTGCTGAACTCTCTTGCTCACTCACCCCAGGAGACTCCAGCCACACACACCTCCAAAAGAGGCTGTGAAAAGCCTTGGGACAAAGGAATCACCGTGGGGGAGGGGTCAGCACAGCGTGCAGCTGGTGCCACCCAGAGTCAGTCCTGGCAGGGAAGGGAAGACTGAGAGGCTACATCAGCCTCAGCGCGATGTCAGGACTTGGTGCCATCCTCACGGACGGCCTCATGGCTTCCCTGAACATCCCTGCCTCCCGGACAGCTCCTACCCCTGATCGGACTTGCTGCTCGTGTGCAGAGGACAGTGACATGTGCAGCTCCACCCTGCCCTCAGTCAGGTACCCAAGCCACGCTGCCATCAGATCACAGCAGATTCTGACCCCAGCGCCTTTGTGTCAACTGCTCAGTTTTCATGTCTTCCAGCTCTCGCCCTGGAATTCCCCTGTCCAAAGCCATCCATTCAAATGGACGCCATCCTCCCAGTCCACCTGTTTCCTCGGTAGCCCATGCCCCATCTGGAGCCATCAACTGATTCATAATTAACTCTCTTAACGCCTGCCTCCCGTGGCAGGCACACAGGTTCCGTGCAGGCGTGAATATCTTTGCCATTCACCCTCCTATCTCTTGAACCCAGCATCGCTTCTGGTGCCAATGAGAGCTCCAGGCAGATTGCTGAATTTTAATATTCTCCTCATCTAGGGCCCTAACATCTGGAGTGGTGCCAGGAACCTGAGTGCTGCTTAAAGAACACTGCTCAGTGAATAAATTATACTCGCAAGTCCCTTCAGATCTGGCTCGTTACCAGGAAATCCTCAGAGTGATCTTAGAACTGCAAATTCATTTATCCAACAACATTTATTGAACAGCTACTAAGTTCCGGCTTCTAAGCTGGATTCAGGGGCTCCAGAAAGGGAAAAGGGGCGGGGAGACAGCTATGGGTTGCTTCTGGCCTAACTTGAAGAGGAGAGGAGGCAGGAGAGGGCAAGATTTCTCAGCAAGTCAGGGGAGAAGTTATCATAGAGGTTTTATGCTCCCAGAACCCCTTTTCTCCTTCTCACTCCTTCTCTTGAATTCTGGGATGTTGTCTCATGTTCTGTATTGTGGTTCAAGGTGTAGGTTTTGCAAATTTGTTGCTGACTTTGGTGTTGGAGGAGGAAATGGAAAAAATTGCTCTATTAGGGCAGGATCAAAGCAGGGGTTCAGCGACAACAGACACTTCTCTCTGGCTCTGTCCCTCGGCTTCCACCCACCTGCCATCCAGACAGCCTGCAATCAGCATCCTTCATTATGAAGACTGATGTCGCAGAGACAGGGCTCTGCTGCATCTGACGTTAATGGGGGAGGGAGGGGAGAGGTAGCACTCACAGAAACCAGAGTGACAGGGCTCTGCCACCGTGCCAATCAGCCAGGCTGAGGCCAAAGGTTCCTGGAAGGACTCGGTGGGTTTTGAAGTATGGGAAGCAATCCCAGAAATGAGGCCAGGCAAAGAGACCTGGGAGGCAGAAAGTCTGGGAAGCTGAGAGGTAAGGGGGCCTGGAGTCAGAAAGAAAAGGCCAGGAAAGGTGAGAGAGAGCTTACTCTGTACCTCAAGGGAGTCCTGGAAATGACCAGTGCGGCGGGACTCTGGCTGTGGTGTAGTGAGAAATTAGAAGGAATCCCAAACACAAGTTACAGCCTCTAAAATACCGACCTCCAGTTGTGGGGATCAGTCCTGCTCCAGACCTCCAGGACACAGCCAATCCCACTTGAGCTGATTCTTCTATCCCAGGGCCAGCCCCCTCTTGACACCTGGGCTGTCAGCTTGCAGGGACTGGTGATGCTCTGAACCCTGGAGTCCTCCTCTGTTGTCCCAGCACACAGGCCAGGAGCCTCCAAGTACAGGGAGACAGAGGGCAACTGCCAGCAAATGAGAAATCTCTGCCCAGAAATGAGGCAGGAGTCCTAAGAGTTTGGTCGTCAGTAGTCTAGCTCCTTCTGTTCGAGGAACCTGGGCCCAGAGAATGTGCCATCTGCCTGAGGATAGTATCAGAATCGGGGTTTCTAGAAGCATCTGCAAAGGCTTCACAGTGCCCCGCTCTCAGCAGGGCTCCAGGTAGATTGGCTGCATCCGTGAATGGCTCAGTGGGTGAATGAAAGGGCAGACAGACGGCCGAATATGGTGTTAACTTTTCTTTCTGGTGCTGGGGGTGGACCCCAGGGCTTCATGCATCCTAGGCAGTGCTCTATGACATCAAGCTGCACCCCAACCTGACTTATGGTGTCTTTAGACGAGAAACAAGCATAGCCCTTCGATGTTCTGTGGTGTGGTTAGCTCTGCAGATAGCTATAAATAAACCAAATGATCAATCAGGCACCATCTCGAAATGCACAACACTACATAACAGCGATCAAATTGGTGGTGGGAACAGCAAACAACGTCGCAAGGCAATTTAATTTCTCTCCAGTGATGGAGTGATGGACACCCTCAGCCAGGGGCCTGAAGGAGCTGTCATTGATCTTGATTTCAGGGCGCTGTGGCTTCTGTCTTACATGACATTCTCATCAGCTTGTCATGGAAGTGCTATCTGTCCTAGCATTCCTGGGAGTGGAGGGACAAGCTGAGGCTCCATGCCCAAGGCCCTGTCCTCAGGTCAACTCTTCGTGAGATGTTTATTCAGACGTGCATCTGTGTGCCTTTATGGGGGGGTCCCTGCCTGCTGTGACTGTGTTCACCCCCAGAAGTCATGATGAGGTCTGCTTTCAACACGCACATCTGTGCTCATGGAGAAAGACAGAGGCCTGAGGCCCTACAAACATGCCGATGAATGGAGTGGGTGGGTCCCATCAAAGGCCACCAGAGAGTGACCCTGAGGAGTAGGGAAGGAGACGTGGTCAGCTTGGAGTATAGATCACACGTGATCAGAGACACACATATAAACGTGTCTGTGAGAAACAGAACTGCAATCAGTTATTTCACTTTCAATTCTTTAGCAACTTTGTTAGAAAGCAAGAAAGAAGCTGGGCATGGTGGTGGCTACTGCCTGTAAACTCGGCCCTTGAGAAACTGAGGCAGGAGGACTTCTGTGAGTTCCAAGCCAATGTGCACTACGGAGTGAGACCCAGTCTCAGAAAACCAGACCCAAACAAAACAGCCAGCATTCTTGGCCTTTGCTAAGCAATAACCTCAGCATTCAGGAGGCTGAGGCAGGAGAATTGTGGAGAATTCTAGGGTAGACTGGGTCATGGAAGGATATTTTATTCCCCGCCCCCATACTATGACTTAAAAATCAGTGACTAGCCAGGAGGTGATGGCCTATGCCTTTAATCCCAGCACTCGGAAGCAGGGTGGCAGAGGCAGGAGCAAGGTCCAGGAACCCAGGGCTACACAGAGTAACCTTATCTTGAGGGAAAAAAAAAAAACACAAAAACCAAAACCAGTGACTAGTCTTTAAACATAAACATGACTTTAGTTCCAGTTCTCAAGAGGCAGAGGAAGGAGGATCTCTGTGTGTTCTAGGCTAGCCTGGTCTACTATGTGAGTTAGTTCCAGGACAGCTAGAGCTACATATTGAGACCAAACCAGACCAAAATAAAACAAAAATCAATTAGTATTTTATGCTTATACCTCACTTTGGACCATGTGGATGCCAAATGCAGGCACCAGGGTTCTACTGGCTAGCCAGCCCTGCCTTTAGATTTCACAAAAGTTACAGTTTCAAAAACAGGTCCCGTTACTTAAACTGCTTCAAAAAGTTTAGAACCGAATGGAGAGAGAAGTTTCAGGATTTACATTTGCATAAATTCAGAATCCCCGCTTCATGGCAGCCAACTCCTGCAGAGGGTAGCAAGGAGGCAGAGGGATGGGAGGGTACAGGAGGCCTTGGCCAAGCAGTGGGCAGGCCACCTTTGGGGGGTCACAAATAGGGTCCAAGCTTAGGGTCACTGGGGCAGATGGGGCTTCACCCTTCCCCACAATGGAAGCAGCTGAAGACTGGGCTGGTGGATGCTGGGATATGGGAGATTTCAGAAAACCGAAGGTTGGTGAGGAGAGGTGAGGGCAGGGGTGAGGTAGTGTCCAGGCAGCTGAGCCAAGGGGACGCAGGGGACCCAGGGGATGGGGTGATGACAAGGAGGGGTGCTGAAGAGGTTCTGATAGCAGTTTCAGCAGGTGGGTTCGGAGGAGTCTTGGAGCCCCAGTGGCTGCCTGGATTTCTTCTTTCCTAAGGAATGCATGCAGTTTCTCCTTTGCTTCACGTTGTTCTTGCCTTACAATGTCAGCGGGTGTCAGAGAACGCCATTGTTCCCAGGGGAAAGTGAGAAAAAGAGAAGATATGATAAACAAGAGGGGGAGAGGAGCAGTGAACGTTGTTGGAAAGGATTTTTCACATCTTAGTTAAGGTGGCCTGAACAGGTTTGCACTGGGGGTGGGGGGCTGGGGGATGGAGTTGAAAGGGGGAATGGTCTGAGCATGCTCCAGAACTCATGGAGAAAATGCCGCTGATGGAGGAACTGATTGAGGCGCGCTCCCAGGGCCCTGGGCCCTCCAGGGATCAGTCTCTTTCATGGTTCCACAAAGAACCTTTTATTCTTTACCGCCTGCGCCAAATAATCACAACCCAGGACTTTCTCGTCCCAATTTCTTGAGCCTCTTCAGGTGTCACCTGGTCCCTAATGACATTCATACCTGGAATAGTGTCTTTGACCTCTGGCCGGTCTGCAGCACGCTGCCTGGTCCTTGGCTTGCTTTGGAGTATGATGGGTTTGCAGGCTCTGGAGACCTCTGTTTCTCATACATAATAGTTGGGTTTTGTAAAATGAAAATAGCTTTTCCTGATCGCCACGGTTAAGTGGGGAAAATAAATGCGCTGTCCAGATGAATTGTGGGAGCTCTGATCTCTTCAGAGTCTTCCACCATCTCAAGTGATTCTGGGTCCTATAAGATTGGGCAATATGGTAGAGCCCAGGCTGGATTTGAATTCCAGCTAGACCACTTTCGCTACTGGGAGACCCAGACAGCATATGGCTTGAACTTCTGTCCCCAGCCCTTGGCATGGATAGTGGAATCCTATTTCTGATCCAGCTGAGGATTCTGTTCTTACCTGCTGAGAGGCTGGCCCTCTCAAGGCACGTTTGAAGGACAACAGCTCTGCCTAACCTGTCCCCCTTTACTGCTTGGGGGGACATCATTCCTCATACCCAAGGCTGTCAGAAACAAGCACGCTCACCTGCACAACCCTGGGTAGCAGAGAGAACTCTGAAAGGCCAGGGAGCCACCACCTAATTATGTGGGTCCTACCCTCAGCCTAGGGCTAAGGCACTTGTTTGACAGCACCAGGAGTTGCTTTGGATCCTCAAAGACCTTTGGGAGGGGGACACCACCGACACCCTGATTTACAAATTGGGGATCTAGGATTCAGGGCGGAAGGCAGGTACAGACTGTGGGCTATAGAGCTGGGATCTGAATACAAGTCTGAAGCCAACAGAAGGTTGGATGTAAAGAGTCAAGAAAAGGAACATATTGTAATTGCCCTCATAAAATCCCTCTGTCTGGAAAGGGGAGGAAGCTGCTGAGCCTGTGGAGAGAGGCTAACCATTCCCCATGCTTCCCAGGACTATGACGGTGGGGCATGAGATGGGCGGGGCCCTGGAAACCTCTGGGGTCTATCCCCCCCCATGTTTAGGACAGGTAGAAGACAGCTGGGGGCCAGGTAGAAAGGAGGTGGAGTCTGTGGTGGAGGCAGGAGTCTCTGGGCACAGCCCTCTCTGGCCTGGCCTGAGACTAGGTACTTCTAGCGCCCTGTCCTGGCTTCTGAAACCTGCAGCTCCCTCCGCAAGCTCTTACATCCTCACCATGTTTTCTATTGCCAAAATCATTCCCTCTCTCCTCTCCCTGGAGGCCCAGAGAGATGCCTCCCAGGCCTGGTGACACACAGGCTTACTGTGCGTCTTTGGGCAGTCTAGATGGGCTCCTGCCTCATGTTCCGCAGAGGTGAAATGGCGCATTTTCTTAAAATGGCAATGTTTCTCCTCTCATTCCCAGGCAAGGGCTCTCTGCTGGGCTAGAAGAGACTGTAGTCTCCAGGGAACAAAAGCTTATCTCCCCAAGCTGTGAAACCAAAATACAGAAACAAAAGCCTTTCCTCAGGGGCCTTTAATCTCTGAGCAAATCGTGGTGAGAAAGGTCTCTTTCCCTGACTGCACCTGCCGGCTCAGGTTTACAACTCAGGGCACAGTGCATAGAGAGGCCAGAGGGGCAGGCACTAGCAGGACCACTGTGGCAACTGTGTCTTTGTGTTGATGCTGTTCACCAGCCTGCCAGCTCAGCACAACTCCCGGAGGAGTTGATGGAGGCAGTGAAACAACATGGGTGAACCCTGGGCTTTGGCACCCAATGATTACTTCTCTTGCGTCTAGAAGTAATTGGGGGCTCTAGCAACAGCTTCTCGAGCTTGGGGTCAGCTCTCTAAGGGGGGCTGAGACTACAATGTCTCTTTCTCCCACCTGCTAAGCACCATCAGGATTTGGGCCAATAGCATCATTGGGTGCCGAAGCCCAGGGTTCACCCATGGTTTCTTCTGTGTGTTCTTTTTTTTTTNTTGGAAACAGATGTTTCGTGTAGCCCAGGCTGACCTCGAACTCACTGAGTAGCCAAGGATGGCCTTGAACTTCTGATCCTCCTATCTCTGCCTCCTAAAAGCTGGGACATTAAGCATGTACCACTGCGCTGGGTTTGTGCAGTGCTAAAGAGAGAACCCAGCGTCTTGAGTTGGGGTGACATTCAAGCCGAGGCAGGATCCACCTGTCCACAGGTGCCATGCAGTGACTGAGGACTTAACCCTGGGTATCAGTATCAAGTGACTGTATTCATATTGGCTCTGCCATTTCCTGTAGGTAACCCAAGCCCCTGGAGCAGCTGGCTCTCTACTTGTGTGTGAACTCATTTCCTCCAGCTCCAGAGTGGACATAGCTGTTTGAGGCTGGACTGGGGCAGTATATTTATTTCAGAGCTGTAGCCCAGGACATGGTTATATGTTTGCCTGGGCTGGACAGTAGATTCTCCCTCCATCACTGGCCTGGCCAGTCCTAGGTAG
>LOEQ01000221.1:418216-431568 GCA_001685075.1 Bramus lutescens | reverse complement strand
TTACAAGACAGGGTTTCTCTGTATAGCCCTGGCTGTCTTAGAACTCAATCTGTAGACCAGGCTGGTCTCAAACTCACAGAAATTGGCTTGCCTCTGCTCTGAAGTGCTGGTATTGAAGGCATACACACCACTGCCCGACCTCTGTGGCTAACCAGTGTGGCTGCTGGGATTAAAGGTGTTCACTACCACTGCCTGGCCTGTATGGCTGACCAGTGTGGCTAGCTTTGCACTCTGATCTTCAGGCAAGCTTTATTTGTTAAAATACAAATAAAATATCACTATTGTTGGAATCCTGAGGGTTCACTTGGTAAAGGCACTTGCCACCAAGTCTGATGACCTGAGTCTGATCACCCGAAACCACATGGTGGGAAAAAAGGAACCTCTTCCCACAAGCTTTTCTCTGATCTCCACATGCGTATGCCTACACACACACACACACACACACACACACATATATATACACACATACATACACACATATAAACACACACATACACACATTCATACATACACACACATTAAAAAATGTAAAAAAATATTTTAAGTCAATTCAGCCCTCAAAAGAAAAAGAAAAACTTGCTTGCCCTCTGTGATGGTTGAGCGACTGTCAGCTTGACAGGATCTAGACTCACCAAAGAGACAGACTTTTGGGCATGTCTGTAAGGGAGTTTCTGGATTGGGTTGAGGTGAGAAGGCACCCTAAACGTGGGTGGCTCCATGCCATGGGCTGGTGAATACAGAGAGAGCAAACTGAATGCCAGCGTTCACTCTCTGCTTCCCGCCTGTGGATCCAACATGAGCAATGGCTTCACACTCCTGCCACCGTGACTCCCCACCATGATGGACTGTCTCCTGAACTGTGAACCAACATAAACCCTTTCTTCAGTTGCTTTGGTTAGGCATCTTCTCCCAATAATGAGAAATGCACCTTTCTGACGCCAAGGACAACAGAAATGGCTAAGGAACCAACTACAGGAATTATCCATACAGCAGTATAGAGGCAACTTCATAGAAAACATGGCAATTCTCCATGAGCTGTGCTGGAATGATCTTCAGGATAAATAAACAGGGGAAATGACTGGGCAAAAGGTGTGTGTGGTAAGTCTCTGTGCTATTTTCTTAAAAGGAGCAAATGTTTGCTAGATGTCCGCCAAGGGACTTGTGTATAACGCTGATGGTCTTCGCTGAGGCGAGCTCCATGGTAAGCAGCTGGGCTGTGAAGAGAAGCAGGCATGCCCGTGACCTTTGAGGGCCCCTGGGTACTGTCAACATCATTGTCCTGCGTACATCCTGGATGGGGGCAATGCCGTCCTGTGGCAAGGTGTCCTAGGCTCATTTCTGTTGCTGACCAAAGGCAACTGTGGCAGGAAAGCTTCTTTGGCTCGTGTCTTAGTGTTTCTATTGCTGTGATAAAGGCAGCATTACCAAGAGCAAGTAGGGGAGAAAAGAATTGCGAATGGTGATTAATAAAAGAGCACATTATTTGTTTTACTATTAATTTGTATGTGCATGTACGCATGCATGCGTGTGCGCCAGGATGCACATGGAGAGGTCAGAGAACAACATGAGAAGTCTGCTCTTCCTTTTCTCCATGAGGGTCCTGGGGGTTCAAACCCAGATCATCAGCCTTGATGGCGAGCACCTTTACTGTCCTACTAACCAGCATGCTCTACTAGCCATCTAGCCAGCCTGAGGATCTGAATTTTAAATGGGACCTACCAGCCTAGCTTCTAAGGCTCCTGCCAGAGGAGTTGACCCATGGCTGCATCCACAAAGGCATCTATTTCTTCAGTTGGCACAGGGAGTTCCCTGCCATCCTCACCACACCAAGTGGGGCTCAACTCTTACCTGCTGTATGGTACTGGGCAAGCTACTTTCCATCTCTGAACCTGTCTTGTCCTCTGTGAACAGGGAGATAGAATGGTCAACTATTCCACAGAGTTACCAGGACAAAGCATTGTTGTGATAAAAACAGAAGCCCAGCTACCGTGAGTGGGGTTCTTCTGATGTGCCAGTCTCTGCATTGAGCTTGCAATGAGCATCGATTGCTTCCTTCAGCCCACTGTCGCCCCGCCGGCGGAGGCTACATCCTATATCATGGAGGGAGAAGCCAAGACTCTGAGAGGGTCAGTAATTTGCACAATGTCAAACAGCCAGGGCAGTGGCCCAAACAGAACACTTAAAAAAAATATTTTAATTGACAAATACAGAACACTTTTTAAAATTGATATTTTAATTAACTGACTATACAGAACGCCTTTTTAAATGGATGATCTAATTAAAAAAGTTGTATATATTTGCTCCGTACAGCATGTTTTGAAATACATGTACATTGTACAGTGGCTAAATAAAGCTAGCTGGCATACACATCACCTCACATACATTTCTGGCATACTTTTATGGCAAGATTAATTTACGTTTACTGTTTTTCTATTTTTAAACCCCAGATTTTAACTAAATTTTAAATTACAATACAAAATCAGCAGGTTTCATTATGACATCTTCATACTGTTCCTTGTTCATATCCTCCTTCCATTTTCTCCTTCTAACATTATCATCCTCATTGCTCATTACCTCNATGCCCCCTCCCCTCTGATGCCCCCTCCCCTCTGATACCCCTCCTCTTGATGCCCCCTCCTCTCTGATGTTCCCTCCCCTCTGATGCCCCCTCCTCTCTGATGTTCCCTCCCCTCTGATGCCCCCAACAGTTTCTCTCTGGTTCCATGTCACATGCACTCAACTTGTATTGAAATCCAGACTCTGCATGTGAAGAAAGACAAAGTTGTTCTTTCCTATTCCTCTCCATCATCTTTTCTTATTTCCATTTCTCCCTCTCTAGACCTCTCCCCTCCCCGCATAGACCCCTCTTCTCTCATGTCCCATATACACTTACTCATATATATATAATCTTTCTGTAAAGTCATATATATACACACTATGTACACCTTTGAATGTAGATTCCACATGATAAAAAACACGTGACATTTATGTTCTCTTAGCAGTCTTCAAGAATGCAGTGTTTTAGGGTCAGTGAGTTGGCTCAGTAGGTAAAGGGGCTTGCTGCCAAACCTGATAACCTGAGTTTGATTCCCAGAACCCACATGGAAGAAGGAGAGAATAGATTTTCACAGATTGTCCTCTGACCTCTGCATGTGTGCCGCGACACATATATATGCACACACCACATGTATACACATCCCACACATGTACACACACATACACCACATAGGCACATACCACGATATACACACACATATATACACATAAACTAATCAAATGCAAACCTGATTATTACCTATAATCACCATGTCATGCAATAGACCTCTCAAATGTATTCCTTCTCTTCAATAGAAACTTGATCTTTTTGGCCAACGTTCTTCAGTCTTCTCAGTCCCTGCCTCAGGTTCCTGAATGCAGTGATCGCAGGCCTGCACCTCTAAGCCTGGCTTGAAATCAGCCCTCAGAGTCTGCATATGGATGAGGGCTTGGAGCATTTATTTTTCTAGGCCTGGTTTATTCCACGGCCTTACTGTCCTCTGACTTCATCTGTGGAAGGATTTCTTTCCTCTTTAAGACAGACAGAATTCCACGTCCACACGTGCCTTGTCTCCTACCCCCTTCCTCCCCAGTTGATGGACACTTGGGTCGATTTCATGTCTCGCCTTCTGTGAATGGTACTGCAGTAACCACCGAGTGTAGCTGTCTCTTCAACATGCTGACTTCATTTTCTTTCTATTCAATAGAGGAATTGCTGGGCCGCTTGGTGGCTGTAGTTTTAACTTGCCGAGGAATCTCCCTGCTTTTGCTGTGACTGTGTAATCCGCTTTCCCACCCACCAAGTGCAAGCAAGCATTCCCTTGTCTCTGTACCCACAGTCTGTGAAACTCCACCTTGTTCCTCCTCTGGAAGGGTCTCAGGAAACTAAGCTGGCCTTGAACCCGCTATGTAGCTCAACATTAGCCTTGAACTTCTGGTCTTCCTGTCTCTACCTAACAAATGTTGGGATTGTGGGCATACACCCTACCTGACAGCTTTTTCCTTTTGAGGATAACTGTTTTGAGGCATGAGGTGGTGTTTAATTTGTGTCCTTTGGTGACTTGTGAAGCTGAGGGTTTTGTCCACGGGCTTGTTACCATTCATATCTTCTGTTCAGAGCACTTCGGAATACCCTCTAAATGCCGGACGGTCTTTAGCTTATCCTGGATATTAATGATGTCAACATCCTGTGCTGGTCTGCAAGGCGGGATGTGGTGGGGGGAGCATGCAGGCAGGGAGCGTGTAACTTGGCCCCAGGAGGCTGAGGCTGAGACAGGAGGTCACTGTGGCCCAGTTATTGGTGTGAAAAATAGAAAAGCCAATGGGGAAAGGGAGAGAAGGGTAGGGTGAGGGTTAGGGCAGGAAAGGGAAGGGGGGAGAGAGAGAGAGAGTCTCCAACTTAGCCAAATGTTCATCTTGCCTTGCTCTGCCTGCCTGGCAGGATTGATCAGTCACTTAGGTGAGACCCTGGCTCTGCTATGAGCACCAGGTGTAGACAGCTGGCCCTGTCCTCCAAGTGTGAAACCGGCAAAGGCCTGAGAACCCCGGCCTGTCACTGGCGGCTGGCACTAATTGCTCTAATTAAGGTAGAGGCCTGTAGATCAAAGGTACACAGGATTACAGTTGAGGAGCTGTGAACAGGATCTTCAATTAATCTGCTATTAAGTCCCTGACAGCAGCTGTCAGGACACTAGTGAGTGACAGATGCATTCAGGGAGAGGGGCTTTGTGAGGAGTGAGGGGCTGGGGAAGCTGTGTGGACAGGTGAGTCTCCTGTGTGAGCGTAGTGAAAGGCAGGCGGGCCAGCAGATGAGGAGGAAGAAAATGGCGCAGCGCCTACTGTTACTAGCTGTTTGCGGATCCCGCTTGCCCTCAACCCCACATTCCCAGGACTATGCTCCCTGTTCTGCAAGTGGTAACACTGAGGTTGGGAATCTGCTCTAAGTCTGGACCTCAGTCATAGGGCCGATAAAGCAACAGAGAACTAGAAAGAAAGATAAATACACGGCTGTAACCCCACCATTGAAGGGGTGGAGGCAGGTGGATCAGGAGTTCAAGGTCATTCTCTGCTATTTTGTAAATTTATGGCCAGGTCAGTCTAGTGCACATCCTACAAGCACCAGGAAATCCTGAAAGATCTAAAGACAAAATAGATAAGATCAGGCAGGGGCTGGGGTGTGTGACTTGGTCAGCAAGTTCACTCGCCACACAGACACAAGGACTTGAACTCAGATCCCAGCACCCAGCTGAGCAAGGTGGTATGTGGAGACAGGAGAATCCCCAGAGCTCACTGACCACCAGCCTCGATAGATCAGTGAACTTCATGTTTAGTGGGAGACCCTGTCTCAAAAAATAATAGGTGAAGAGAAATAGAAGAAGACACCCATCATAGTCACTCCTGTTGCCAACTAGACACACCATGGAAGAGAGAATGTCAGTGGAGGAATGGCCTCCTTCAGACTGGCCTCTGGAATGTCTGTGGGCCTCTTCTTGGGTGTTGATTGACATAGGAGGGTCCAGCCCACAATCCCTAGACAAGTCAGTATGAGTTGTATAAGAAAGGTAGCCAAAATCAAGCCTGGAAGCAAGGCAGCAAGTAGCATTTCTGCATTGGTCTCTCTCTGTACCCGATTCTGAACAGGGAATTCTTTGGTGCCCCTCCCATGTGCACAGGAAGCCACATCCACGCCTTACCACTTATGTCCTCATTTGTTTTACACTACAGTGGCTTGCTGGCATGCTGCCAGTCTGCTCTTAAGTCTTGGGTTGCTGGAATGAGATCTGCAGTGTGTACAGAGAGATGGACAAGCGTCCCATCTCTCGTGTGTGCTCTCCTTTGTGGATATTCCCAAACCGCTGTATGGCCAGATCAAATGTAATCAGTCTAAAAGGGTAACGAATTCATACTCACTTTTTCTGGCTGAGGCCCTCCCCCAGCCCTTTTCGAATCAATGGTTACCAAAATGCAGACTCACAACCCAGAAGGAACTGAGGACAAGGTTTGATACAGGAAAGGGCTCTCATGATGTAGAGGAGTATTTTCCAACAGGGTGTGGGGGCAGTGGTGTGGGGGTAGAAGCGTGAGGGAATGAGGTCATGGTCACAGTTCTGAGAGATTTCTAGATTATAAACTGCTCTTACCTGTCACTGTATGATCCCTGTCACCAGTCTGAAAAGGCTAAGCAGTCAACCCAGCAGCCTGGTTTTTCTTTTCTTTTCTGTCAATTTAACACAACCTAGAGATGCCTGGGAAGAAGAACTTCAATTGAGAAAAATACCTCCATTAGATTGCCTATAGGCGAGTCTATACGGCATCTTTTTAATTAGGGATTGATGGGGGGAGGGCCCAGCCCGTTGTGGGTGAAGCCACCTCTGGGCTGGTGGTCCTAGGTTCTATAAAGAAGAAGGCTGAGCAAGCCACGAGGGGCAAGCCAGTGAGCAGCACAGCACCCCTCCATGGCCTCTGTATCAGTTCCTGCCTCCAGGTTAACTCCCGGAGTTCCTCTCCTGACTTTCTTCTGTGATGAACTGAGATGCGGAAGAGCAAGTGAATGAAATAAGCCCTTCCTTCCCCACGCTGCTTTTGGTCATGTTGCTTTATCACAGCACCGGAAACTCTAGCTATGGTACCCTGTGTCACACAGCTGCCAGGCAGAGTGTGGCACTCATGAAGATGTCCTACATTTCTTCACAGGGGACAAGCACTTACAGGTACAGTGAGGAGGGCACATGATGGCAAATCTGACTGGATCAAGAGTAGTCATAGAGACACAACCCTGAGTGTGTCCATGAGGGGGGTTCTAGTTTAACTGAGGAGGGATGACACACCCTGAGCGGGAGTGGTACCATCATGGGCGGGGGTCCAGGATGGAAGAAAAAGGAGAAAACATGTTGGGCACCAGAATCCACCTGTCTCTCCACTTCTTGATGATGGATTTAGTGTGACCACCTGCTTCACATGCCGGCCTCCATGCCATCCCTGCCATGATGGACTGTGGACCCTCACACTGCAAGCCTGAACAAACCCTTCCTTCCCCCATCATGATGGACTGTGGACCCTCATACTTCAAGCCTGAACAAACCTTTCCTTCCTCCACCATGATGGACTGTGCACCCTTACACTGCAAGCCTGAACAAACCCTTCCTTCCCCCATTATGATGGACTGCGCACCCTCACACTGCAAGCCTGAACAAACCCTTCCTTCTTCCACCATGATGGACTGTGCACCCTCACACAGCAAGCCTGAACAAACCCTTCCTTCCCCCATCATGATGGACTGTGGACCCTCACAGTGCAAGCCTGAATAAACCCTTCCTTCCCCCATCATGATGGACTGTGCACCCTCACACTGCAAGCCTGAACAAACCCTTCCTTCCTCCACCATGATGGACTATGCAGGGAGTGTGACGTTCGGACTTGTTTGGGAAGGAAGGAGGTGGTACTACGACTATGCACCCTCACACTGCAAGCCTGAACAAACCCTTCCTTCCTCCACCATGATGGACTGTGCACCCTTACACTGCAAGCCTGAACAAGCCCTTCCTTCTTCCATCATAATGGACTGTGCACCCTCATACTGCAAGCCTGAACAAACCCTTACTTCCTCCACCGTGATGGACTGTGCATCCTTACACTGCAAGCCTGAACAAGCCCTTCCTTCTTCCACCATGATGGACTGTTCACCATCACACTGCAAGCCTGAATAAACCCTTCCTTCCCCCATCATGATGGACTGTGGACCCTCACACTGCAAGCTTGAATAAACCCTTCCTTCCCCCATCATGATGGACTGTGCACCCTCACACTACAAGCCTGAACAAATCCTTCCTTCCTCCAGTTACTTTCGTCAGTGTTTCGTCCAATGACAAGAAGAGTAACAAGGGTATCGTAGGTAGGTTTTCATGGCTGTGACAGACACCGTGACCGAAAGCAGCTTGGAGAGGAAAGGGTTTCTTTCATCTTGCATTTTGTTCTTCATCATCCAGGGAAGTCAGTAGGAACCTGGAGGTGGGAGCTGATGCAGAAGTCATGGGGCAGTGCTGCTGCTTGTTGGCTTCCTCCCCATGGCTCTCCTAGCCTGCCTTTTGTTTTGCTTCTCAGTAGCTTTGGAACCCTGCTTTTGAATGCAGCAGGATGCCTGTTATGGTTTTAGTCTCTTTAAGGGACAAGCCACGCCCACTCCCGATGACCCCTGCCCTCTTCCCCTGCCATCTTGGATCTCTCACTGCTCTCTCTCTTGGTATGTGCCCATGTCTGTCTCTGGCCCTTCTCTGTCTCTCTCCTTCCTCTTCTTCTTCTTTCCCCATTCTCTCTCTCTTTTAAGTAATATCCAATTCTATTCTGTACAATGTATCTGCCCATGTGCCTTCCTTCTACCCGCAGCCTGCCTACTACCACCGGGGACCCGCAAGCATTTCCCGCTGTCGCCTGCTCACAGTCGCCCGCGTGGCAGGACCAGTCCCTCCCCTGCTGNCCCTCCCCTGCTGCTCAGGACTGGGCACTGGACCCGCTGCTGCCAGCTGCTTGGGATCTTGTAGCATTTTTTTAAATGCCCAGGTGAGAATTTTTCTCTCTGAAGCTAGTTTTAGCAATTCAGGCCTTTTTTTCTGTATAAACAGTTAATTTCCTGGGCTATGATCCTGTGTTAGTTGAAACTAAGGTGAAGAGTAGATACAAAATATTAGCCATTTGTTAGGTCAGAGCATAAGATCAGTAGATTACACCTTCCTGAGTTTGCTGTTAGAGCAGACATACTGCCTCCTGTGTGAGGCTCCTTTCTTATCAGTGAGTACTGTCAATAAGAAAGTTAGTTGGGGACTATTTTTATGCAGATTTTGGTTGTGGGGACAAAGGATTTGACTGAGTAAATTCTTTTCATACCATGGCTTTATGGTGTAGGGGGAAGGTATATGGTTGTCCTACAGGAAATGTCAGGTTTATACACTGCTGGGAGACTATAGAAGGCAGAAATGCCATGATTTCACAAGATTTTTACAGAATTGAGAATGACTTATCCAAAGAACAGGTGTCCTCACAGCTCTGCAAAAACAGGTACTCCAAGTGGCATGTACTTATACACTCTCTGTGGATAGCCCAATAGATCTGTCAGCTGTCCGTTTACTGTATAATACTTGTGGGCTCACCACATTGACCAACCTTGGGTGATTGTGTCTCCCTCCTAGCTCATAAAACATTCATTTCCCCTAATTCAAATATTTTCACCTTTTAGAAGGCTTGTTAATACTGAATTTTAAGAAGCATTAAAAATATCATCCTCTGCCCTGACAAGAGCAGTGGTTCATGTATTATTGATTTCTGTTGTTCTCTCTGGAACAGAAGGGATTGCCATGGCTGAGACCTCAGGAGGGCAGGGCTAGGGAAGAGGCGCACAGGCGGGTCTTCACCCAATTTGGATGTCAGGATGAAACCCAGCCCCGTGTTTTCCCACCAGAAAAGGGGGCTCCAACTCATGCCTTTCCTTTCCTTGGCTGAGGTCTCAGATGTAGGAAAGTGAGACTGCCCCGCAGCCGTATGACCCTGGGCCAGCTTCTTTGACCTCTCTAGGTTGCAGCCTATGAGCCTGTAAATAGCATCTTGCTGCCTGCACCAGTGGGAGGAATGAATGAGAGGCTGCCTGAAAAAGTCACCATCCCCTACTAAGTCCTAATAGATGGCCATTTCTTCTTTCTTCCCTGGTTCTCCCTCCACTGGAGACCCTGTGCTCTGATGTCACCGGCTGGAGCCTGGGGCTGGAACCTGAAGCACGCCCATTCTATCACATCAGGGTAGCCTCTTGTAATTCCCAAGAACCCACAGGGCAATCCAGCAGTATCCTGCAGCCAGGTTCCTCCAGCCTGCTCTTGACTCTGGTAGCAACTGCCAGCTCAGAATGTCTTCCCTTGTCAGCTTCTGCACCACCCACCAGCCCCAGGGGACCTATTAGCTTCTCAGAACTCACAAGGCTTGGTAAAGCGGGTTCCTTGTGTGACAGAATTTTCTGGAGAGGCAGAGGAAGGCTAGGCAGCTATGGAAAATGCTAGCTCAGAGTTCCAGGGAATAGGGATGGAGAGGCTTGGAGTTGGCTCAGCAAAGCCCGGTGGAGGAATTTGAGCATGTGACTTGCTCAGGGAGCTGCAAGAAGTGAGTGAGGAATGTGGAGGCTAGACACCTTTGGACATACCTAGGGATCAGAGTCAGGAGCCTTTGAACAGAGGGATCTGAGAGAGCTAAGATTCCTCCAGACTGACCCGGAGGCTCTTAGGAGCAAGTAGCCCCAAATTTCTATATGGTATAGAACTCAGGCTCTCAAGCCATAGTTCCCCACCTGAGGTGGTCACGTAGCCTTCCAGACAGGCTGTCGCTACCCTAACAAAGGGTTAGTGTGTTATTCT
Organism: Bramus lutescens; assembly: GCA_001685075.1. Taxonomy (NCBI): domain Eukaryota; kingdom Metazoa; phylum Chordata; class Mammalia; order Rodentia; family Cricetidae; genus Bramus; species Bramus lutescens. The sequence continues at coordinate 421,141 of LOEQ01000221.1, read as the reverse complement.
GCTGCTTTGTAATTTGGAGGATGCCTAGGATAGAGATGCTAATTTAGGCCTACATGACAGAGCTACTAGCATACAGAGCAGGAACACATGACAGCAGGCACAGGTACATGTGGACATGGCCAGAGAAGTTCACCTGGTTACCTAGGAAACAGAATGCTAATGAATTTCCCCCTCAGTTTACCTTTTGGTATAGAGGCTGTTTGGAGAATAAACGAGAGGAATTTTTTCAGAATGTGAACTCAGGATTTCATGAGGGATCATGGAGAATCTCCCTCCCGATAAAGCCATGTGAGTTGTGTCTTTATTCCCACACCTCCACTCCCGTCCAGAGAGATAGTTTATGTTGGGGTTTGGACCTCAGAACCCAGTGAAAACACTTCAGCATGTGTTGCCTAAATCAGAACATACGCAGGAGACTCCCTACAGTGCTGTGTTCATCATCCCAAAGAGGTCAGTGGAGTGGGTGGGGCTCTTTAGGGCAGCCCTGAAGTGGTCCCTTGCGATGGGCAGACAGAGGAAGAGGCAAACATGGGCTTGCTGTGGTTGGGAGTGTTGAGTCCACAGGGGTCGTGCAAAGATGGGGACAGACCACCAAAGTCTAATAAACCAGAAGCAAACTTTAGTTCCGGAAAAAAAATTAAAAAAAAAATTAAAAATAAATTTCCATGGAACACAAAATGCTTATCAGCTAGATGAGACCACTGCCAGAGATGGACTTGTAAGGCTGTGACAAAGACCGGATTTTGAACTCCTCCTTTTATAGCAAGCATTAGGCAATAACAAAAGAATTTTTCCAATCTCAATGTAAAACTCAGATACAAATTGTCCTTTTTTGCAATTTCCATTAACAAGAGTTTTTCAGTTAAACTAGTGTTTGTATTTAGTCCATTGTTTTTCCCTGGCATTCCTCAATAGTGTTTACCAAGGCTCTGCACCTCCCCTGGCACAGCCAGTTCCCATAGTAGGGAAGAGTATGGGACAATGTAAAACCAAAAAGTCAAAAGTCACATACATCCCATCATTTAAAAGTTAACTTAGCTCATATCAATTGCTGGTCATGAATGACCAGGGGCTTATCTAAAAGCTGATCCTCAGTTTACAGAGCGACCCTAAGTTTGCAGAGGGATGCTTCAGCCTTGCAAATAGAGCTAAGGGTTGTAAAGTGGAGTAACCTGCTGTTAATCCTTAAGCTGCTGAGAAAGCTGCCGACAGCCTGCTCTCATTCTCCTAGGCTTACAACTTTATATTTCTTTATTTCTACATTCTTATTTCTGGAATCAACATTTTTATATTCTTATTCTTGAGCTCTTCAGGAAAACCACCAGTGCACAAGCAAATAATCTGGCCCAACAGCCCAACTTGGGTAAAGAAACCCAATAAAGTGGAAAGTCTGGGCCAATGCCTGGTTGGGTGAAGACTGTCAGGGCCAAATCCCAAGCCAATTCTTTCCTTTTTGTTGAGAGGCAGGATTTCTCTGTGTAGCTCTTGCTGGCGTGGAACTTGCTATGTAGACCAGGCTGGTCTTGAACTCAGAGATCCACCTGCCTCGGCCTTTTGAGTGCTGGGATTAAAGGCATGTGCCAATTCTCTCTGCTTTTTTATCTTCTCTTCACTGACTCGGCCACTGCGGGTCTCCCACTTCCTATTGCAAAATAGGGATTACAGCCTGTTCCCTCCTGTCCTCAAGGTCTTCCAAGGTCAACAGAGTCACAGCTTCAGGACTGGGATTCCCAGGCTCTGGAACTCAGGTTTCCCCCAGGGGCTGGGATGAGCCTGGTCCAGTCTCCCTTCAGGCAGTTTCTTCCTTCGTGGTCCTCCCATCCTGCATAGAGGGACCCATTTTCCTCCAGGCTGCTTTTATTCAGGCCACCTGTCAATCAGGAAACTCACCAGTGCTCATGCTCAGGTAAAGCCAGATGGGATGACAGTACAGATGCAAACTCTCTGCATTGGCTCTGGGTCCCTGCTGGGAGGTGTGGGACCAGCCGCACAAGGAAACCTCTTCTCGTTGGAAAAAGACCTGGGAGACTTGACCTTGTGTCTCAGCTGTGACCTTCATATGCCACTTGGGTTAAAACACTCCTCCAAGGCCTCCGTTTCTGCTTCTCTAGAACTGTTGGTTTGACCTGATATTGGTAAGTGTTGGTAAAGGCACCCTGAGTAACTTGACTGCCATTTTACAGGAACTCTCAGTGGCCAGCAAAGCCCTCAGGGGTGTGTGGTGCTTATCCTGCTGACCGATTGCCAAGCCATGTGGAAAGTTACAGGAAGTATTACACTCAGGCTGACCCTACCAAGACCACCCACACTCAGGCTGCTAGGATTGATACACGAAAGAAAGGGAGGCAAGAAGGGGAGAGGCAGAGCTGGATGGTGATGGGCATGCTCCAATGGGGAAGGGAAGCTGAACTTAGGAGGAGTTCATGCAAAATGGCCAGGTAGGGAGATGGCACGGCAGAGGTAGTCTCTAGGGATCAGAGGGTAGGCAAGGTGGGCACAATGGAGGGACTCTGGAGGTCAAGATTAAAGTTCAGTCAGAGTAACTATGGGGACAACCCTATTTCTATCTCCCATAACCACCCTGGGAGCCCTGTTATTTTGTTTTGTTTGTTTGTTTTTGTTTTTGTTTGGGGTAGGTTGTTTTTTGTTTGTTAGGGTTTTTTTCTTCCTCTTTGGGGGCCTGCCACCTAGCTCCCAAATAAATACATGGAGATTTATTCTTTTTGGTTTTTAGAGACTGGGTTTCTCTGTGTAGCTTTGGAACCTGTCCTAGAACTCACTTCATAGACCAGGCTGGCTTTGAACTCACAGAGATATGTCTGCCTCTGCCTCCTGAGTACTGGGATTAAAGGCATGCACTACCACCATCTGGCTTTTTCCTTCCTTCCTTCCTTTCTTTCTTTCTTTCTTTCTTTCTTTCTTTCT
>LOEQ01000221.1:398039-413441 GCA_001685075.1 Bramus lutescens | reverse complement strand
GCTCCAAAAGCTACAGAGAAACCCTGTCTCGAAAAACAAAAACAAAAACAAAAAAGAACTGGGAAATGAGCAGGATTGGGTGCATGACCTGAAATTCCCAAAGAGCCAATAAAAAATTATGTTAAAAAAAAGAAATTGGCCAGGTGCTGGTGGTCGCATGCCTGTAGTCCCAGCACTTGGGAGGTGGATCAGACAGATCTCTGTGGGTTCGAGACCAGCCTGATCTATAAAACAAGTTCCAGAACAGCCAGGGCTGTTACACAGAGAAACCTTGTCTTGAAAAACAAAAAACAAGACCACCACAACAAAAGATATTGAAGGAGGAGCTTCTCAAGGGGCCTACTGTGGTTAAGGTCTTTGGAGAGAGAATAAGAGGTATTGTTTGGAGCTGAGCTACTTTGCCCAGCTTCATAGATGAGAATAAGTCCCCAAGTGGGAACGAGAGTGTGGATGGAGAATTTGCAGGGCATTCATTCTCAGTAGGCAAGGCTGCACATGCACTGGATGGGGATCCATATTTACCCAATGTCTGTCAAGACCCAGGTAACACAGTACAGTTCTGAGATGGAGGGAATCTGCAGCAATCAGCCTGATCCTCCATCCAGCTCTTTTTGCTTTAAAGAGAAACTGAGAGCCATAGATGTGTGACCTACTTATCTATCATAGAGCAAAGTGGCTAGGGACCAGTGTCCTGGGTTGGTGAATAGTAATTTTTCCAATTCTAAAGCTGGAGCTAAAGCAGTTTCTTTCCTCTGCGAGTGAGTAGATCACCATGAAACTGTAGGATTTGGATGAAGACACCTGCCCACCACCTCCTGAGACCACCCATGATCCTCAGTTGGAGCTGGAGCTCAAAGTTGCAGCCCTCTTCATTCAAGGTGAAGAAAAGCAGGTGCAGGGAGCAAAGGGTGGGGGAAAACATTGTTCCAATAGGCTCAAGTGCCCAGGATGATGAGGGCAGAAGGGGTATTGAGGAGGGCTCACACTCCCATCAGTGGTGGATGTGGCAGGGCATGGCTGTGTGCATGTCCTGGGGCCTTAGAATTCTGCTCACAGGGACATCTGGATGTGATTATGATAAGCAGGGAACAGAGACTGTGGCCATATGATCTGAGGCTGGGATGCTCAAGCAAAAACTGCTCACCAACCCTTTTTAAAAGACGTAACTAGAAGCCAGTTTCATGCTTGCATTCAAACATAGCATTAGCATCTATATTTAAACTGCTGCATTTAAACCAGCTAGTTTTGTACTGAGACCTTTAGGCTTTCTATGCTTGTAAAAAAAATGGGATAAAATTGGGACTAGAGGGATGGCTCAATGGTTAAGAGCACTGACTGCTCTTCCAGAAAACCAGGGTTCAGATCTCAGCACCCATATGATAGCTCACAACCAGTTCCTGGGGGGATCTGGCACCTTCTTCTGACCTCCACCAGCTCAATTGGTGTACACACATACGTGTGGGCAAATGCTTATATGAATAAAATAAAGCAAATCTAAATAAATAAAAATAAAAATGATGGGATAAAGAGTAAAGAAATTTCTTTTCATTATAAAGTGGTAGGCTTTCTTTTTCTTTTCTTTTTTTTTTTCCTGCAAAGGGACTACACCCTAAAATGGGACCAGCCCTTTTCAAGACCACAGAACTCTTCTGTGAGGGTTTCTGAAGTCTATCATTATTTGGGCTCTCAAGATCATTCCTGTGTATTCTCCTGTAGATTCCTTCCTGTACTCACAATGCTAGAAAGGCCTTCAACAGCAGAAGCCAGGTTCCCGCGTCCCTTGATAGCCCACAGCTAAGTACTAAGCCCGCTGCAGAAAGAGACACATTCTTCGGAGCGTTGCCGTTCAGCACCTTGGACAGAGTCACACCTTTTCTTCCCCATTTTAAGCCATTGCTGTTTCCTGTCTCTCTGATTCTTTTTTGAAGACAAGAGTCTTTCTAAGCAACTTAGACAATGGCAATCCTCCTGCCTCAGCCTCCCAGGTGCTGTGATTACATTCATGACATAACACTCCCAGTTTCTTTTCTGAGTTTCTTAAGGATGACTCCCTGAGGACCTCCTCCCCTCCAGACTGCCTTTCTCTTGGGGAGATGGCCTAGTAGGCAAAAGCCAAGCTATGCTGGGTGGTGTAACCTGGAATGGAAGCACCAGTACAGCACCTTCTGATGTGCTCAGAATGAAAGACCATGTAAGTCATGCACTCAATAGAGTAACAGTCCCCAGAAAGCTGTTGGCACCCTTCTCTATAGTACTGAATCTGGTCTGTAACCATGAAGTTATAGGCTAGCAGCATACTTGACCATATGTTGCAGTGATAGATAGAGCAAGGGATTAAGCTAGGATTGATCTAGGCCATCCCTGGTGTAGTATGATTCATGGATAAAGGACACGTGGGGATAAGGCCAAGGCTGAGGACAGCCATGAGTTGTGGATGTCAAAGACCTTTAGTACACAAAACCGTATTTGTGGGACGAGGGTAGGGGCATCAGCTGAGACCTTGGGGACCATTCAGAGGAGATGTAAGGTAGGTGCAAAGAAAACACACAGATGGGGTGAAGTGTTGGGCTCTGAAAAAAGGCTGTGAATCACAACAGGAAGCTAACCTTTGTTTGATGTGTGTTTTGGGAGGAAAGATGGCATCATTTTAGGTAGTGGTGCTAGTAGGATATAGCATGTGGCAGGAACAAGATAGAATTTTCATCCAGCAACAATCCCATTAAAGGTCAGGCGATGTTGGTCCAGAGCTGGAATTAGTATACTGGCACTGCCCAGTGATTTAGAAACCTAGTTATCTGGGTACTGTGTCTTTGCCATGGCCATTGCTCAACAACAGAGACAGAACAATTATTGCTCATAAGGCCCACAATGATGCTATTACATCCAGGTCTCTTCTCTTTTTGCATATTTCCCAGCTTTAGGTATCATCTGGAAATCCTTCTAGACCAGTGTCTCCACATACCACAGCTGAACCTTTTCTGAATGAATGGGTGCATGACTTCAAGTGGCCATCAGAGCTAGGGGTCTCTCTCTCTCTCTCTCTCTCTCTCTCTCTCCCTCCCTCTCTCTCCCTCCCTCCCTCCTCTCACTCTCCTTAGGTTGGGTTGCCTGGGAAACAGACTGAAGTGAAAAATCTACAAGCAACAAATTTATGGATGATGCTGTTGGCACCAACTCCAGAGGGTGGGACCCAGGAGAAAAGTGAAGGAGTTGGGATGAGGCAGACAGGGATTGAACAGCATGAAGCTTCAATGGGGACTCATCTACTTCTGCAGGGAGTGAAACCGTGATGATTCTCCAGATGTCCTGTTCTGGGACAAAGGGATGAATGGCAAATGCAGACTTTCTGCAGAAAGTGGGGTGTTCCTGGGGTGAGGGGTGACTCTGATTGGCTAAGCCAATCCCAGGACTGCACCTAGCTGAGAGTCTTCTTCTGCCACCACTATCAGAAGCAGCTGAAGTAAGAACCCGGAAGAGGAGTCCGCGTCCTGAAGGAAGCACCAGGACGGCATTCAGTGACACCTCTGAGGTATCAGCAGACCCGAGTGATGTCAGTAGAGGACACACATCACAATTCCTGATGGGAACATAGTTTAAAACATTGTCTAAGGTCCAGAGAAGGGACTCAGTGGTTAAGAACACTCATAATCCGAGTTTGGTTCCTGGCACCAATGTCAGGTGGTTCACAGTTGCCTGTAACTCTAGCACCATGTGATTCAGTGTCCTCTTCTGGCCTCATAGAGCCCCTACACTCATGTGTGCATACACACACACACACCAAATATTTTTTAAATGAGGGTAAATCACTGACCTACCAAAGTCAAAGGAGGTGACTGTCCCAAGGATAGAGCAGGCAAATAGCTAGTAGGACTGGAGCCCCCTGAGAGTGGGAGACTTATTTCCTGGGGGATCATCAAAGAGCCACTCACTCCTTGCTTGCTGTCTTGTCCCTGGAACCAACAATGAACCTAGCCTGCACCTGGTCTAGAGATAGCATGCACATGCTGGGGAGAAGGGCTCCTGTGTCCCTAAATCTACGCAGAGATGAGCTGGCTTTTGGAGGCATCTATAGACTTGGCCTTTGCGCTATGTAACCATGACTTATCCACTGAGAAAATCTCTTGAGTCTTAACTAGCCCTTCATTAACCTTCCACTTGGCCAAGCAGAGAATGGAGGCCAGTGAGTTGGAAATGACAGCCTGGCCTCCCCTGGGCTCCCTCCTACCTGGTGGGCCACCTGAGCTGGTGATTACCTGGGCCAAGGCTGGGAACTCTTACGGGCTAATGAACCAATAATCTTTCACTAATAGCAGCCCTGGCCACAGAGCCGGCTCTCCCTGTCTCTCTCTTGATTATCTTCTGTGAAGCCAGGGGCAGGATGAAATAATATTGCTAAAATTTCTCTCTCTGTCTCCTTCTTTGCTTTTTAATAAAAAAGAGGCCGTGTGGGCTGTGATTCAGGAGAAGCAGCAGGCAGAGTGTTCATGGTGGGGGGTATGTTCGTCACTGGGGGGGGCGTTCATCAGAGAGTCTTCTCTCCCCCTCCAGGAAAAACCAGATGCTCCGACCGCATCCTACAGAGGACCTAAGATATTTCTGGAATGTGCTCCTTGGTGGATGTCAAAGCAATTTGGAGGGCTGGCTATTGGCCTACATCACAAGGAGGAGGTGGAGAATTATCAGCTGTCTCTGGCTCCCAGGACTCTCAACAGAACTGAGAGAGGAGCAACAGGGAAGAAAGGAAGGAAATAAAAGCAATAGAATAAAGAAAGGAGGGGAGGACCAGGCAACAAGATGCAAGGGAAGGAAGGTGGGATTAGGAATGGGGATAGAGGGGTGAGGGTCACAGAAGGGAAGTCCCAAGCATGGCTAGGGGTCCTGTCACTGAAATAGGACAGATTGGGAGTGACCTTCAAAGGATGTCACAGGAAGCAGGTACTGCTCTTCCAGTTGTTCATACAAGAGGCTGAGGGACTCACCCACAGAGCACCTGCTAGGGCCTCAGTCATCCTAACTAGGAAACGGGTGTGAGAGCATCCGGCTCATTTCACAGCAGAGATGCGGGCATTAAGACGATCATGTTTGTGAGGGTCTCAGCAAGCGGCAGAGAGCTCTTCTTACCTTCCGCTGAGCCTCTTCTCCGTCTCTAGTCCTCTTTGTCCCCACGCACCCCTACCCATTTCCCATGCTCTGCTAGCCAACTTTCCCTCATTCTTGTCTGAGATCATCATTTCAAAAGTGCATGGGAGGCCACACGACCCTTTCCATGGCTCCTGAGCTCAGCCCCATATGCATGCTTCCCTGACCTTGTCCCCCTTCTCCTGGCTTCATTTTTCATCCATGTAATCATCTTCTGGCAGAGGCCTAATGTCACACAGCTAGCTGTCAACAGATGTGATAGAGTGAGTCCCGGACTCTGTGGGAACTGGCTCTTCTGTGTTGGAATGTCACCTGAGGACTCAAAGCTAAGAACTTAGGTATAAAAAGCCCACAAATATTAAGGGAAAATATTAGATCATAATAATCATAATAAATCATCTGGGTAGCAGACATACTTGGGTCCTCCTTGACTCTGACCCCCATATTTACATCTGTTCTGTGAGCCAAAGAAGACTAGATGTGGATTGAAGAAATAGAGGAGGGTTGTGACTTAGCTACTCTTAATAAGGGTTGGGCTGGCCTGTTTATCTTTTCCTTCCCAAGCAAGGTCAAGGTGCCCTGATGGCCTGATGCCACCATGGAACTGGAGTATGACAATGACCTGGGATACCCAGAGCTGGGAGAGCAAAGAGAGTGGGACCCAGCTCTTGCTGGAAAAAGTCAAAAGCCAAGGCTACCTGCTGAGGTCTATGTCTGCAGCTTCAAGGACAGTAGGCGCTGTGCAGGGACAGGTATCCTGAGTAGATTGTAGGGGGACAATGCCATGCTACCTGAGGACAGGCTCATACAAGGAAAGGTTGGAAGGTGGGAGCTGTGTTGGGGGTCTTCCTTAGCCATGGCAGCCTTGACAGAAGGCTATAGGGTGACAGTGAAGGACGCAGGAGCAGGAAGCAGGCTTCTGGGGGCTAAGACAATGGGGCAGTGGTGACCCAAGGTCACCAGCTGGTTATCATATTACTCTTCTTGTCTTTCCCAGAGGATATGGTAATACTCAGACATTCCCCCAGGGGGTGCCTAGGCTAGACCACTTCATCTGCTCTCCCCCCATTCTACCTCCATCCTCTCTACTCACAGTCCTGCTTTCCAGAGCACCCCCTCCCCAACACCCCACTTCTTTCCAGAGCACTCCACCCCAACACCCACTTCTTCAAGACCAGTCTCCTCCCACTCACTCAGTGGCACCCGCCTGTCCCAGCAGCCAGACATCAGTGGTCCCTGGAAATTTAGTCTCCTGGTGGCCCTAGCCTGTGTCTCCTTTAAAAAAGAACAGAAAAGAAAAAGAAAAATGTCCTTCTTTGTCTTCACAAGGTGAGAGGACATTGAGATAAAGACTGATTCTCAGTCTCTTGTTGCTAGGGATGGCAAACGAGGTGTAAACAGCAACATTCGAAGCCAACTTCCAATCAGCTTCCCTGAAAGACTCCTCATAGGAGTCCTTTAGCCTGATTTGTCCCATTTTCCTTTCTCCTGATCGGAATCAGATGTGATGGATGGAGGCCTAGTAGCTGTTGTTGGACTGTGAGCTGGCAGCGGAGTGGAAGCTGTGTGTAAGGGTGACGGGGCAGGAGGGGAAAGGCGGGGGTTGATCTTGACTGTCAACTTGATGGGATACAAATCCTCTAGGAGACAGACCTTGGTGGTATGGGCTTTTCCAGAGAGGTTTAACCAAGGAGCAAAGACCTACCACAGATGTGGCGGCGCTGTCCGACGGGCTGGAGGCCTGGATGGAACAGGAAGGGGAAAGTGAGCACCTGTGTTCTCTCTTTTTGCTTCCTGACCGGACGTGACATGGCCAGCTGCCGCCTGCTCTTGCTGCTGCTCCTGTCATGATGGACTTGATCATCAAACTCAAAATAATCCCATCTTTCTTTGAGTGTCTGTGGTGGTTTGAATGAGAATGGCCCCCATAGGCTCATAGATTTGAATGGTCAGTCACCAGAGAGTGGTTCTATTAGGAGGCGTGAGTCACTGGGAGTGGGCTTTGAGGTTTCAAATGTTCAAGGCAGGCCCAGTCTTTCTCTCTCTCTTCTTGTTGCCTGTCAATCCAGATGTAGAACTCTCAACTCCAATATCATATTTGCCTTCATGCCTCCATGCTTCCTGCCATGATGATAATGGACTAAATCTCTGAACCCTAAGTCAGCCCCAGTTAAATGTTTTCCTTTATAAGAGTCGTGGTAGTTATGGTGTCTCTTCATAGCAATAGAAACCTTAAAGATAGAGGGGGTTTGCCTGATAGATTATTAGAGTGAAAAAAAGGAACGGATACAGAATATCTTGAGATTGTGATACTGTGGGATACACAGTAACCTTATGGGTTCTGGGCTAGTACTTCCGCTTTAAGTGAGATAGACACAAAAATGTATCTTGCTTGTGTATCCATCCCTTTGTGTTCCTAAGGGACATAATCCCTACTCGCTTGCAAGTGATGACAGCTGACATACTGAGTGCCTTGTCAGCATCTCTGCTTTGCATACAGCTTTAGATTATCATCAGCTCTTCTGAACCAGGTGCAATCCAAACAGAGCTCAGTTCTCAAGTGCCTTCCCAGGCCCTTTTCCTCCCAAGCTGTTTAATCCTGCAAAGAACACACCGTTGTCCCCACCTGGCAGTGGTGGCCTTGTAGGTTTCTCAGGGATTGAAGAGCTTGCTCTTGAACTCCAGTCTTCCTGCCTCTACCTCCCAAGTTTTGAATTACTGGTGTGTACCACCACATCCATAGGCTTGAAGGTTCTAGATGGTGCTAGAAAAAGTGAAGGGGGGAGTGTATTGGTTACTTTTGTGCTGCTGTGACCTGAACAGCTTTGGACATGACCTGAATAGGGCAATGGGAATGAATGAATGACAGACACAAGGAACACTGAGTAGGTCATCTGCTCAGAGAAAGACAGAGCAGCGGCAGCCCTGGAACTCAGCATGAAGGAGGAGACAGGCTAGCTCATCTTGATTAGGAGGTCTCTGGAGGGGAGCAGACACCCAGGATGAGGAAGCTGCAGTCGGTGCAATACTTTATAGTACTTTCTGCACATACTGGTCAACTGCTCATCAATATCCATGCTCAGACCAGGGCAAGACTGTGTCATTCTGCTGAGCCTGACCCAGGGAAGGCCTTGCCATCCATCTCTATGTGTCTGAGACACTGGCGTCCTTGACATAACCTTGTTTGCGTCAGGTTCACACATTCACTCAGGACTTCACACCATGACTCAAAGCAACTTAGAGAAGGAAGCGCTTCTTCAGGCTTGCCATTTCGGAAGATTCAGAGTCCATCACAGCAGGAAGGCACAGCAGCAGGAAGGCGAGATGAAATAAAAATCTGATAGTTCACATCCTCAACCACAAGCAGGAAGCAGAGAGGGCAAACTGGAAGTAGGGTGAGGCTGTACACACTCAAAGTCTGTCCCCAGTGACGTACTTCCTCCCGCAAGGCTCTGCCTCCTAAGGTTCCACAACCTTCCGAAAATAGTGCCATCAACTAGGAACCAAGGGTTGGAATCCAGGAGCCTGTGGGGGATAGTTCTCATTTAAACCACCAAAGGAAGAACCAGCGGACGGGGGGATGGGGGAACTGGCAGATTACTGTGTGTGTAAATAGGGACTATCAGTCAGTGTCCTGCCTACTGTGTGGTCTTCTGAGTCACTGGTCAACATTCAAGCTCAAATGCATTAAAAATTCATTGACTTTTTTCCTGTTTAAAAAAAGGAGAATAAATAAATAATCACACAACAGTGGCTGAAGGGAAATGGAAGTGTAACTGCCCCACCCCCAACCCCAATAGTCTGAAATCACTGCAGCCCCTACAAAGTGGTCCATGCTGTAATCCCAGTACTTGGGAGCTGAGGCAGGAAGATGGGGCATTCCAGACCAGCCTGGGCTACATCGAGAGACTTTACTCAAACAACAGCAGCAGAAAGAAATCAGTTCAACCATCTCTGGCTCTGCTGTCTCTTTCTGCTCGTGCACCTTGCTTTGGCACCAATCCTCTTGCTCCGGCTAGGCCCTCCAGTCCCACATCAGCCTGGGGTCCCTTTCCATCTGCATCCCCACCTTCTCTTCACAGTGTCAATCCAGCCAACAGATGTAACCTCACCTTCCTTTTGGTAGACCTCGAGAAGTCAGGGCAGCTTGGGAAGCAGGCAACAGGCCTTCCTCTGCCTCCTGGCTCTGGGTTAAGTGCACAGTAGGCCCATCACTGAGCCCCAGTTCCAGATTGACAGGGAGGGGGATGATTAGTAGGTGGACAGGTTATAGCTGCTGCTGTGTCACCACTGGGACCTGTGCAACTTCAGAAACACAGCAGGCACTCACTGTTCCCTCCAGTGGAAGCTCCCGGCTGTAAAGAAACAACGTGGGTCTGTAGTGCAGAGGAGCTGCTGGGAACTTTGGCTCCACCTCTAACTGTGAGCTAAGGCCAGCAGGGAACTGGCCCTCTGTTAGCCACAGTTTCCTCTTCTGTAAAGCAGCGCATGTCCTTGTGAAATGCAGTCCCCATATAATAGGAAGCAATAATTGCAAAGTACAGCCGAGACCATAGCAAACTGCAGTTCTCATGTCCTTCTGGGGAGACGCCACTGAGGCAGCCGCTATGGAAAACAACAAAAACTTTCAACATAGCATTAAGGATGACCGAAATAATCCACCCTGAGTCTTCAGCTATGAGAAGTGTATATCCATACTCACTATAAAGCTCATATGGCAAAAAACACAGTACAGTTATTGAAAGTGACAATCTAAACACCCACCCTCTCATGAATATTTAAAGAAAATACTGTATACTCATAAAATGCAATATTACTTGGCCATAAAAAGTACTTAAGTACCCTCCCCCCAATGGAGATGGGGGTAAAAGTCCTGATATTACAAGGGTAAACTTAGAAAACATTCTATTTAGGATCCAAAACACAAAAACACATAGAATTTAGAAACCCATTTGCATTCAGTGTCCAGAATGAGCAAGGCTGTGAAGAGAGCAAATAGTCGATCAGGGGTTGTCTGAGGTTGGGGGGAGGGTGGAGTGATTGAAATGTTCTCTCGCGTGCACACGTGTATGTTTGTGTGTGTGTGTGTGTGCACATGTGTGTGGGAGTGTGCTCACCTGTGTTTAAACATGGGCTTGATATGAATGGTTTCCTGGGCTTGAATGTGGAGATTTCTTTCCATGTTCTTGATGCATGCTCTCCATTGCCGCTCAGTAGAGCTTTGGATCCAGCTACAGAGCTGAGGTTCCCAGATGCTCCTATTTCAATGACCAACAGGGCCAGGAGGGCATGACCCATTCATTGCCTGTCCAGCCAGGGTCATGATGGCACAGTTGCAGAATCTGGTTGCCTTCTCTACGGTAGACATCATCTAGCAACGAGGATAGGGAGGACACACCCAAACCACCCACTAACGCTGTGTCCCTGGGTGGGAGTTTAGCCTCCCAGGGGACATTTAGCAATGGCTGGAGAAATTTTTGATACTCATACCTGGGCTGCTGGCACTTAGCAGGCAGATGCGGGGGACACCCTCACTCTTCTGTGCGACAGAGCAGCCTCTCCCACACGAAGGGGCTCAGCCAGAAATGACTGTGAGGCTGAGAAAGTCCCTTCTCAAGGACTGTACCGAAGAGCTCCTGGAGATGTAGCAACAGTGTGATAACCAAAGCACGGAAGAAGACCTAGCCTGGAGGGGTGGAGAGCTGTTGGAATAGGACCCTTAGAGCAGCTGCTCTGCACAGCGGCTGAGGGAGAGTCAGGATGACACACAGAAGTCTCAGATAGCTTGGTTTGACAGTGGAGGGCAGAGCTGAGAAGCTGTTACTAGACACAAATGAGGTGGCTGTTGTGCCTGGCACTGGTTCCTTTCACATGATGGACACAGCCGCTGCCATCTTAGTCATTAGTCCATTGTCACTCAGTTGAGCTAACAGTTGGCTCTGGTCCCACCTGAATCATCCTGGCTTCAAACTGCCGGTCTTTGAAAGCAGCAGGTCTCATCTTGAGATGGGGACAGGATTAAGTGTCCCTTTCGCCATGTTGTGGTGGGGGGTGGGACCACCCAGGTCAGCAGCAGTCTTGGAAACAGCAGGACTTTGAAAATCCCAAGAGGTCCCCTGGGAAACTGAGGCACAAGGTGGGAGGCATCTGTTCAGGCTGCAAACCAGGCATCGTCAAGGTGGCAGAAGAGGACAGTGGCTTTCTAAGGAGGCCTATGCTTCTCAAAGTTGCAGGGATACTTAATAACAATTCTAGTGCTGAGGAAATAGCTCAGCCAGTAAAGTGTTTGGCTTGCAAGGATGAAAAACTGAGTTCCATCTCAGAACCCAAATTAAAAAGCCAGGTACAAGGCTGGGCATGGAGGGCATGCCTTTAGTCCCATCCCTTGGTGGGCAGAGGTAAGCAGATCTCTGTGAGGCCAGCCTGGTCTACAGAGTGAATTCCAGGACAGCCAGAGCAAAAATCAAGACTCAGTCTCAAAAACACAAAACAAACAAACACCCCAAACCAAAACAACCCAAGTAGCACAGGCTCCCACTTGCAACCCAATGCTCAGGAGATGGAAACAGAAAGACTCCAGGGAACAGGGAGCACAGGTTAGCCCACCTAGCTTTCTTGGCTCCAGGTCAGTGAAAGACCATGTCTCAAAACAAGAGGTGGATGGTACACTAAGAAAGACACCTGTGGTTACCCTCTGGCCTCCACGCATCCTCTTAAACATGGGCACTTGTGCCCATCACACTCATGTGCACACACAATTCATGTGTGGGGTGTAATGCCACACACCTGTGATCCTAGCATTTGGGATGGGGAGGCAGAGTCAGGAATTCAGAAACTGTCTCAGCTACACAGAAAGTTTGAGGTTTGCCTAGTCTGTGTGAAATGCTGTCAAAAATAAATAAATAAAAAGACAACATTTTAACTTCAAATTACAAAAAAAATTATTCTAGAAAAAAAAAGAGCCATAACTTTAATATGTTTGTCTCTTACAGAGAAAGAAAATCAGCCTCAGGTGATCTTTCTCAAATCGCTTTTCCAGCTCTCTCATCCTCTCTGGCTGTGGTGTCTCCATCCCCCTCCACACACTGCGGCTGTCTGAGTTCTGAATGCTTTGTGTGTCTGCTTCTCTCCCTCTTTTTCCACTGTAATTTTGTGCTTCTTTGAATACAGATCTGTCACCCCGTGCTCTGTCTTTTCCCAGTTCCGACTGTCCTCTCCTTGCAACCTCCAGCTCCTGCTCAGCTGCCACCCCTCCCTGACTCTCTGAGTCCCTCTTTCCCTCACCTCTGGCCTCTCTCGTCTAATTGGCTGCACAAGAGAACTCACGAACCAGGAGCCCAGCAGCATTTCCATTCTGGCTGTATTTACCGAGAGATACAGACTTCCCATCTTGGTTTTCTGAAAGCAAATGACTGAAGTGTTTTTTTTAGATTTCTCTTGCTCCTCAAAGCTCCTAGAATGAAGCTGTTTTGTACTCTCATTGTTCTCTATTGATTTATTTTCTCATTCTATGGGCCATACCCTTAATAGGAAAAAAAATATGTCTACTCCCCTTTTGCTGTATTTCAGAGACCAGTCGGCCAGGTCGGTTGCAGAGGGCTCCGGTGCAGAAGTGGCTGCAACACGGTGTAGACTCCCAGGGTTCATTGCCTCCTTTGCCCCTTGGTTAATCTGACTTTGGTGGAACTGAGCCCTGCTTTGGGTTTACCATACGTCACCCTGAAGGAATCTTGATGGACTCCTCAGTTGTCCCCCAAGATTCCTTGGCCTTCCAGGCAGCCTGGAGAGATGGGTGGAAGATGATTGAAGGCAAGCCTCAGCCAGCAAATCCTTCACATCTTAACAGGAGAGCTATTTCCAGCCTGTCAGCACTCGGAAGGTAAGCCCAGAGTCCTGGAAGCTGCACTTTCTGTCCTTTAGAGCTGTCAGCTTTGCAGCCAGGTGGGCTGTTCCTGTTCAGGGAGTTCACTCTCTCTCACTTCGCCCTGGTCCCAATAAGCTGCTCCTGGCCCTTGCCAAGGGTCTTTACCAACAGTCATAGGTCACAGAGCCTCACAACTGGGAGGCTCGGTCAGTTTGTCCATCTGGTAAGAGTCCGGCTCTCAGAGAGGGGAAACAATTTCTGTAAAGCACAAAGCTACTTGACAGCTGGTGTCCCCAGACCCTTCAATGTGTGTGTGTGTGTGTGTGTGTGTGTGTGTGTGTGTGCTTGTGTGTGTGTGTGCTTGTGTGTGTGTGTGTGTGTGAGAAGTACTGCCTTTGCTGGGCATGGCCTGCCTCCAAGTGGGATGCTTTGTGACCTCTGACCCTACCTACCACCTGCAAGAAGCCCATGCCTCTGCCTCTCTAAGGGTGAGCCTAGAAAGAAGTATCCTGCTTCATCTTCAGGAAAACCAAGATATTGAAAATTAGCTCCATCCTCAAAAAGAGGGAGTTTGGAGAAAACCAACTCCCCTCTTCCTCAGATGAAAACACAGGCAGACGGCGGAAAGAGTTTCCTGGGTTCATTAAACATGCTTTGGTTCTAAGTTAATTATGAACAGAGGCAGGGAAGGGAGAGCTGCTCCGCATGGCACAGATCCAGGTAATTGCGGGGAGTCACCTGGGAAGGCTTAGGGGCCCCTCTGCACCTCCTCATGAATGAAGATTCTCTGCTCAGAGGCCTTAGGAGACCTACATCCTGCCAAGGCACCTGACCTCTGCTGACCCCTGAGTGGCTGCGGCACACATAGATTGAGACACCATCGTGCCGCCTCTTTGAGTCTCTTCTGAGAACATGATCAGAAACTCAGATAAAGATTTCCTGGACATACTCTCCATCCCAGCATTTAGAATGGTGAAAATAGAAAGCCACCAAGACACCTGCTAGCAGATCTGACTGCGTGAATGCCGGCACAACCAGACAACGACGTACTAGATGTTCATTATGTGGTGCTTTTGACAATGAGATGCTGGCATGAGGGAATGTCTGCTTGTGTGAAGTGAAGAAGAAGGAGACACAAAATTGTAGCTAAAGTACAAGTAATTTCATAAATGGTTGTGCGCACACACACACACACAAAACTGGCAGCGCATTAAATGCTAATAATATTTCTGAGAGGTAAGATCCTAAGAGAGTTTATTTCTTTTAATGTGCTCTTTTTGTGTTCTCTTAATTCCTTGCAGTGAGCATGTGTTACCCACATAATCAGAAAAATAATCTTGTCTTTAAATGTCAGCCATAATGGATTTCCAAGTGGGTTTGAATAAATTTTAGACACTGTCTTGGTTTTTTTTCTCCCTTCTTTTTCTTTATTTTTTCTTTCCTTTTTTTTTTCAAAGATTTTATGTAGCCCAGGCTGGGTTCCATTCATTATGTAACCAAGGATGACCTTGAATTCCTGATCCTCCTGCCTCCGCCTCTTAAGTGCTGGGATTGGTAGTGTGTGTCACCACATCTGGCTTCACAATCTTGCAGGCAAGGAGATGAACCTTATGAAAGTCTGAGCTTCTTGGGTGGATGAAGATGGTCAGTGGCTGATTTCTAGAACTCTCCACTGGAGGCGCTTTCAGAAGGAAGCATGGCTGAGACAAGTGCATGTTTCCATCATGGACTGTGACATCCTCTGTCATCCCTGGTAACTAGAGGGGAGTTCAGGGGAGAGGTGGTTCAGTGAGTTCCTGGAACTACCCAATCTGAGGGTTGAACAAGACCTCAAGGCCCATGAGAGGCCAGGACTGTGCTGACCAGTAAAAAGCCTTGTGACTCAAGGAAGGACAAGATGTAGCCAAGTCAATGGGTGCAATTTTAGAGCTGGCTGTAACAGGGCCCCAGACCTTAGCAAAACTATCTCCATGATGGAAGTGCCACTCAGGCTATAAACCTCAGCATGTAGACAGCACCACCTGCCTAGACTAAAACAAAGACCTAATCCATTAGAGCCCACAGTTCTGGGGAAGTCTCTAAATTAAATGTGCCAACCTTGCTTTTTAGCTTCTGCAGTTCCTTCTGGCTGTTCTTTTTAACTGAAGTGTTTCATCCCTGAATGTGGTTGTTGTGCTTTAAAGCTCACCTTGACCATGCACAAAACTCAAGTCCAAATGGATTAAAGACCGCAACATAAAGCTAACCACACTGAACCTTATAGAAGAGAAAGTGAAAAAGACACTGTAACTCATTGGCACTGGAGACCACTTCCTAAATATGAACCCAGCCGCACAGACACTGAGAGAAGCAATTAATAAATGGGATCTCCTGAAACTGAAAAGCTTCTGTAAAGCAAA
>LOEQ01000221.1:282785-299938 GCA_001685075.1 Bramus lutescens | reverse complement strand
CCTTTGGAAGAGCAGGCAATGCTCTTAATCTCTGAGCCATCTCTCCAGCCCCCATTACTATATTTTTAAACAGTCAGGGGTTCCAGTAACCCAAACAACTCAACTTAATAAAACTGCCCATCACTGACTGTGATTTCATGTTTAAAAGGGTGTATATGTCTATGGTGGTTGGCTTTTATTATTGTTCCCTAGAGGCAAAGCCAGTGTTAGAAAAATTGTGGAATTTTCCCTTGGCATTTCTATGGTAAGTAGATAACTCCACTATTTATAGGGATTTACACTTTGTTAAAAATGAGATCCCCTGCTTGGCTTACCATAAACACAGATGCTTCTGGGTTCTAATGGGGAGGCCTTTCAGTCATAGCATCTGTTTCAGTTGGCCAGCCAGATGATCACGGATACCCACCTCCCCTTCTCATTAGAGAACATTGACAGTTAAACATGTTTACACATGAAAAAGTTAGCTTAACATTTGTAAAGTTTTTATTTTGTTGGCTTATCAGTGATGTAATTTTTGCTCTATTTATAGTTTTCTGGTTTTCCCTGTGTGTGTGGTATGCATTCATGTGTGCATGCTTTTGCATATGTGTAGGTGTACATGGAAAGCAGACAGATTATGTCAAGAATCATCCTCAATTGCTCTTCCTCTTTATCCATTGAGGTAGCAGCTCTCAGCCAAACTCAGAGCGCCCAGATATGGGTAGGCCCCTTAACCAGTTTTCTCCGTGGAGCTCCTGTCCCCACCTTCAGAGCTGTCTTCCTCGTCCCAAGTTGTATAACTTTGAACTGTTAAGTCATTTGAGTCTCATTATGTCATATCCTAAATGACCTTGTAGTGCTGTGTACACTTGTTCTTTGGGTGGTTTATAATGCAGTTGAAACAGGTTTGTACTAATCTATAGTGTTTTAAAAAAAAGCACTCACTCTGTGCCAGGCCCAGGAAGGACAGATATAAGCAAAATCAAGTCTCTGTTCTTAAGATTTGCTCTATGTATGATTCAAGTGTGCAGGAAGACAATAAGGATATATCCAGGACTTCCGTTTACCTCCTGTCAGTCTAGCTGTCTACACTGGGAACTGTAGAGTGTGGAGGAACTGGCCACACAAGGGATGCAAGTTTAGGGGGAATGGTCATAAAAGGAAGAAATCTGAAGGGGAAGAGACTCTTGGAAGATAGAAACTTTAAGTTGCTTGATGTGTTTCTGACTGACGGCTGGTCAAGATGTGACCTTAAGCAAAGGGCTGTTTCATTTGGAAGGTGAACTTGTGACCCTGACTCTGTTCATGTCATGGGAAATCAGTGATTTCCAAACATTTGATCATGAATCCCACTTGCAAAAAGTGTTTCTATAACCCCAGTATGTCCATTTATATAATCGCTGATGATATACTAAAATTTTATACACATAGTGAAACATACAGAAGAAAATAAGCAAGCTAATGATTAAATGTATAATCTTATATTTTTACTAGTAATCCATAAAATAAAGTGATGAGTCATTGTTTTTTGATATCTTTTTTTGTTTGCTTGTTTTGAGGTGGAGTTTCTCAGTGTAAAAGTACTGGCTGTCCTGGAACTCGATTTGTAGACCAGGCTGGCCTCGAACTTGGAGAGATCTGCCTGCCTCTGCCTCCCGAGTGCTGGGATTGAAGAGGTGCACCACTGTCACCTGGCTGTTCTTCAATATCTTACTAAAATGTTTTTTCAGTGCATCTGCTTAGAGGCCTATTCCTAAATTTAGCCTATTTTGACACTCCATTTTAGTGGCAATCAAAGCCTAGATCACAGTACAGGAATTTGGCTGCACTCTTGAAATATGATATTTTGTGTCTTTTTTTAAAATCGAACTAATCACCATTTATGGAAATGTTTTACTGAAATGTGGCTAGTGCATTTCCATCTGTCTACTTGTTTTTCTGCAAATTAATCAAAATGCATTACACTTTTTATAGTGCTAATAAATGTGTTCAGAAAAACTCTTGGAAGCCATTGTGTAGATGAACTATTCTATTCTGTTCCTGGCTTTAAAACACACACGTTTGGGGTTTGTTTTTAAGTTGGGTGTTTTCACAGGTGTGGAGATTGGGGAAGATTTCAGGAGTCAGTTCTTCATTCATGTGTGGATCCCAGGGATCAAACTCAGGGTGCCAGGCTTTGGCAGCCAGTGCCTTTATCTTTTGATCTATTGGCCTCTTCAGTAGTACAGTCACTTGGCAATGGCACTGTTTGCAGATATCCATTTTTGAAATGTAATTTTCATTAGAGCAATTTTTTTCCATTTTGAAAAGCATCTTTCTTTTATGGGGTGGTACAGGACAAGTTTTTGTTTATTTAGTATATTTTTGGTAATATGTTACTATGCTCTCTTTA
The DNA here is from genome assembly GCA_001685075.1 of Bramus lutescens. NCBI lineage: Eukaryota > Metazoa > Chordata > Mammalia > Rodentia > Cricetidae > Bramus > Bramus lutescens. The sequence goes on along the minus strand of LOEQ01000221.1, from coordinate 297,567 downwards.
GAAACAGTTAATCATGTTTGAAGCAGTCACTTTTATAAAAGAATTTGTAACTCATTCTTGTTTTAAAATCCTTTTCATTTTGTTTTGCTTTAGTGACAGGTTTCGCTGTGCTTTAGGCTGCCTGGAACTCATTGTGATGTCCAGACTGCCCCGGAAGCTGTAGTCTTCCTCAGTCTCAAGACAGCTACAGTTATAGATGTGTGCTAATATCTTAAACTCTTTTGTAATTCCCAGTAATCCCTCTATGATCTTTAAAAAAGAAACAAATGAGAGGCTGCAGCAATAACTCAGTGCTTGTGAGCCCTTGCCAAACATGGGAGGGCCAGTCTGGTCCCCAGCACCACACACGGTTGTCTGTGACTCCAGCTACAGGGGATCTGACACCCTGTTCTGGTCCCTTAGGTACTCACGACACATGGCATCAATCCCACAGACTCATACACGTACCTAAATATAAAATATTTTTTAAAAAGGAAAATATTTTGATAGCTATTTCCTATTTCTATGTGGAGTGTAGGAAAGATTCAATATTGTAAAGACCTTGTTTAGATAAAATTACCTCATTGACATCCGCACAACTCTTTGGTTCTGACCAACCTGTAGCAGTGATTTACCTGTGAATAAGGCAGGTTTTTTGTTTTGTTTTTTCTTTTCCTCCTTGTACCTGCACTTCAGGACCCTGTGTCTCTTCTCCTAGGAAAACAGCTGTTTGGGCACGTAATTAACACTAATAGTTTTGTGAAGTGCTGGATTAACTGACCTGTGCATTTCGACAGACAGAGAAGTTCATCTTGTGTTATGAAAACTTCACAGTCCTGAAACAGCATGAGGGCTTTCTTAGTGTCGTTAGGTCTGGAAAGCTTATCTTCAATAAAAACTGTAAAATAAACGTAAACGAAAGTACTGAAGTCATCTTGTGTCCCTCAGGATTGTCTTACAAACTCCGAGAACACATACCCCGCTTTAGAGACTAGCAACTGAGATAATGATACTGAAAGTGGCCCTTTAAGACTCAAGTTTGGATCCGGGTAGTGCTGGCGCACACCTTTAATCCCAGCACTTGAGAGGCGGAGAGGCAGGCAGATCTCCAAATCTGAGGCCAGGTTGGTCTACAGAGTGAGTTCCAGGACAGCCAATGCTACACTTAGAAACCCTGTCTCTAAAAACAAACAACACACACACTCACAAAATCCCTAAAAACCTGCAGTGGGCATGCACACTTATAATCCCAACACTCTAAAGCCAAGGGAAAGAGGTCCATCAGTTCAAAGCCAACTTGAGCAGCCCAGTAAGAACATGTTTCAATCAAAACATGAAAATAAAATAAACACAAAAAATTAGGTCAAAGTGTATTATATAAATGTAAGGGTTTGGCTTGAAGTTTGAAGAGTAAACACAGCAATGGCTATGGATGTTCACTAAAACTTCCTAGGCAGGTCTGACAAAAGGGTTGTTAAATAAAACACTCATGAGCCCAGGGATGTAGCTCAGTTGGTAGAGTGCTCTCCTAGCATGCATGGTGCCCCAGGTTCAACCCCCAGCACCATATAAACCAAGTACTGGTCCACACCCATATTGCCAGCATTTGGGAAGGGGAAGCAAGAGGATTAGAAATTCAAGGGCCAGCCTAAGGTAGCCATTGAGTTCCAGGCTAGCCTCATCTACACAAGGCTGTGCTTCAGAAACAAACAAAAATCATTATTTAGAAGAATGTTTGGCTAGTAGGTATTGCCCCAAAAGGCCATTGGTTGCTGTTTTTCTTTTTGGATACACCTTATAATTATTTTTGTTGAGAAATGTTTGGAAGTTTTTTTTGTGTGTGTGTGTGTGGTTTTAGTTTTGTTTTGATTTCCCTTTCGAGACAGGGTTTTGTTGTGTAGTTCAGGCTAGCCTCAAACTTGCAGTAATCTTCCTGCCTCAGGATGGAAGATGATTTTCTTTCATCTATAGGAAAAACAGTTCATAGCCTCTTGGGATCTCTTATAAAAAGATGCTCTTTGTAACACCTTTTATCAGGTTTATTACTTGACTTTATTTCATTTTATCAGTCCCGATTCTTTTCTGTGAAAGAGATAGAAAATCAATTCAAATAAACTTGAGCAAAATAAATTTATTGGCTTTAAGCAATAGTCCCTCTGGCCTCAAGGACTTACTTGGTTGTCAGGTCTGTGTTTCCAAGTGTGTATTTGTCTGTGGCCTATGCTTTCTCCGGGACACTGTTGTTCTCATTTAAAGTGGAATGTTTCATGTAGTGGTGTGCCAAGGAAGAGTGCTTTCTTCCAGTGCCATGAGGAGGATAGGAGTGTGTGTGGCTGCAGAGGTCCTGTTTCCTGCAGTCACACAAGCCACAGGAAAGAGAGATGGGCAGCTTCCCAAAGGAAGGGCTTGCTGCTTCCCAGGAGGAAGAAAGGCCGGAGTTAAAATGGAGGAATGTTTACTACAGCGTCTGTGGTGATTGACAATAAAGAACAGGAGGCACACCATGTTCTTTCAGGTTAGAAAACATGGTTTAATCTTGTGTTTTTAATCATTCTTACAGAGTATGCAAGCTGCGAGATGCCCTACCGATGAACTGTCTTTAAGCAACTGTGCAGTTGTAAACGAGAAGGATTACCAGTCTGGCCAGTGAGTAGCTCTCTGACTTGATTCTGTGAACTTGCTAAGATTTATTTTAGAAACTTCCAAAGAATTATTGTAGGGAAATTACCTTTCGTATTACCCTTGCCGAGTTAGAAAATGGAGATGAGAGTTATATACTGTAGTCATTACTATGTCAAACCTTGCTACAGTACACATACTACATAGAGCCCTTTTAGAAGCCAATTTCCTAGCATAGGCACTGGGCACAGGGATCACATAGTGTGGTTGGTAGTCATTTTGCTCTGGAGTCACCTTGGCAAAGTTTGGATCCTAGCTCTGACAGTCACAAACTGATGACCACAGATAAGGCCTTGGCCATCTTTGTGTCCCTGTGTCCTGATCTATAAAATGGGGGTGTGGTGAGGAACAGCTTACTCCAATGAAACATATTTTCATCAGTGCCCAGCATGTTAGCAAGCCCGCCATAATTTTCACTAGTGCGAGCTTTATTACTATAATAATGTAAGAGGTGCCAAAAGTTGAGGATTTACAAAACCCCCAAATTGTTAAAGCAGTTTTCATCATAATTTATCCTAACTGATTCACATCCCCTCCTGACCTTCTAAAGACTGTTGGCAAGCTCAGTGCCATCTACATCAAAAGGCTGCCTGGGCTCTTAAGCAATTAGCCTCAGCATGAGCAGGAGACAGTATCGAGCATTCCCTGATGCTAAATTGAAGATAAGCTTTTCAACAAATAGACTGAGTGTCAGTGATCAATGGAAGAGTTTTATGAAATTCTTCACATAGTGTAGTAGATATAAAGGGTTTGTGTCTTAGCAGCAAAGCAGTATATACAGATGCATACACACACATATAAACTAACTATAACATTAAAAAAATACAGCATTGTAAAAACACCATTTGTTGAAAGGTAGGTGGGTCAGGAGGTGACACAATGACAGAGCGTGTGCCTGGCATGTGTAGGCTCTGACAGGTTTGTTCTGCAGCTATCTCCCCATCCCCACTGTCATTTATATACAAGAGGTAGTGCTGGTCCATAACAAGATCTGAAGAGTCTATCTCAAAGGACTCATTAGTTTCCTGGGGTAGAAGATTATCATGAGATGGCTTTATATAATATATATGTCATTGATAAATTATGAATTGTCCAGAGGTAGAAGATTATCATGAGATGGCTTTATATAAAATATATGTTGTGGATAGCATCTGGTAATTTATGAGTTGTCCAGAGGTAGAAGATTATCATGAAAAAAATTATCATGAGATGGCTTTATATAATATTTATGTTGTGGATAATGTCTGATAACTTGTTGGTTAAGAGTTCTTTGAAATTTGACATCTATATGAAAGTTGATGTATTTGGGGAACGTTTTCATTTTAATAGCTATTTTATATGTTGCTATCATAAATGTTCAAGCTTTGAGAGGGTCTGATGAAAGATTTAATAAATAATCTTAAAAACTAACTGCTATCTCATGGGCGAGCTCTTCTGCCTTTGGTTCCTTTCTGTTTGTTTTATTGGGACGTGGGAAATCACCCTCAGGAACAGAATTCATCTTTTACTTAATAGCAGGGACTCTGAATCGCTAATTCAGTCCCTGTAACCTGGAAACGTCACCAAGTTGGTGTTTGAACGGGATGTGCTTGGCTGGATTTTGTCCGGGCCAAGGAGTCTTTATGTCGAGAAGATAGATATCTTGAGTTACAGTTCTTGGGAACTAAGTTGCGATTTCCCGTCAGGACTCTCAGGTGATACCATGTTTCAGTCTGTGTGTGGGAAGAACACATGCAGAAGACATGTTCTTGTTGAGTTGGAGTCCTGACTGTGCTCTGTGTTTCAGGCATGTGATCGTGAGGACGTCCCCCAATCACAAATACATATTTACGCTGCGGACCCACCCATCCGTGGTTCCAGGGAGCATTGCATTCAGCTTACCCCAGGTAACAACCGACAGCGTGTTTCCTTGCAGCCTAGATGTTTCGTCAGAGTCGATTCTTGTCGAGCAAGCATTGCCCTAGAACTGCGCTGACTCATTGGAGACAAGTTACGTAAAGAAGTTAAAGATACATTCTCTTTTGAAAAGGTGTTTTATTTTATTTATTTATTTTGTTTTGGCGGAGGCACATAAGCCATAGTGGGGGTCAGAGAGCAACTGGCAGGAGCCACTCTATCATGTGGGTCTTGGGTCTCAGGTTTACGTCATTAGGTTGATGGCAGACACTAGACCCTTCTGAATCATCCCACTGGCCTTGAAGATACAGTCTTAATTGTCAATTATTTGCAACAGTACCCTTGTATTGTATTAATTTTTTTCTAATTAAAAAAATGTCTGACGTAATATCAGTTAGCTCTTGGAAAAGAGCTAAATCCCAGGGTAACAGTAAATAAAATAAAACAATATCTCGTTTATCTTATTTATAAATTGACATCTAATAATAGAGGTTTTTTTTTAATAACTTGTTTAACTTCATTTTATATGCATTGGTATGAAGGTGTCAGATTCCCCTGGAACTGGAGTTACAGACAGTTATGAGCTGCCATATAGATGCTGGGATTTGAACCCGGGTCCTCTGGAAGAGCAGCCAGTGCTCTTAACCACTGAGCTGTCTCTCCAGACCCCAACAGAGGTTTTATAATGCTGTAGTGTCAGACCTAACCTGCAAAGAGTAGTTGTTTAGATTACTGTCTAACTTCCTGGGCTTCTCTAGAGCTGGGAGGGTGGTGCATGTAACGGTGGGTGGATTGTGCAGAATCCCCAGTGGCTGGGAAGGTGGTGCGTGTAGTGGGTGGATTGTGCAGAATCCCCAGTGGCACTGCCCACTGCTCACTCAGTACCACAAGTGCCACCTGACACTGGTGAGCCCATACCCCTAGCAATGTCAGCCTACATTTGTCTCTACAGATTGAAAGTTTGAACTATATGAGACCCCAGCTAGCTCTGTCTGAAAAAATAAGTGAACTGATTAATTAATTTAGTGTAATAAAAGTTTGGGCTGTCACTGGACTTGCCAGCTTTGAACAGAGTTCCAGGTTAGCCAGGGCTACATATTGAGACCCTGTCTCCAAAAAAAAATTCCTCCCAAGATACACTCTAAAGTCAGGCATTGTTTTAAGTACGCTTGAATGTGGTAACTGATTCAATTCTCAGGACAAGCGCTGGATACTGTCACTGTCGTCCAAAGACAGTCTTTGCAGTAGAATCCTAGAACCTCGGTATAGCCACACTGTATCCCAAAGTCTAGGTTTAACTAGCATCATGAAATGTCTTCTTGGCCAGATAGAAGATGGGGTTTTGTGGAGGGTCTTTTTGGGGATGTGGGGCAGAGGAAGGAGTGTGACCCAGGGAAGGAAGTTGAAAGGGCTTTAAGCACTCACGGTGCATGTTCATGATGTATGTTCATGGTGTAACAACCTCCCCACCCCCGAACCCCAGAACTCACTGTGGTCACACAAGTAGGCGAGCCATGGGTTTTCAGCCAGAAGTTGTTTTTCTCAGCATTCTCTGGGGCGTTATCAGTATTAACTGACTTTCAATCTCTGTCACGGTAGCCCTTGAATTCTTATCTAGATGCAGTGTGTCCTGCCTCCTGCCAGTGTATTCAGGACTGGGGACTGGCTGTATGTGCTACAAAGGGTGGTGCTGACCAGTTTCTGGTTTAGGTCCCAGCATAAGTTTCAGTGTGGACAATCTGACTAGTTTTAGTTTAATTTCATGAATTGAATTTGTATTTGAGATATTCTAACAAGTCATACAAAACTAACGGCAGCCATGCANAGCCATGCACTTGAAGCAGAAGCAGCCACTGGCGTGAGGACAGTGAGGTGTCTTACATTGTCCAGAGCTTTCCATGCCCTGGCCAGCTTTGTTCCAGAGGGACACTCAAGGCACAGTCGTGCACAGTGGTGCACGGTGGCACACGGTGGCACGCACTAAGAAGGATCTCAAGTTCCAGGTCAGCCTGGACTATGTAATGGAACCCTGTCTCAAACAACAGCAACAACAATAAAAATCAAATCCCCAAAATTAAAAAAAAAAGCTTTGTACATTTTCTGTAAGGTCTAATGTACATTCATTTCTGGATTATCTATATAAAAAAAGGAACCACGATTTGGTTAGCTTAAAATAATAGAAAATTTTAATGGTATAAAAATAATAAAAAGAAAACAAAAATGGATAGAAATGAAAAAGTATTACTCTCTAATAGTCCCAAAAGGTAGGAGCTTGAAAAGCTACCCTGGAAGCAAGCTGCCTCTACACGCTCTGGGAAGGCTGGCTGTGCCCAGCTGCTGGTGGTGTTGGCAGTCCTTGCCTGGCATCTCTTCAGTTTCCACCTCTGGTATTACATGACATGCTCCTGTGTCTCCAGTCCTGTTGGCTTAGGGTTCATCCTAATACAGTTTGCAAATACCCTAATTCTAAATACAGTTAGATCCACAGGTCCTGGGGGCTAAAGACTGGCATTTGGGGTGTGGGTGGGTATGGGGTCACAGTTCAGTACATAACAGCACCCTTAGTCTGGGCTTTATAGTGTCTGTGTGAAATTCACAAATCTTCATCTTTTTTTATTTCTCTGATTTTGATTTTCTTGATTTTAACCATTTTTTTCTCTCATTTATTTTTTTAGCGAAAATGGGCTGGACTTTCTATTGGGCAGGAAATAGACGGTAGGTATTTTTTTTAGCTACCTAAAGCTGATTTCTGTGTTTTTTCATTCATTAAGCTCTATATAATTACTGATTATTAGGCTTTAACCCTTCATTCCCTCAGAGTACCAGTGACAGGTATATAAATAGCAAAGGTGTACTGCCCGTAGCCCTTCCTCCTCTCTCAGTAAAGTGTGTCCTAGGAGTGTTACAGTTCATCAGCTTTCTACCTGGTGGCTGGAACTGGAGCTCAGGTCCTCATGCTTAAGGGGCAGGCGTTTCGCTAGCTGAACTGATAATTTTTGTCTTTAAAAAAATCTTACTTTTCCTTTCTTTATTCACAGAATCTTAATTTTAACATATTTTCTCATAAGTAGTTTGCTAAGATCATTGCCTTTCTCATATTTATTTCTGTTCTCAGGCTTAGTCCTCTGACTTAGTTTTGAGGAGGCTGGTGTGGCTCAGAGAATGCTTGCCTCCTGTATTGATCTGACCTCTGTTGCTGCGATAAAGATCATGACCGAAAGCAACTTGGTGTGGAAAGGATTTGTTTGGCTCACAGTGTTGCTGTCACAGCCCAGCATTGATTGGAGCCAAGGCAAAAAGTCAAGCAGGGCAGGACCCTGGAGGCAGGAACCAGAGCAGAGGTCTGAGGAATACTGCTTACGGGCTTGTTCTCCATGGCTCTCTAAGCTTGTTTTCTTATCCAGTCACCTGCTTGGGGGTGACACTGTCCAGAGTAGACTGGGCCCTCCAGCATCTATCATTAGTCAAGAAAATGCCCTACAGATTTTCCTACAGGCCAATCTGATGGAGGCACTTCCTCAGTTGGGGTTCCCTCCCCCCAGATCACTGTAGCTTACGGTGACAGACTAACTGGCACACCTAGCACATGTGTGCAGATGGCCCCCATATTGGATCCCCAGATCATGAAAAGCAAATAAGAAACAAAATCACAGGTTGAAAAGATGGGTTCGTGCTCATGAATGTAGGAGGATCCCCAGCACCCACACAAATGTTGGGTGGGTGTGGTAGCCTACTTATGATACTAGCGTTTGGGAGGGAGAGATAGTAGAGCAAACAGATAGACCAGCAGAATCAGTAAGCTCCAGGTATTACAAGACTGCCTCAATTATATAAGGTGGAAATCAGTGAAGGAAGGTCTTCCCATGTATGTGCATGCACATGTCCCCCCCACACACGGTGTCCAGTCATGTATATACACACCACACATGCGCACACATGCAAAAACAAGTAAGAATGAAAAGTCCCAGATTTGTCTAAGAATAGATAGTTTAAATTGTGATGTGTGTTCTTGTGTGTATGTATATGGTGTTTTTGTTTCATTTTGTTTTCTATTTCATGGATGTTTGGGGGAAGACATCACAATTGAAATAGTGTGATATTTTGTTATATGTTGCTTTCTTTTTATAGTGACCTTACAAGCAAGTATCTTTCCCACAGTCTCTGGGTAATATTATTGTTCTAGGAACATTCCTTTCTGTTATTATAGAGAAGTACAATCCCTTTGTGGAACATTTTTGAGGTGGAAGGGAAAGGTTGGTTGACATGGCCTGTTTCTCTTCCAGGGGACCCAGGCTTAATTCATAGTACCCAAATAGAGGCTCACAACCCTTTGTAACCCAGTCCCAGGGTATCTGATGCCCTCTTCCGGCCCCCAAGGGCTCTGTATGCATTGATGCATGGGCATACATAAAGGCAAAATACCTATGTGCACTTAAAATAAAAAAGAAACAATTGGACTGGAGTAATGGTTCAGCTGTTAAAGGCTAGGCTCACAAAGTGTTTTTTTAAAGAGGAAAACGATTGATGTGACTATCTAAGTCTTATTTATTTTCAGATATCTCTGTATCTGGAGCTGTAAACTTCCATTTTGTTTGTCTGTCTGTCTTGAGATAGTCTCTCTTTGCAGCCCTAGCTGGCCGGAATTCACAATGTAGACCAAGCTGGCCTCAAACTAAGAGATACTCCTGTTTTTGCCTTCTGAACGCTGTGATTAAAGTCATGTACTACCATGCCTGGCTGAATTCCAAATCTTCACTTTCCTGTCACTTGATGCTATATTTATCTTGTGGGGGGATGATTTTGCCTGGGTTTTGTCTGTGGTTATCCCTCCTACCCCCCTTTTCTGCTCCCCATTTCCCACAGTGGGAGTGCTATGTGTTCATATCTCTTTTCAAATAATTCAGTTTTCTGGTGTCCTATGACTGTGGACTGTGTGTGGTATTATTGTCCTCCTTGTTGCCATGATAAAGCCACTGTTATCTCTCAGCCCAGGGCTTTTGAAGACATTCTCAGATGTAGTAGCTTTAACCTGGATCAAAGAAGATAATATCTGGGCCTGGTGGCGGTGGTACACACCTTTAATCCCAGGCAGAGGCTGGTGGATCTCTGTAAGTTCAAGGCCAGCCTGGTCTACAAGAGCTAGTTACAAGGCTCCAAAGCTACAGAGAAATGCTAAAGATAATATCTGAGAGAAGCTGGTAAAGTTGTTCATCTCTCTCAGAAAAGTGACAGGAGAATACTAATCGTTTGCCTAGAACATGACAGCTGCTTTTTTTTTTCTGAGCTGGAGGGAAGGTAAGCCTTGAGGTTACCTTTAGTTGGCTCTTTATTCATTGTGGAATCAATAAGAGGGATGAAAAAAATTGGATAAAATGAAGGGGCTCAGTCTGTGTAGGGGCATTGCATAGGATGGAATCATAATCAGTGCTTCCCAGACTAGCCTAACAGGGTTGCCTGGAAGGTTTATTTTTAAAAACAGTTTCACGGGCTCTTGGGGAAATCTGATTCATGTGTCCGTGTTTTTAACAGTCACCTCTAAGTGGTTCTTCTCAGTCACATTTTGGGAAACACTGACATAAGCGATTCCCTTAGCTATCACCTCTTCACCTGAGGCATTGCGCAAAGCTGGGACAGCAGAGGAGTTAGCACCCAAGCCAAGTAGGCCAGTGCGTGAAGCCAGGGTTCCCTGTTCATTGGAGATGAAGCCAAAACTTGGTGAAATACTTAATGAGGTCTGAATGTGGGAAAAGTTTCTAGTTTCCTTAAATTTATTTGTTCAAATGAAAGGGCAAGAACATTTTAAAACTTAACTTCAAAAAGATTTTTTTATGTATGTTTATGTGCCTGTATGACTTTATGAGTGTATGTTCACCTACATGCATGCTGGGACCTTCAGAGACCAAGGGCGTTGATGCCCCTGGAACTGGAGTTCTAAGCAATTGTCAGCTTCCCAGTGTGGATACTAGGAACTAAACCCAGGTATTTGTCTTAACCTCTGAGGTATCTCTCCAGCCCTTAAAGTTAACTTTCAATATAATAGTTTTCTATTTGAAAAAGTATATGTGATGATTTGGATGCCATTGGCCCCACAGGCTCAAATATTTGAATGCTTGGTCCTCAGTTGGTGGAAGTGTTTGGGAAGGATTAAGAGGTGTGTTGGGGAAGGTGTGTCACAGGGGGCTAGCTTTGAGGTTTGAAAAGCCCCTGCCCTTCCCAGTTACTTTCTCCCTGCCTTGTATTTGTGGAACATAAGGCAAGTGCTGTTACTGTCTTCTGCCTATGCCATGCTCCCTGCCATGATGGTCATGGACTCTAACCCTTTGCAACTGTGAACCCCCAAACAAAATGCTTTCTTCTATAAGTTGTCTTGGCTATGGTGCCTTATCAAGCAATAGAACAGTAACTAAAGACATTATGTTGTTAAGTTTGATGGGTTAAAATACAGATTTTATGGCTAACAGTATGTTACAAAAAAAAGTTTCCTTCTACCAGAAATGGTTTCTTGTCTAGAATCAGATTTTTTTCTTTTTCTAGAAAGGGTTTCTCTGTGTAGCACTTGCTATCTGGAACTCACTGTGTAGACCAGGCTGGCCTTGAACTCACAGAGATCTGCCTGCCCCTGCCTCAAGTGCTGCCATTAAAGGTGTGTACCACCACCACCCACCTGAGAGTCAGGTCTTTAGAGAGGCGAATCAAGAGGACTTCATGGGTCAAACTGTAGTCAAGTGATTGAGCCACACCAAGGCAGGTTGGGCAGATGCGTGAAGCACGGATTGGGGCCTGGCTGATGTGGATGGTGTGGTCCTAAGGGAGGAAATGCTCATCAGTGCCGTGGTGATGCATGTGTGCTTTGGAGAAAGATGATTCAGGGATGCTGGCATGGGAGCCCTGATTGTGAGGCTCTGGAGATACATCATTCATTTTAATGTGAGATTGTTTTCTGGAAGGATCACCTCATGTGCCATCTTTCTGTCTGACAGTGTCATATTGATTGTATCAGACTGTTGTTGTATCAGATTCAACCTCCCTGAACCTGGGGTTAAGAACAGCTTTTAGATGACTGTGCAGGTCCTCCGTAAGATCAGCTAGTGCCCTTCACTGCCGAACCGTAACTCCAACAGTTGAAAGAATCACTATAATTAGTACTATATTTTTTAAAAAGTTCACCTTCTGCTTTGTTTCTGTGTGGAACTTTCAGACTGCTAACTCTTTGGGACTGGCCATGGTGCTGACCTCATGGGCACTGTCCGTGGTGCTGACCAAGCCTTGGCTAATGCAGCAGCTTGGTTTTTGCTATTTTAGGAACATGACTTTAAATTAAAATGAGTTTAATATATACACTTTATTGATGATATTTTAATATACGCATTAATATTTCTCAAGTTGAAGATACTATACATGCATGTGAATGTATGCACATGCATACATATTTATTATACTGCTTTGGAGGCTTTAATGCCCAGCATGGTATCACAGTATACAAATCCTTATGCAATATATTTTTCATTCAATATTTTAGAGGCTATATATCTTTATTAAGGCATATTAAGTTTTTATTCTAATAAAATTGCTATATAGTATTCCACTTATGAGTTTACTGCATTTTGTTCTTTGTTCTCTGTCTAAAATGAATGTTAAAAATATACTTTTTGTATGTTTTTAAGACTTATTTTTTGAGGCAGGAGAGATGGTTCAGCAGTTAAGAGAATTCTTTGCTCTTTCAGAGGACCTGAGTTTGGTTTTCAGGACCCACTTGAGCCTGTAGCTCCAGCTCCAGGACCTGACACCTCTGGCCTCTGAGGGCACTGGCATGCACATGCACGTACACATGGCCAGACACACTATACATGCACAGACACACCTGCACAGACACCCTATACACATAATGCAATACATCTTAGAGTTAATTTTTCTTTTTTGACAATTTCATAGATACATAATAAATTTTAGTCATTCTTGCCCTCTCATCTCCCTTCCCTTTCTCTGAAATAGTTCTCCCCAGCAGCTCTTAAGATACACATAATAGAATATTTTTTAAAGATTTATTTATTTCTTATTGGACACCTGATATTATAAATGGTTGTGAGCCACCACATGGCTGCTGGGAATTGAACTCAGGACCTTTGGAAGAGCAGCTGGTGCTCTTAACCTCTTAGCCACATCTTCAGCTCCATAATAAAATCTTAAAGATTTTATTTTTCTTCTTTGGCTATTTTCTAAGGTATATGATAAAGTTTAGCCATTCTTGCCCCCTGTTATTCTCTCATTCTTCTTCCCTCTCTTCACAGAAACCGTTTTCCCCAGCAACTGTTTTACTTTCATTCTGGTGTGTGTGTGTGTGTGTGTGTGTGTGTGTGTGTGTGTGAGTGTGTGTGTGTGTGTGACCGACCATCTGAGTTTGTTTAGGGGTGTTTGCATTAGCATGGGTGGGGGTTAGTTACTGGAGCAGGGACAACTTATCCATGGCTACAACAATTGATGAAAATGACACCTCTTCCCCCAGCTCTCATCAGCTGTCTGTGGTCCCTCCAGGACTACAGGTTTGGACCCTGTGAACCCTTCCCTCTTCCATGATAAAAGGTTCAAGGGCCTTTAATAAACAGACATTTATTTATTTAATATTTGTATAGGTGTGTGTCATGGTGTACATTTGGAAATCAGAGGAGAACCAGTGAGATTCAGTTTTTTTCTCCCACCACGTGGGTTTTAGGGATTGAACTCAAGTTGCCAGGCCTGGCACTGAGTACTTTTGCCCCTGAATGACCTTGCTGGCCCAGATGTTCCTTTGCAGTGTACCTTCATATCCTCTGGCCCTTTCTTTCTTTCTACCCCATATTCTTGGAAAAAGATCCAAAAAATTGCTTAAAGATTTTTTTATGTTTAATTATGTGTATGTGTGTCTGTCAGTGTGTGGGTATGTACATGTATGAGAAGGTGCCAGTGGCCAGATCATTGGATCCACTAGAGCTAGATTAGGAGTGTGGGTCACCCGATATGGGTGTTGGGAATTGAATTCAAAGCCAATTGCTTAGCCACATAGCCCCCACTGCAGCCCCTTTATCACCTGTCTTATGAGCACTGTAGAGACAAGTATTTGGTGTGATTGGGCTGGAAGCTAGTCAATTGCAAGGCTGGTTAAATGCCTTTTCTTGAAGCTTTGGTCTGTGGACTAGAGTACTATATGTCTTTTGTGTGTAAATGTCAGTCATGATTTCTATATGGGTTTCTTTGAAATGGAAGGAGAACTTGGACCTTTTGAAACATGTGGGAGAACACACTTAAATACTTCTAGATTCTAAAATGTTATTATTTTATTTGTTTATTTTATGTATGTGAATGTTTTATTTGCATGCATGTTTGTATGCCATGTGTGGGACAGGTACTTGTAAAGGCCAGAAGAGGGCGCCAGACCCCCGGAAACTGGAGTTGCAGATGGGTGTGAGCGGCCGCATGGATGCTAGGAGTTGAACCTGGTCCTCTGGAAGAACAATCAGTGCTCTTAGCTTCTGAGCCATCACTCCAGTTCCTCTGTTAGATTTTGTATGGATTTTATCCATAATCTTTTCTAATTTTTTGTTCTTGCCTGGTGATATTTTCTTTTTAAAGAGAAAATTAAAAGTGTTTCCCACTATTTTATAACTTCAATTATAGTGTTAATGCCATCAGTCAAGAATAAGACCACTACCACAGTTTAAAGCTGAATTTGAAACAAACTTAATTGAATATTGGCCAGGTAGATGGACTCTGGCCATGTTTATACCCAGGTTCCCAGGAAATGGCCCAGAATCAAGTATGGCAGGGGCTTCAGAAAGAAAACCCATAATTTATTACATTTTCCATCAGGCCCAGTCATGGACAAACATATATCCTGACATTATACCCTGCCTACGTACGTCCCGCACACATGGGATCAAGCATATCCTGTGCAGATGGACTAAGCAAACTTGTTTAGGGAGTGAAAACATACGGCTTGTTATCCTCCATAAACAACAGCCNGGTTCCCAGGAAATGGCCCAGAATCAAGTATGGCAGGGGCTTCAGAAAGAAAACCCATAATTTATTACATTTTCCATCAGGCCCAGTCATGGACAAACATATATCCTGACATTATACCCTGCCTACGTACGTCCCGCACACATGGGATCAAGCATATCCTGTGCAGATGGACTAAGCAAACTTGTTTAGGGAGTGAAAACATACGGCTTGTTATCCTCCATAAACAACAGCC
>LOEQ01000221.1:256297-278614 GCA_001685075.1 Bramus lutescens | reverse complement strand
TTACAAGTCTGTAGTGTTCTCTGAGTGCATGAGCCAAAGCTTAAACTATTAGGTAGCAACTATGCCTTCTGCCCAGCAGCTCTAGCATCTGCCTCCATTTCCCTTAGTTCCCTGAGAGTTTAGCCTCATGCTGGCGAATATGGGTGGGAGCTGTGTTTACTGCCCCAGCTCTGGGAAGTTGTTCAATCCACTTTACAGAGTCCCCGTGAGCAACAGCTGAATGTTGTGAGTGCTAGTGGAGGACCCAGGTGGAGATTGTGGTGATGTTGACTGCCACGACTTCTCCCATGTGATCGTTACGTTGGGTGCCAAATATAGTCTGATTTTTCTTAATTATCCTTAACAGTTTACAGTAACTTATTAGCTTTCATAAGACTAGGACTTGCTGGGATAGGGCTTGTGAGCAGGGACTCAGGGAGCCTAGAGGCTTGCATTGCCCTTGACAAGTTAACAGGCACCACAGCTTAATGAAAGGGTCACAAGTTCCTTTTGCCGGGTGTAAGGAGAATGGTTCCTTCTTTAGCAAGTAGGAACTTTATTCCAACATCTGAGGGGATGGGGGCTTTTTGTCTAAATGCCTAACCTTGGGAAAAGGACTTTATATCTTTATCTCTGTTAAGTTTGAGCCTTAAAATCCAATTTCTGAATTGAAGGTCCTTTAGTATCAAAATAAACCTTTTAACTCATAAACATAGTCCACAGAGAGACTGGGAAATTTCTCGACCCTTTTATAGCACACCATTACAGACTATAGCAGTTTCTTATATGACTCAGTTTATCAAAATAGCTTAAGATTAAGAAAGTTCACAGAGACAAGGAGGTTAGACAGACATTCTTAATTATGAATAGACGTTAGTTAAGGAGAGACAGTCTGAGTCAGTGGTTCAACCCTTCAGTACAGTTCTCCTTGTTGTGGTGACCCCTCCCCCAACCACAAAATTATTCCCATTGCTATTTCACAACTGCAGTTTTGCCGCTGTTACGAATCTGAATGCAAACATCTGGCAGGTGATCCTAGGCTACCCCTGTAGAAAGGTCTTTCAACCACCAAAGGGATGAGACTTAAAGGCTGAGAATCTACATTAAGCTCTTTGCCAGACTGCTTAGGTCGTTCTTGCTGCATCATAAGTTAGAAACATCCCAATTTCTGGTGTTTAGTATTTGGTGCTCATAACTGTGGCCTTAATTTTTAACCTTTTATTTAGTTTTAAGTTCAACTATTAATAATTTAAAACGTTTTATAAACTTGTGTTCCATAGCCTTATAAGCTTAAATATTTTAAAAGCTGTTCCTTAGAAAATATCCAGTTTTTAAATTTTCTGTAAAACTCTAAAATTTCCTCTTAAAGAAGTTTAGAATCTCTCAACTGTGTATTCCTGCATATCAAAAATAAAGTATCCTTTCTTTTACTTCAAGAGGGAGAAACAGGGCATAAGTACAATCTGCATAGGGCAAAACCAAGCTCCAATAGTGCAAGCAACCCAAAGCCCAATATCTGGGATTCATTCACAGTCCTTTTGGTTTTCTTGAGAAGCTTGGATCACCTCTTTGGCCCCACCCCTGGTAGCATATACATGGCCTGCCTTTTAGAGCTCAGTGTGCTCTATTTTATTGTGGCTGGTGCTTATGATTACTATCACTTGCCACCAGCATTTCCAAATCTGCTAAAGCCCACCACGGCAACTCAACTCTCTTTAGGAGCTCTAGCCCTGCTATACCATTTGTAAACCTCAGCTGTTCCCCATGATCCTTTCATGTCTTTAAAGCTGTTATCGCCTGAGTGACTCCTAAATACAAAGTTTAGCTGCCAGAGCAAGGTACGTTCTTTCATATAAAAATGTGGAGGTGCAGCTTCAATACCTTATTAAACAAACATTGTTTTTAAATTCTATCTTTCATAAACCTTGTTTTCAGGACAGGACAGAATTATCATATAAAAATCCATCCTAATTCAAAATATCGTTAAGACCTGTTGTTGCCTCCTTGTTAGGCCTACTCCATATAATCACCTTTTATAAGATGACGATGAAATCTGTGACATCCATCTTCTCTAACCCTAGCAAAGTTGGCTGCCAGCTATGTGACTATCTAAACATGATGGAGTCATATGATTTCTGCCCTCTCAAACCCTAGCAAAAATGGATGCCAGACACGTGGCTGCCTAAGTGGCAGGCCATGTGTTACTTATATCACAAAATGGAATCATACCATATGGTTCTTTTAAAATTACCCATGCATAGATTTTTATTAACTCCCAGTGTTACTAGTTCTACCTTTTTCCCCCTCAGATTTTACATGTTTTTAACCATATCCAAAAAAATAAACTTATAAATCTCTAGGTACAGAATGTTCACATTAACCAAGTCTAATTTTTTGGCTATTCTGATTTGCTTTTTTCCTCTCTCACTGTCAGGTTGCTCAGACTGACACAGGGCATAGAGGAAACGTTCAAATAGAACCAGCTTTCAAATAAAGTAGAACAGCATAAAACAATCTTAATGTTATCCACACCCAAAAGACATCTGAACTCCTGCTAACCTGAATCCAGTGATCAGAGACAAATTCTGAACCCCGGGCCATAAATGCAGCCGTGGCAGTGGTGGTGACTAACTGCTGTTGGCAGCAGAGATAGCAAAAATATCCAACCCATTTCTGTCTACGAACACACCAGAAAACACAGACAAAACTTTTTAACAAAACAGGGAGACACAGCTCTCATGAAAAACAGTCAAAACTTTCCAACAAGACAACCAAAGCAACAAAACTTACGAATACATCAGAAAACACAGAGACAAAACTTTCCAGCCAAACAAGCATATACAACTTCCTCGAGAAATAGACAGACAAAGCTTTCCAGCAAGACAAACAAAACTTTTCTTGGGAAACCAAACTTCCCAGCCATAGTAACCATATGGGTGGGTGACATCTCACTATATGCCCTGGAGGGGAGAATATTGGGGTCCTATCAAATCCCCTCCACATCTCAGATAGGGAATCCCAAAAAACAGAACCAGTCTGTGACTCACCAGGAGGCCTTCATAGATGCTGGCTTTGTTTCTCAGCATGGACGTGGACTCCGATAGTCCACTGCAAGACACGTGCCTCCTGAAGCAGCCCCTCAACCCTGGAGTCCAGAGTGAAGGTCCAGCTTTAGAATTTGGGTGGATGGTCAGAATCTCACTGGGGCCTTCAGAAAATGTTAATCCCACCAGTCAAGAATAAGACACAGTTTAAAGCCAAATTTGAAGCAATCTTTAATTAAATACTGGCCACATAGATGGGCTTTGACTAGGCCAATACCCAGGTTCCCAGGAAATGGCCCAGAATCAAGTATGGCAGGGGCTTCAGAAAGAAAACATAGAATTCATTGCATTTCCCATCAGGTCCAATCATGGACAAACATATATCCTGACATTATACCCTGCCTACGCACCTCCTGTCCACATGTGATGTTTACTTCCCAAGCACATCCAGTGCAGCTGTGCCAAACAAACTTATTTAGGGAAGTAAAAATATGTGGCCTGTTATCTCCCATAAAAAAATAGCCCTATAGCATTTCCGTAACTCTGTCCTTGAGCAGAGGTATTTTTGCAGATCAGAGGTGTTTTTGTTTCATGGATCTCTTTGGCATGGTCATTAAAACTTAAAATGTAACTTTGGCTCTCACAGTAGAATGTCAAAGTTTCATATTCTAACTTTTAATTATATTGTATAGTTACTCTACTAAGCATAACTTCCACAAACAGATTAGAGAATGAGCATGGCTAACCCATGTTACACATGTGCACAGCTCCAGGGCCTAGTGACCTGCAGACTCAGGGCATTAGGCAAGGCATGGGCAGGTATACTGTAGAGGGGTGGAGCCAAGTCAACTCAGAGGCAACTGACTGAAAGCACTTCCCTTGTGTTCTTGGGGACCTTCAGGGAACACGAGAAAGAAGTACACGACTTAGCCTCCCTGAAGAGCAGGGCTGAGCTCTTACTGGGCATGAACAAGTTGACCTGTTGGGGAAAGTCAAATGCAAAAGTTTCTCTGGGCTTTCCTGGGTAGCTTTTCTGCTTTTGCTAGTGCTTCCACTATCAGACGCTATAGTGTAATAGCTTTTGCTTTAAGACTTTGTTTAGAAACTGGCACATATAGATATGCACAAGCTGATTTTAAAAATCAGCCTTTTTTTCTCTGAAAATGCTTCTTTACAATTATGTGTCATTGTGATACATAATTTTAAGTCCCAGTTCTACTTATATGTACAATATGATATATAAACTTTGTGTTCTACAGCTAAGCATTTGGGCCTAAATAGTTATTATTTAAAATTATATGTAGTGCTTTAATATTTAAGTTCATGACATTATAGCCTAAAAGCCAGTTTAAAACTCTCCCTAGGCTTAAGCAGGACTTTTCTTACTCAGAGCTTTCTATGTGCTTGTCTTGTGGATTGTAGGCACATGGCTACAGCTCCTGGATCCAGTGGGTGCTCCATAAACACACTTGCAGTGTTACAAAGGAGTGTAACTTAGCCCTTACCTCACAGGAAATAACCCCTGGGAAACATCGTTTCTTAAAACCGCCACCACCCCCCATTTTTTTTCTCCTGCTGCCTCTTACTTTCTTAGGGCAAAGAATCTCCCCACCTCTCTCATGGTAGCACGTTCTTGCTGCGCCAACTCCACGGGGCCCCCCATCTTGTTACTTTGTCCTCTGTTAAATGAGGAGGAGGGGGTGTAGGAACTGTGAAGAGAGATGTGATTTTTTTTTCTTTGTCATGGAGGGATGAGGGGTCAAAAGTGAGGGAGAGTATCGTTTAATATTTTCATCTTAACTCAGGTGAGTAAGGCAATCTCTGGCTATTGATTTTTAGGTCTCTGCTAGCGTGTTCCTCCAGTGAAGCCGACGTAAAGCTTCCTTTCGGTCAAGTACTGCTATATTCCCTCATGCTGAACTCTTTGTCACTAGAAACTCAAGTTTCTGGTGTTCCCATGGTTTTTAAAGAATGCTCCTTTTTCTCCTAGTCGCCTTGTACTCGTTTGACAAAGCCAAGCAGTGCATTGGCACGATGACCATCGAGATTGACTTTCTGCAGAAGAAGAACATCGACTCCAACCCCTATGACACCGACAAGATGGCAGCAGAATTCATCCAGCAGTTCAACAACCAGGCCTTCTCAGTGGGACAGCAGGTAGACACTTTATAGGCACCTGAACGCTTGCCGATGGCCAGAATTCTGCTTTGGAAGAGCTAAGAGGAGCTTAGTTTTCATAGGAAAAGTCCCATGCAAACTGAGGAGTGAGTTTACTGAACCAATAGCAGTCTGTTTAGGAAAGACTTCATGCCGGGTGGTGGTGACACACGCTTTCAACCCCAGCACTCGGGAGGCAGAGGCAGGTGGATCTCAGTAAGTTCGAGGCCAGCCTGGTCCTCAGAGTGAATTCCAGGACAGCTAGGACTGTTACACAGAGAAACCCTGTCTTGAAAAACAAAAACAAAAACAGAAAGAGAGAGAAACCTTCACTCAGCTTTAGGGAGCCAGAGAAATGGCCCAGCACTTCAGAGCACTGCTGCTCTTCTGCAGGAATCCAAGTTTGGTTCCCAGCACCCATTTCAGACAATTGACAACCACCTCCAGATCCGGGTCCCCTGCTGTCTTCTGGTGTCCAAGGGTACCTGCCTATGGCACACATGCACATACACTTAAATTTTTAAAAAATCTTTTAGATTTTAGATTGTGTTACTGTGTCATATATAAGCACAACAGTTTTTCTTCCTGCAAATTTGGGAACACAGTAGAGATATTTTTCTCTTCTTGCTGTGGGACCTGAGATTTGTTTCTGGGTATCTTCGTGTGTCACTAGCATGGTTCTGTAGAAGAGCAGGGGCTGGGGAGATCTCTCAGTCAGTACAGGGCCTGCTAAGCTAGGCTGAAGGCCTGAGTTTGACCCTTAGCGTCCAGGCAAGAAGCTGGGAGTGGTGGAATGACCATACTTGTTCCTAACCCCACCCTCAAGAAGGCAGAGACAGAGCATCCCAGGAGGCCACTGCCAGCTGCCTAGCCAGATCAGTGAGCTCCAGGTTCAGTGAGAGACCCCGGCTCCAAAATAAGGTGGAAAAAGCAAGACGGCAAGCTATGCTTGGAGTTGATTTCTGGCCTCTACACATACGTGCATTCACGCCTGCACACACATAGTAGGTCGGAACTTCTGGTGGAGGCTGGACTCCCCAAGATTTTTAAGAAAGCTCTGTATGTATATTACCAAATTCATCATAGACACCCCGAAGCTTAGTCCCTCACTGAGAACATTTACCAGTGTTGCTTTTTTATGCTTCAGTTAACAGCAGATGATTAATCGAGGAAAAACATTCTTTTAACCTTAAGTGTGCTCAGTTGGAGAATGCTTCCCACGCATGAAGCCCCAGGTTCTATCACTAGCCCTAGCACCACCTAAAGCCAGGCATGATGGGTTAGGCCTGTAATCCCAGCACTTGGACAGTAGAGGCAGGAGGATCAGGAGATCAAGGTCATTCTCAGTTATGCAGCAAATTTGAGACCAGCCAGGGTTCCACAAGACCCTGTCTCAAAACAATAAAAAGGAGATGAATTCATACATTGTTTATGCAGGTAAATAATTGTAGCCCTTTTGCCCTTCCTAACAGTCTTATTTGTGATTTTGTGTTTTGAAAACAGGGTTCTTCCTATGTAGCCCAGGCTGACCCTAAACCCAGCCCAACAGCTTCAACCACACAGATGCTGAGCTGACAGGCGTGAACCACCACACCTGCCTTTGTGTCTGTCTCAGTTTTTCTGCAGCTCTTTCTCACACCACAGCTCCGCGGCAACGGTCCTCACTTGTTGCTGGGAGACCCGTGCAGGCGAGTCCTCTTCAGAGGACCTACAAAGTCTAAATGATTTCTGTAACATACTGTGGTTGTTTGCCATCTTTCTGTTCCTCTGCTGCATGAGTTTGGTGCAGTTCTGCAGCGATCAGTGTGTGTTAGCACAGTGCCCTGACTGCCAGAGCAGACCGACGCATCCGGCTGTCTCCAGTAAGCCAGACAGGAGAGGGATTTGCATGGCAGATCAGCAGGGAACGGAGTAGATACAGCTTCTGCTGCTATAGAACTTTCTAGTTGAAATAGGTGAAAACAGTGTCTACAGACGGAAGAAACCCGCTGCCGCACTCAAGCCGCTGCAGTTTGTAGGTGGTCTAGAAGGCTCCTGGATGCTACCTAGCTGTCTGGTTGTTGACTACTGTCCATTGCTGTGGGGTTTTTGTTTGTTTTGGTTTGGTTTTGGATGTGCTGTATTTCTTCTGGATTCCTAGATATTTTGAATATAATTGTATTCTGATTGTGAGTTTAAACCTTTGATTTTAGCTTTGTTATCTTAAAATACCACTCTAAGAAATTATGTGATGTTTATAATAATTTAAAACCCAAACACATGTAGACATCAGTGAGAAATACTGAGAAAGCGGAAAATAAACCATCTGACCCCACCCAAGTCACTGTTCTTGCAGTAGTTGTGATGGCAGAGTCACCTCAGCATGCAGGAGAGGCCTGGCCTCTAGCAGGTACCCTACAGGTACTTGGTAAATGAGTGAGTGAGCTTTCAAAGCTGCCCACACTTGTATAGCAAGAGTTTTGTATTAGTTATAGGAAAGGCTAACTTATTTGGCACTATCATTTACTGGGCCTCAGCCCTGATGCTTAACCTGCTTCTAGATCGATGCTGGCTTGGTTGTTGTTGTTATTGTTGTTGTTTTGAGACAGGGTTTCTCTGTATAGCCCCGGCTGTCCTGGACCTCTCTCTGAAGACCAGGCTGACCTCGAACTCACAGAGATCAACCTGCCTCTCCCTCCCAAGTGCTGGGATTAGAGGCGTTTGCCTCCATTGCCCGGCTGGATCTCAGCTTTCTTACTAGAAGTTTCCCGAGTGTTTGAGTGTTGACTATGTTACCTCCTATCGTACTAATGCACATGAGTTTCCTTTTCCTATCATTTGGGTCATGAATGCTGTGAATGAGGAGCAGAAACTGAGAGGGGTATTCAAAAGAAAACTGTTTTTTGCCTTTGGAAAACCTTAGTGTTGTGGCAAGAAGCCTATCGTGGCATGAGGTAACTTTCCTCCTGTTGCTTCTTGTTACAGCTTGTCTTCAGCTTCAATGATAAGCTTTTTGGGTTACTGGTGAAGGACATTGAAGCCATGGACCCTAGCATCCTGAAGGGGGAGCCTGCATCAGGCAAAAGGCAGAAGGTAAGCTTTATTCCTAGTCTTTTCTAGGCTCTTTCTGATGGGACTTGAGCAGCCTGGTAGGTTCCGGGCATTCTCCTATGCACAAGCTTGTCATAGTGTGTATTCTTCCCTTGGAGCTACTTGCCCAGTGGCTCTCAACCTTCCTAATGCTGCCCCTTTAGTACAGTTCCTCATGTTGTGGTGACCCCAACTATAGTATTATTTTGTTGCTTCTTCATAACTATCAATTTGTTGCTGTTATGAATCATAATATAAATATCTGGTTTGCGACCCCCAGGTTGAGAACCTCTGTGCTAAGGCCTCGCTGTTGGATATAGCTGTCATTGCTACTGAAGTAGAAATTAAGGCGTACCTAACTGCAGATCCGCTTGCAATCTGTACTTTTTAAAAAAGTATTTATTTATTTATATGAATGCTCTGTCTGTATGTACACCTGAATGCCTGTAGAGGGCATCAGATCCCATTATAGATGGTTGTGAGCCATCATGTGGGTGCTGGGAACTGGACCCAGGACCTTTGGAAGATCAGCCAGTGTTCTTAACCACTGAGCCATCTCTCTAGCTCCCATCATTTGTACTTCTAATCTTAGTTGAATGCAGATATTTATTATAATCAAGGAGAGCATAACTGTAAAGATACAGACATTGTCATGTAGGAATTGTAGAAAGTAGCCTTGAGAAAGCACATGTGACTCAGATGACTGGCTGAACGATTTGCTTTGCACGGAAAGACTTCCTTTCCCCCACGTGTCTAACCTTGCTTTGAGATGTCTATAGCCCGCTAATTATCATCTTTCTGTGCAGATTGAAGTAGGACTGGTTGTTGGAAACAGTCAAGTTGCATTTGAAAAGGCAGAAAATTCATCGCTCAATCTTATTGGTAAGATCACAGTTCTAGGAAACCGCAAATGAAACTGAGATGGCTCTGCTATTACATATGACTCGTGGGAAAGAAGAGGGACCCCCCTCCCTGAAGGCGTATCCCAGAGTCGGGGCATCCGCTTTCAGATGTGCTGACACAAGGTCCAAAGCCTTCGCCTGGAGCGCTCGGTCCAACAAATAGAATGTGAAATGCACAGGCATATTTTAATTTCCTTTTTTTCATAGCCATATAAAAAGTGATTAAAAAAACAATGGAATTTTTTTAGTTTTGAAATTCTGAGATAATTTTAGGCTCACAAAGATTTGTAAAAGTAGCTCAGAGAATCCTTGTAGTCTTTCCCAGTTTCCTCTGGTATCAGCATCTTAGAATACAGTTACCAAAGCTGACAAGTTCACATGGATTCGTTGCTGCCCCCCAGAGCACTGTCTTTCTTGGATTTCACCAGGTTTTCCCTTATGGGGCCTCTCTCTGTTACAGGGTCTATTTGGGGTCTTCCCGCACTCCATAGAGTTGATCTGTGAGAGTCTTCCCACTTCTGACACCTTCTCAGAGTTAGCTTTTGTGATCTTCAGCATTGCCAGCCCCTCAGCTAATTGCTGTGTTCCCTGAAACACCATCCTTGTTCTTTAGTGACTGAGATGAGTGTGTGCTTAAACTCCTCCCAGTGGATTTGGCTCTTGTTTACTGGCCTTACTTTGATATGCTAAAATGATGCAGTTTAATCTCCAAGAATAGCAACTCATTTAAATAATGATGTGCTAACTCGAATTTATGGTTGACATAATTATGTTTGTGTCTGTCCCAATAGAACAGTGAAGTTTCTCATTGGGTACACAGTTGTGTCCAAAGTTACTTAACTTCATTTAAATGTGGGTTGTTGTTGCTTTTTTTTTGTAATCAGTAATTTACCAGTCTCTATTGCTGTTTCTCTTTTATGTTTTGTGTGTGTGTGTGTGTGTGTGTGTGTGTGTGTGTGTGGTCTATAGGGGCCAGAGGATGGCATCAGATCCCCTGGAACTGGAGTCGCAGGTGGTTATGAGCGTTTCAGCATGAGTGCTGGGAACTGAGCTCAGGTCCCTGCTAGAGCAGTGTATGGTCTTAACTGCTGAGCCATCACGCTGGCCCAGACATGCCTTGAACTTGTAAATCTCCTGCTCTGAGTGCTCCGCATACCAGGACTGAAGGCATATGCCACCATGCCTCTATGGGTAAACACTCACTGAAATGCAACTCGCATTCTAAATTTGACTTTATTTTTATATTATTTTATGAGTTACCTTATGTGGTTATTACGTGTGGGTATATGTGTTTGGGCACATGTGACATGGTACATGTATGGAGGCCAGAGGACACTTTCAAGAGCTAGTTCTTTCCTTCCACCGTGTGAGTCATGGGGCTCAAACACAGGTTGTCTGGCCACAAGCTCCTTAATTCCCCAAGCCGCATCAGTAACCCTTAATTTGATTTTTTCACTTAATGTGTTTCAAGGCTTTCAAATATAAATGATTTTAATACCCACATATATACCATTTTTATGAAGGATTTGTTGTAATTTCCAATTACTGGATATTTATGATGTGATTTACTTGTATTTTCTGTTTGTGTGCTTTTTGTTAAAATGTCTTATCTCAAGGCAATTCTGTAACTTTTGGACTGTGTAGGTGTTTTCAAGTAATTTATGAGATGTGATTTTTGTTGGAAAATGAAGTTGCAGTAATTAATGGCATCCAGTAAGTTTGACCACAAGAGGGCAGTAGAGTATAAGCGAAATATTTTGATCCCCTTCCAAAGGCTAAAGGAAATCTTAAATCTGCAAAACTCTAACCAGGAAATTATTATCTACAGATTTTTTTTTAGTGCGATATTTTCTTCCTAAACTTTATAAAATCTATGCTGTACCCTTTGTTTAGAATATGCTAGGGTACCTTGTTCTTTATGCCTGGAATAGGTGTGGTTCTCCTGAGCTACTTTAGGTGGCGCTCTCACATTTAAATGAAACAATTTTTATCTTTATGAGAGAATTTGTAACTTTTGCAGACATTAAAGCCTTCAGAATGTTTTTAGATTTTTGTGTTACATGTGACAAAAGATGTCGAACTCATTCCATACATGTTAGGCTGTTTGACTATTCTAGGTAAATACATACGTCTACTGTACACTTAGCAGCAACTGTGAGCTAGTGCTCGCCCTCAGCGGCTTTCCTGGAGCTAGTGGAATTTACATCCGATATATGTGCTGTTTCCTTTCATCAGTTAAGTTCATTTGGTTGGATTAAAGGTTACTGAAATGGAGTTCCGTGGACTGGTATCACAGATAGACCAGACTAGCATGAGTTTACTTAGTTTTGCAAGTTTGTTACTGACCGTGGATGGAGGGCAGACAAAATAGGTAAGTCAGTCTTACCCTTCTCTCTAGAGAGATCAGCCATGCGCGTGCCGTCCGCTCTACGTAACAGCCGTGTGTTAGTTCACTGAGGAGGTCCGGGGGGCATCTACCCTTTTTATACAGAACCCTGTGTTTGTTTCACGAATTTGTGTTTGTTTGACACAGGCAAAGCTAAAACCAAGGAAAATCGCCAATCAATCATCAATCCTGACTGGAACTTTGAGAAAATGGGGATCGGCGGTCTGGATAAGGAGTTTTCTGATATTTTCCGGCGAGCATTTGCTTCTCGGGTCTTCCCTCCAGAGATCGTGGAGCAGATGGGTGAGTTCTGACCCAAGGCTGCTGTTACTCAGGAAGCACACAGCTAACGAGGTGCGCTTCTCAGTAGTTCTGAGCTGAGTTCTCAAATCCACACAAGTGTTTCTAATTTTAACTTCTTAAAAAAATACCAAAAAACTTAAGTTTCATGAAAAACTCTCAAAAATATTTACTCTACTGGGGGAAATAATAGAAATAATGGTTACAGTTTCTCCATCTTATTTGGTTAGCTTACAGTGTTTTATGTGGGTAGTTTTAGAAATGGTCTCATTCTGAAGCCCCACTGTGGGTCAGGCTTACCCGTCAAACTGTCATCCATCCTTGTGGACCTTGTGCGGATGCTGGCTGCTACTTCTTGCTGCAATGCCTTATGGGCCCCATCAGCACTTCCCCGCGTCTAGTAAATGGATACTTGGCAAGGTTTTTAATTAGATAAGTCTGCTCCCCAGAGACAAATGCAGGAGACACATGGGAGTTTCTGTGCCACATGTGAAGAAATCTGCACTGTCCTCATTTGTCACTTTTCTCCTGAAGGTTTATTTAATTTATCCGTGTGAAGTGATTCTCATTGCCTAATGGAAATACTGTCAGGACTGTTTTCATATCTGTATCGTTCGCTGGATTGGAATGTGAGCAGCGGAGTATCTGAGAAAGGAATTCATAATAGCTTCTTGCAGAGCGAGTGTGAAAACAGAATCCAAAAAGCTGGAGGAATACAAGCGTCCTGTCCCCTCTCCCTCATTCTTTCTCTGTAAATTGCTACTGGGAGATAATAGTATATTCATCATGGTGGATGAGAGCTACTTTCTAGGCACTGAGCTCTGGGCTGCATGCATTAGCTGGCCAGGCTGGCCGCTTTTCTGTCTGGTTGCTTGCTCTGGTAAATTACAGGCATAGCACACACCTGTTCGCTGGGTAAAGGTCGAGTTTAAAGTTGGATTAAGTCAAAATGACAGAGACCCTCATCACCTGAGTTTTATACATCTTGAAATGACAGTGACATACTTCTTATCTGCAAAATACAAAGGCCAAACCCATTAAAAAAAAAAAAACACAGTAATTTGGAAAGTTAGGAGAAATGTGGCCATTCACTGTCCCTTAAAGTATATTTTGAGGACTAATAAATCCTTAAAGTGTTTTAATCAAGACGTAGAAATTTATTTAAGTATATTTTAGGTAAAAATGGAGTTCATGGGATGGTTCGAAATGTTGCGTTGTTCTTGTGGACTATTTTTGCTGGTTTTGTGTCTGAGAGCTGGGAGAGGGTAAGGATTCCGTGTCTTTGGTGTTGGTGAGGTCCAGACAACAAGCTGGGATACTCATGGAGGGAGCTGTACCCTGCATATGTTACTGTACACGGCTCCCCAGTACTGAGGAGCCGGTTCAGGCGCTGGCATCCTGTGTGTACCCTGCTCGCGGGCGCTGCGGCTGAGCTGCAGTTTGTGCATCAAGGAACAAACCCGGCGGCTGGTTTGTGACTCTGCCACCTCTCAGTTGAAGTTGAATCGAGCAGGTTGTTACTCTTGAATCAGATCAGTGTCTGATGTGTTTCAGGCGATGTTTGTGAGCACTTGTGCTTACTGACCGAGGACCGCTGATTTGAATCTTAGTGCTACTCTCCAGAGCCTTTTTTATGGCTTGGTTTTTTCACTACACTTAAACCATTTTAAGACATAATAATAATAATAATAAGTTTTATCATTTTGAAAGCACCCCGCCATGACTTTCTTTTATCAAGAAGCACATATTATCAGTTTAGTTTAAATGGCAGCCTACTATAAAGAAACCTTGGCTTTGAGCTGATTTTAAAACAAAACAACAAACAAACAAATAAAAAAAGCAAAAAATTTTGCTGTTTTCTTTACTTTAAAGGAAAAGCCTGCACATCTGTTTTAAGAAGGAAGCTCTACTGTTCAGGGTTGATGTCAGAGAAACAGTTATCTTCTGGGGAGATGCCGTTCATTGGGGGTTTCTTTTCCTTTAAATGTTAGGGGAATTTAATAAAGAATTTCATTGTCCTCCAAGAAGAATTGGGTGACACAGCTACCACTTGGCTTGGTAAAAAGTGAAAATTGCTACATAGGAATTGTATGATCTTTCACAAAAGGCTTAAACAATCAAAACAAATATAAATAAAATTGCACATGTTCCTTATGGATATTCTGTGTTCCTCACTCTCCTAGGTAGAAATAAAATGGGTTGATTTTTTTTTCACACTCTAGTTCCACTAAATGGATTCAATAATGTATTTCATGGTTTTAATAGACAGGGTATGATCAGTTAAATAATTAAAATGAGAAAAATATTTAGGAAATAATAATTTATGTAGATTATTAGGCGTTTGTAAGCAGAAAACTTTATTTTGGACTTAGCAAATTGTCTTTCCTGTAAAGTCTAGAGTTACACTTACTTTGAAATATGAATTGGATTTTTTGCATATGTGCATATATATGTATTAAGATTTCTAATTTAAAAATTGAGGTGTCAGTAGTTTTTTTTTCTTCAGCCATTATATTTTTGAGACTGATGGTCATGTCTTTAGGTTGTTTATGTCTTTCATGTGGTTGTAAAATCTCATGTTTCCTTTTAAAAACTGAAAATAGGAATTAGAAGCATACGGAAAATTATGAGGGGATCTGAGGTGATGAAGACTTTAACCAGAGACACAGGTGAGGTAAAGCCAGAGAGCAAGTGAGCAGCGCACATGAGAACAGCCCAGTGTCATTGACTCCAGCCTAGCGTCTCTGTCTTCAGGGACCTCCAAATACCTGGTATCTGCCTTCCTGCTTTTAAAAATGCTTGTTATAGAATTAAAACCAAGGAAATCCTTAAAGAGAAAACAAGCCACATAAAGCTCTAGAGACTGAGGGCTGGGGGTTGTGGGGGAATAGAAAAGGACTCTTATGGGGAGCTTCAGCTGAGATTTCTGTTATTGTGTCTAATCAGTCTATTCCTTTTCCTTTTTGTTCTTTTTTCTTTTTTGTCCTGTCTGTGACAATTAGGCTAACTCAAACCCAAGCAACGTAGGCCATTCTTAGAAATGATGAAAACTAGCCTGTATTTGACACCCTTTGAACATCAAAAAGTTAGATTGTCTCCCAGCCCCATGATGGCAGATGCTTAATCAAGTAGCTCCCTTCAGTCCGGGCTCCACAGGGTAGCAGTGCCACCATTTGTGTGGGACAGTAGTGTGAGCATCAGAAGCTAGAAGGCAAGGTGCGTGAGCTCAGTGGTTAATGCTGCCCTTGAGCGTTCTCAGGTGCCCTGTTCAGACACTTACAGCACCTACTCCTTGCATGCAGTTTTGTGGAGAATACTCAGGATAAATGAGTGATGAATCACCTCACTTCTCATTGTTGCAAAGGGTGTTTCTACAAGAAACTTCGTTTTTCAGTGTCCCTGGCAATAGCCTCAAAGCTGTAAATGTTAGCGCCAAAGAACAAATCCTTTTTAAGAGCACTGGAATAGCGGCTGACAGGCCGCCCAGCGGCTCACAGCNGAAGGTTCACATTTCCCCGTGGGCAGGTGCTGTGTCTGGAGAGCTGGGGGGAGGCTGTAGGGACCCAGAGTTGCAGATTGACTGCCTTTCAGATACACAGGTAGGCGCTGGGCGTACAGGCCACCACGCCGGGGTGAAAGCCCCTTCCTAAGGACTTCTCACCCATTCTTTGAAACTGACAAGGTGTTCTTTTTTTTTGTCTCCCTTTCCCTGACCCTCCCTGGCTAAGCCTGTTTCCAATTTCCATGTTTAAGATTTCTTTTGAAATTAAAGAGGAAAGCAACTCTTCCCTGATAGAAGCGAGCTGGCAGTTCCTCCGAATGAGAGAAGATAAGCAGCCTTTCGATCACACCCAGACATCGTTCACATGCTAAGAACAGCGCAAATAAAACGGGAGAAAGGGCAAGGGGTTCTGTGCACACCGTATTTGGGAGAAAGGGAGTCTTGCTAAGATTAACGTAAACACTGACACTCTGAAAATGCATTTTCACACCCCTACTCATGAGGAGAGATCGCAATTTAAATGGAGGTTAAGACATCTCTGCGAACTTGGGGCTCTGTAAACAGAGTCCTGAGGCTAAAGAGCTTATCTGAAATCTGAAAAAAGGGGGGGAAAGAAGAAGGTTTCTGACATTCGTCTTTTTTCCTTGTATTAGTCATAACTTGCTTTTCAGCTATATTTTAGGTTTCGAATGCCAGCCTGACATCTGTTCAAGTCTGCCTGTAATTTATTAGCAGAGGGAGAGCAAGCAGTTGCTCGCCATTGGGAGATGCAGACTTCTCTTCCTGCCTTCACGCCTGGTCTGAGGAATGCAATGATTTACTAATTCTCACTTCAGCTCAGAGGCCTTAGAAAGGTTTATTTTGTTTTGCTGTTTCTTTCTAGTGAAAAAAATAGTTACGGTCATGTAACTCTCAGAGTCTCTGAAGGGGATTTAAGAGGCAGAGGGTATGCGCTTGAAACAAAACAAAACAACCCCCCTAGGGTCAGGTAGCCTTTTGCACATAGAAATCCTTTCTGCTTTGGGTTCATTTCCCCATGCTTGCTTCCCCTCCCCTCTCCTCCCCACTTTTCCTTCTTCCTTCCCTTTCTTTTACAGCCCAGGCTTTCCTGGAAATTACTATGTAGCCCTGGGTGGCCTCACACTTTTGACCTGCCTGCCTTAGCCCCCTGAGTGCTGGAATGAGAGACCACAACACCTAAGGCCCCCGACTTTTGACTTTTAAGTTACATTTATATTTGAATAGGAATAATGTAGTTGCATCTATATCTCAAAGTCAGACTATACTTAGATTCATCTGGCATTTTAAAGTCTATTAAACAGGCATTTGAAAATGAAGCTTTCACAAAGCAGTGCAGTTGACAGAGCACACAGTGGGTCAAAGTTCCTGGTTACGGCCGTGTGATGTATAGGCCGATAACTGGATTATTACAGAGTTGGACTCTGATCTCTGGGGCTGTAGCTCAGTGGTAGAAGGGCCAGCATGCATCAGGTCCTGTGTTCAATCCCCAATAGCAGCAAACAGCCAAACAAACCAGCAACCAAACAACAACAACAAAAAACGGAAGTTGAAGTCTAAAATGTTGACGTGAGTGTCCACCAGTAAGGAAAACACATGAACTATGGTGCACAGCACTGTAAACTATAAGTGAATCCCTGTGAACCAGTTTGCTCCAGATGACAGACATACTTCTGTTAATAAAAATATGTAAACCAAACAAATGTAGTACAAAGATCCCAAAGGACACACTGAATAGAAAGAAAATGTTCACCTCTAAGAGAAGAGGGAGAGGACCAAACGGAGACCATGTTTTTTTTTTTCTATTTCCCTTGTGTATTTTATTGGGAGTTTGTATCTCTAATGTACAGTTTGAAAAATAAGCAAACAAGTACAGCTAGCACAAGCTATCTTGGCATAGCCCTTAATGCAGAGCTTTGGTCTGTCCTCAACTTTCACAAAGCACATGGGGTTCTGGTCTGGATTCCCAGGACCCTGGTGGCGCATGACAGAAGAAGCACCTGTCCTGCTCTACTGAAGGAGACAGGGTTTCTTGCTGGGTAATAACTTCCCGCCAACTGCTCCTCCCAGTAGTTCCCTCCTAGTAATGAATGTGAAGGCTTTTGTCCTCCCGATAAATGGGTGGGCATTCGTGTCAAGGCCTTTCCGTGGGCAGCTGAAGGAGCGCGGGGGTGGGAGAACAGAATTTCTCTAGACTGTGCCCCAATTTATCCTAAGTGTTCAAAGTCTCTGAATATTGAAGCGACTCCCAGTGCAGCAACGCCTCTTCTGTCTCATGCGTTTCGATTGTTGATGACAGCTAGTACTTGTGAAGTGGGCCACACCATTCTAAATACTTTGCTTGTATTTTTTATATTAACTTATTTAATTCTCACAACAACCTTACGGGGCATGTACTGAATCGCTCCTATTTTATGGAGAAAGAAATTGAGGCTCAGAGAAGTAAAGTTGTTCATCCAAGACCCACAGTAAACGGTAAGGGCAGG
The DNA here is from genome assembly GCA_001685075.1 of Bramus lutescens. NCBI lineage: Eukaryota > Metazoa > Chordata > Mammalia > Rodentia > Cricetidae > Bramus > Bramus lutescens. The sequence continues at coordinate 260,771 of LOEQ01000221.1, read as the reverse complement.
TTTGAACCCAGCATGGCCTCAGAGTTCATGCCGTTGACCCCATGTTGCTCTTCTTTCATGAAAGCCCACCTCGTGAGATCATATCGTGGGCTTCTTGAGCCCAGTTTGGAGGAACCTTGGCCACATCTATTTCAGCAATGGCATCTTTAATCTGTTGGACCAGACAATCATGCAGTACAGAAGCCAGCTGCTCTGTACATTGCAAGTTGCTCTTTCTAGTAATCTGTTATGTTCAAATCATCATGAACTGGACATGTAATGTCCAGAAGCAGAAGCACTGTAATGCTTAATATATAATGCCACTTTAAAAATGTGTGTTTTTAGCACTAGGTGTAGCATAATGCAGGAAATGATTACTATGCTGTGTAGAGACATCTTAAGTAAGCTGTCAACCTAGACACAAAGCATAATCAATGTCAAATGACCACTTAAAGTTGAGCAACAGAACTTAATAGATGGTGTCAAAGCCACCATGTGATTAAGTACCAACTAAATAGTGGAGACAGAGTGGGTTGTCCAGGAACTAAGGAAATTCACTAAAGGCTTCACAGAGGAGCAAGAAGTTGAGTGAGGAGCCAGGTTGTGGTGGCACAGGCCTTTAATCCCAGCACTCGGGAGGCAGAGGCAGATGGATCTCTGAGTTTGAGGCCAGCCTGGTCACGTCATTCTTACTGTCCTGTAATTGTTTGCATCATACTCCTAAGGCAAGACTTTTTGACCTTTGCCCTGTGCGTAGTTCATGTTGGATAATTCTTTGCTGTGAGGAGCCTGCCCTGTATATCACACATCATAGGGTGTTTAGCAGCTTCTGTCCTCACCGGGAGTCTTTCCTGCTGTCCACCTGCGTCAGTTAAATAATGTCTCACCTGGCTGGCAGAATCATCCTGTGCAGAAAGGCTGTGAAGGAAATAGCCACCCTGTCATCTGCCCTTGAACAGGTGGTGCAGCCCAGCAGCCATGGTTGGACCAGGAACCACTGTTGCCAGTCTGTGATAAGATGATATTGAGAGGCTGAGAGTAAGCAGTTAGAAATGCTTATGGCAATTTGGCATTACCAGGGTGTTTTAAATTGTATATAAAAATACTGTAATAGATTGGAAGTTTAAAAAGAAACAAGTAGACCAAATGTATTTAGATAGTTTGAAAAACATAGACAAGATAGGTAAACAGTTATTAGATAGCTGAGATAATTGAGCAAATGATTGTAATAAGGATCATCAGAGACTCCAGCAGTGGAGTAGTGCTGGGAAAGTTAGAACCCTAAGGCGACCGTTGCGGTTATCCTGTGTGAGGGACCGCTGGGAGGAGGCGGAGGACAGGATGGCCCGGGAGACAGCTGGTGCTGGTTGTCTAGTTGTGCTAACCGAACCTTGGCTAGCACGGCACTAAGGGATGAGAACGATGGTGAAAATCAGGCTGACAGGACTTGGTGATTAGGCATTACGGATGACAGGCTTGGAAATGACAGTCGGGCCGGGTGAGAAGATATGGGAAATAAGGAAATCCCAAGGTTCTGCTTGTAGGGCAATGGGAAGATGCCACGGCACATCTTCTCAACCCTAAAGGACCAGGAAGCAGAACTGGAGAAAGGCAAAATTCTGACAGTTCAATCTGGCCAGCATCTGTCGGTCGGTCTGCATGTACTTAGGAAACACCCGCTGGCACTGTGTGTTTACTTGGCCTTTACTTGGCTTCCCTCCAAGGTTTTCTTATCTCTCTGCCTCCCCTTTCCCATCCCTTTGTGTCCCTTAAGAAGTGTATGTAGCGGGGGTCCTCCGGAGTCTGTCTTAGATCTCTTTGCTTTATTTTTATTTGTATTTTTTCTCAGATGGCTCGTGTCCACTTCCATAACAAATACCTTCGTGCTATAACTCTTAAGCATGTGGATTTTCTCTCAGTCTAGAGCTCAGGGTTTTCACAGACAGAACTCACTGCTTATTTCCCCATCATGCAGTCAGTCCTAAATTAAACTCATCCCACTGCAGCCTTCCTCCCCAGGCGTACTTCCACTTTTCAGTATTTGTTCCCGGAAGTGTGATAGCCCAAAGCTAGGACCTACTCTTTACCTCCCTTCTCTGCCCGGAAATGGGGTGCCAGTTCCTGCCAGTCATAGACAGACCATCAGTGCTGCGGTCGCCCACTGTCACAGGTCCCCACTTCTCTCCGTATTTAGGACGCCATTATCTCTTGCCTGAACTGCCCCGTGAGCGCCAGCCTCGCCGTTCTCTAATCCATTCTCCACACTGTAACCAGAGTGATTTTTTTTTTATAAAAAGGCAAGTCTGATCCTGTCATCCCACTGCATCAAACTCCTTAGCAGCTCCCGTAACTCCTCTCACAGTTTACAAGCCCTGAGTGTTCTAGCAGCTGCCAAACTTTCCTGCCTCATCTGGGCCTGCACCCTTCCCCCATACACTGGGCTCCAGCCAGTGTGCTATTTTCAGTGTCTCTAATTTGCTGTGCTCCTGTCTCTTCCCTTTGTATCTCGGGGCATGTTTTGACCATCATTTTACTCAATTCTGTTCATCCTTCAGGCCTCAGCTTTGATCTGACTTTTTCCAGAATGCTCTAGCTTTAGTGTGCTTCCTGTGTATCCCATATGCTCCTTTATGCATTGCTACATTGTGTTATGGTTGCTTCTTACATAGCTATGCATTTTCCAGAAGTGAATAAATGCCAGTAGCTTGATTAATCTGGTCTAAGTGGAACGCTTACACTCCTGCTCTGCCCTCAAGATGCTTACAGTCTCTCAGGGAACAACACTGCATTTTTGTATCCCAGAGCAGTACATAAAACACAAGGCACCCGTGAGCCAGGCTGATGAAGAAGGCCACGTGGTAAAGCACATATCCATAGGAAGAGTGATGCTAAACCCCATCTCTCACAAGTCAGAGTAGGGAGGGTGGTTCTGGTTCCTTACTAAGTCTGAGTAGATACTCTTCAATTCATTTGGGCTCTAGGAAAGACTTTTTGGAATGGTTCCAGATGAATCTCAATTCCAGAAATAGGAAGGGGGCAAATTTTCTTTAGCATTGCTCAGCTGCTATTGGTTTCTTTGACAATAGCTGTTCGTACGCTTGGGTATTAGAAGAACAGAGTTCAAGGGTCAAAGCATAAGCTCAGGGGTAGGGAAGGGCACAGCACTCATTACTGTATGTTGTACACATTTGCATTTTCTGCTTTACAGATTATAAAAGTAACATCCTCATAAAGCTATGCTGATATGCAGAGTAAAATACAAATATAAAGTTTCTGTCAGAAGTAGTCACTGTACTATCAGTGCATGTTTTTAGACCCTTTCATGAATGTTTACCCACATATGCACATTTGCTTCTAGCTACTCATGTATAGTGTTTCTTTTCCCCTTAAAATAAGATCACAACAGATACTGTTCTGTGACTTCTAATAGTGTATCTTGGTCTTTCTTCCCATGATAAAACATGGATAGCATTTTATTTTCTTAGATAAGTAGCACTAAAAAGATTATCTGTCTGCATGCCCTTCAGCTATGTTAGCCCGTGATCCTCGGCAGTCAGAGAGTCCTCGAGTACAGCAGAAGGTTGGCTTAGAGTCCTCCTTTACTGCTTATCACTGTGAGACCCTGGACCTGGAAATGCTTCAGGACTCCAGTCCTCAGACGCTCTGCGCCTTGAATCCTGACCCACAGAAGTGTTTCTTGGTAGACTCATTGTCAGGGTAGCATTAGCATGAGCATTTTCTGGTGCCTTATATTATACACCATAGGCAGCACTTGGTATAGCATCGTTGCCAAATGTAGCTCTACAAAGGGCAAAAATGTATCGCCCAATCCCTTTAATCAGGTGTTGAGATGTTTCCTTTTCATCTTAACCTTTCCTTGCTGTTGAGAAAAGCTAACACCTGGGATTATCTTCTTAGGCTGTTTTGTAATTACCCATTCTGAATAGTGTTTGTTGATAGGTAGTCAAGGGGACACTTGGCGATCCTCTTCTGTTTGTGAACTCAAACCTGAGATGATGTGCATTCTCTGTCACACGCCATCAGAAGGGACTGATAAATGCTCCGCCATAAATCTTGTGAGTTGAGTTCCTTATATGTAAAATACTGACTCGGAAAAACTACAGACTCAGTAGACACAGTAAAGAGAGTACGGTGCCAGAGAGAGAAGTCGAAGAAAGAATTAGCCATGTTAGCAGTGTTGCCTGGGAGTTAGCTGCTCATTCGAAGAGTACTGCCTCGGTTCAATAAGACTCTCCCAGAGTTGCATACAGTTTGTTATTAGAGCAGTCTATCTTTGATATGCTTAATATGCTCATACTTTAAAAATGTCTACAAGGAACTTTGTTTCCTTTGTTTTCTAAAGAACTAGCATGGCACCTGTAAAGTAACCTGAGTTGGATCCATGCAACCCACCTAGTGGAAGGAAAGAACCAACTCCTGCAAGTTTTTTCTGACCGCCACGTGTGCACTCTCTCTCTCTCTCTCTCTCTCTCTC
>LOEQ01000221.1:236659-256291 GCA_001685075.1 Bramus lutescens | reverse complement strand
CTCTCTCTCCCTCTCTCCCTCTCTCTCTCTCTCTCTCTCTCTCTCTCTCTCTCTAAATAAGTGTTAAGAACCCACATGGGCTGGATGTGATGCTAAAGGGTGTGGGAAGAGGATTTAGAGACATAGAGACATAAGACAGGGGTAAATCCCTTCTACATAGCATTTTACAAATATTGTGTAATTTTACTTTGAAAGAAATGATTAAGTTATGTATCAAACACCCAAAGATTTACTTGTGACTTTGAGTTCTACACCAGCACCTTTGCTTAAATGCAGTATAATAAAGTCATAGTGTGAGTCATGTTCCTATTTCAATGACTAACAGAGGTCTGTGCATCTATACCTTAAACTTCTGTGCTGTTTACACGTGTGTCTATTCTAATTTGTCCACAATTTCTTTGATTTTTAAAGTGCTTTGTTTTAAAAACCTGTCTAGAACTCTGCCATGAGAGAAATCTTAGACATAAGAGCCTTTTGCCTGTCTGTGTGTGGCTGTGGCAGGACAGGCCCGTCATTGGTACGTTGCCACCCCACATGATGTGTGACTTCTTCTCTTTCTGCTACCAAATTACATCACTTCCTGTGTGGATCTTATTTAGGTATCAGTTTGGGCTGTGATAAGCTCAGAGAAAGAGATAGTCAGGATTGCCAGCATTCATCACAGGTTCTCTGCATACTCATCTTTATCTGGCTGTAGCAGGCTGACCATGCATGATGGAAGGTGGCTGTGGACCTCAGTTGTTGAAGATTTGTGTGCGTCATAACTGGGAAAAGCTTTAGAGGGATACTGCCCATCTTTGGGGGGAAATACTGTAGTTTATACTCGCAGTTCAAAGACTAGCTCCTCTATATTTTCTAAAAAGAAAATCATTGTTTAAAAATGTTTTTAAAAATTGAAATGGTTTGAATTGGTATTAGAATAATTCTGTTTCTAGAAAAGTTATGAAAGAGTTTGAAGAAAAGTCTGATTTGGAAGAACAGATAGAAATTTAGCAAAAGACGCTGTTTAGATTCAGTGTTTTATTGTCTTAACCAATGGTTTTAGCCTCTTGCTGGTAAACCCCTGCTTTCTGTTTTCCATTGCTGCTGGCACACTGTGGGTGGTTCCCCCCCCTCAGGTAGGTTGTCACCCATCCTGCATTATTTACTACTCCTCTTCCTCTCCGTGAAGAAACCAAAAGTGGATGTGTATCTGTGCATCAGGGAGCTGTGTCGTTGACTCAGATCTAGACTGTGTTGGAATGGGGACGTCAGAGATCTCTAGTCTAGCATTTCCTTAATTAGCAAATGTATTGGCATAGAGATGATAGCCCTTTGTCTTCCATGGAAGTCCAGGCTGAGAAGTGCTTTTCACACTGCAGAGGACCAGGCTCCCAGGAGACCCAGTACCTTATTTAGGCTAAAGTCACAGTCAGGTAGAGCCTAGGCTGCCTGGCCCCCAGTTTGCTGCCCTGTGGGCTTTGTGACTCAGACACATAAATGATGTAAATGATCTGATTTATTGTTGGCTCTTCTTTAAATTTCAGATTTCACAACTTGATTGAGAAATTCTTGAGAGCAGGCTTCAGTCTCCTGGAGTCTAGGCTGATTCACAGAGCCCATTCTTGCCTCCGTCAGTCACTGCAGGTTCCCTACTGGGCCCAGAAGATTTCGGGGAGAAATTTTTTTTAACCTGGTCATTTTTAACCTAGTCATAAAAAGTCCCTTGATTTTGCATAGATCACTTAGATCTCTGTTTCTGAAAACATTCATAGTGTATGTTCGTTACAGGTTTCAAAAGCCCAGGTGACCAGAAAGAAAAATAAGAGACTCTTTTTAAAAAGTGAAAACGGTTAGTATTCTTCAGTGTGTCATTCATTAGTTTTGTTATACTTCTACGTATATGTTTGTACACACACAATATTTTTCATTTTGTAGCTGATTTTTCTCCTTATATAACAAGTTAATTATTTTTTTAAATAGGTAACATCCTGTATTATAAAATGCTAATGCCATCATTTATTTAACCATTCCCCTCTAATTTTTTGAGTTTTTCATTATTATATACCATTTATAGCAAGCACCCTTGGAACTATATATTTCTGCCTGACCATAGTTCTTCTTTTGGTTTTTTGAGAGAGTATTTCTCTTTGTAACAGTTCTGGCTGCCCTGGAACTCACTTTGTGGACCAGACTGGCTTCAGACACACACTCTAGGAGGACGGAGACGGAGGGCTCACGACCCTAATTTCTACACACGGACCACTGCCCAGCCTAACCATAGTTTTGCTTTTTGGGTTTTTTTTTTCAAGATTTATTAATTATGTATACAGTATTCTGCCTGCATGTATGCCTGCAGGCCAGAAGAGGGCACCAAACCTCATTACAGATGGTTGTGAGCCACCGTGTGTGCTGGGTATTGAACTCAGAACCACTGGAAGAGCAGCCTGTGTGCTTAACCACTGAGCCATCTCTCCACCCTCTAACCTTAGTTCTTTCAGATAAATTCCTGGAAGAGGACTTACTGAATCAGAGTGTTAATAATTATACCCGTTTTTGTATATGCTGGCAAAATTAGCCTTCCTTTTTGTTTATTAATTATCATCATCATCAGCATCATCATTATTACTGTAGGTTTTTTAAGACAGAGTCTCACTCACTCTGTAACCCAGACTGGCCTTAAGTTCTTGGCAATCCTCCCGCTTCAGCTTCCTGAGTGCTGAGAATACAGGCTGATACCACTGTGCCAACTTTAGATTTCCTTTTTGAAGTCATAATGTCACACAGATGACAGCAGGCACCAGGGAGTAGCAACACTAAAAAGATGTCCAGGGAAGCTGAAGGCAGTGTTGAGGCGCTAGTGTAATCTGAGATTTGCAATTGGGTCTCGGTTTCCTTATCCCTGTAGAGGGGACCAGAGAGCCGGAATCAGAACTTGGTGGAATCGCCACCATGTGAGTGCCTCATTCCAGTGGATTATGAAGGCCACACATGTAGGTAGGGAGGACTCTGCTGCATGTGCTCATCCATGCAGCTCTACTGTCTTCGGAAGAATCACCACGTAGACGTGTTCCCAAGCAGAGAGAGTTGTTTGCCTTTGGCTTTACGCAGCATTTTAAAAGCTTGATTCCTATCATTGTAGCTTTGGTTTTTACTATAGAGGTGCTTCTAACAGAGGCCATCTTGTGTCCTGAAGGAACTTTGCTTAGCACAGTTCTTGATTATGTGCTAGAGCAGTGGTTCTCAACTTCCTAACGCTGCGACCTTTTGGTACAGTTCCTCATGTTGTGCTGACCTCCAGCCACAAAATGATTTCATTGCTACTTCACAGCTGGAGTTTCCTTACTGCTATGAATCCTAACGTATCTGACATGCAGGATTTCAGATATGCGACCCGCAAAGGGGTCATGACCCACAGATTGAGAACCTCTGTGCTAGAGACAGCAAATATCTGTGGAAGTTGAATGTGACCCCACTTCCTCGGCATGTGAAAGCAGATGCCCTACCGATTTTTCTCTTCTGGAGACTCCACTTCTTACTCCATTTCCTGTTGCTATAACGGAATACCTGAGACTGGTCCGCCTAATAAAGGAAAAGGAGTATGTAGGTATAAGAACTGAAAGTCCAAGATCAGACAGTTCCAACTGGTCAAGGCTTCGTGCTGTGTCCTAACACAGGGAAAAGCAGAGGGACTAGCAGACACATGCAGGAGGGGGCATGTACAATGCCGGCTCCTGTAGCAGCTCTTAGAGTAACTAATCAGTCCCACAAAAGCGAGCCTCACTCACTGCGGCTGTTATTAGCCTACTTCTTCAAGGGAGGCATAGCGTCTTCTTAACTACTTAGTGGCTTCTTTAAATAATTTTTTAAAAATTAGTTTTATTTTACATGTTTGTATACCACACACATGCCTGGTGTCTGCATTGGATACCTTAGAACTGAAGTCACACATGTAGACCGGCTATTCTTGAACTCACAGAGGTCCACCTATTTACCCAGTGCTGGAATTAATATGTGTGCCACCATACCTGGCAGCTCGGTGACCTCTTAAACATCCCTTCAGCTCTCAACATATTTATTTGGGGAGCTACACTTCAACATGATTTTAGAGGGCACATGCCATCTTCAAAGCACGGCACCCACCATATTTCCTCATTTTGAGAAGTTATCCAAGTGTCTCCCGTCTCTTCCTGTGCTTCGTCTATTCAGTAACATGGTATCCCTTTCTCTATGCACATAAGAATTTGTGATGCTTTAAAGGGATACAGATTTTCAGGCTGCACCTTAAGCACACTGAATCTGAGGCCCAGCTCCAGCAGTAGCAGAGCCTCCTTGGGGGTTCAGCTCCAACAGGTAGATTGGCACTTAAGATCCAAATCTGTCTCTTTCTAGATGTCTCCGTGAGGAAATCATTTGGGCTCCATGCTCTTTCCTACAGAGAGGAGGAGCAGGGCCCTGTCCTGGAATTCTGACTGCATGAGAACATACACTGGTAGTTCAGCCTGATTCAGACACTATACAACAGATATACACTCCAAACACTACACAAAATCCCTAAATGGGTACAACTTTGATGTGTCTGCATATCAATTATTTTTTTAAGTCAAATAAAATAAAGGAAGACTATATCGAAACATTTCACATAGTCCTTCCCATTTTGTAGTAACTTTAATCTCTAGTTTTTTGGATCCTATATGCATTTACTATTTATTTACTTATTTAAAAGTAATGTTTGTATTTTTCAACTTTTGAGGGTCAGTATGTTCATAGAATACTGAAAATCATAAGAAGCAAAGCACTAGAAAACTGCATAACTACCAGCAATTTTGATATTCCTTATATATGTATATATATATATCACAATATACATTTTTACATGACTGAGCTCATATAATATGTATCTCATTTCCCATTTATCATGAATATTTACCAATATATAAGTCCTAAAGCCTTGAGCATTTTTATAACCAAGCATATAATACCAATGAAATTGAATGTGTATTTTATTACCTTTCATGAAAACAAAACAAAAATTCTTAAAATCAAAATATCATTAGGCCTCTGGAGATACACACTGGCAGATCGAGAGCTACATATTCTGTTCATGTAATGCCTAATGTAAAACAAGGTGCATGGCATTGGAGTGGAAATTTTTTAGATGCTTCAGTATCAGATTTGCATAATATTTTATGTCACAATATTTTCATAAGCAGTGTTTTCACTTAGTTGTTTAATATTGTATTCCTATTCTAAGCCAACAGAAAGGCATCATGTGTCGGTGGGTCTAATCACAGTGTAGATATGAATGCATCTCTACTTTCTAACAACCCAGTGAGCATTGTTAACACTGCTCAGAGGTGGTTTAGCAGGTGCCACATCCCGGATGTTTCTTTTCTCTTAATTTTCACAAAAAGATTGGCTAATTGTTTAATTTACTAGTTCCACTTTTATCACACATTGTTTTCTGTAAACACCTTAAAGCTTGGGGTTGTGAAATAAAGACTGATAAACATAGGCACGTTACCAAAACAAATTATGTCTATAGAAGTAGTAGGTTATTACTTGAAAGTGTCCGTAGGTGTGAAGACACTAGCAAAGAGTTTCCCTGCCTTCCTTCTCCCTTCTCCCTCTAAAAAGAAAGTGCAGAACTGGGGTAGCTTAGTAATGGTCACTACCGGAAGACAAGCCCTCCTAACTCAACAAAAGGACAGCTGTGAGCCAGTCATGCTGTTACCATGTCTCAGTGTTGAGAACCTGTTTGTGCTTTACCGACACACCACCACTTAGTGCCCTCACTGATAGTCTAAATTTATCTAATGAAAAACACATGGAACCTTTCCTTTTCCATTCTCTCCACCTCCTGTACCACCCAGTGACCAAACAGTATGCAAAGAGGTGAAACCTAACAGTTCCATTTGAACTGGCTGAGAAAATGCTTAAAGTGGGGGCCAGGGAGATGGTTTAGTTGGGCAAGTGTTGGCCATACAAGCATGAGAACTTCAGTTCAGATCCCTGGCACTTGTGCAAAAGCTAGTTTGGCCTCTGTAACTCCATGCTGGGTTAGGGGGTGGAGACAGGCAGATCTCTGGGGCGTACCATCCAGTCGGTATAAGCATGTAATCAGTGAGTTCCAGGTTCGTCAAGAGACCATGTCTCAAAAATAAGGTAGTAAGCTAGAGAGGTGATGACCCAGTGATTCTACAACTTACTGGTCTTGCAGAATACCTGGCTTTAGTTCCTAGCACCAATATGGTAGGTTACAGCTATCTGTAAGTCCAGCTCCAGGGGAGTCTGACACCCTCTTCTGGCCTCTTCAGGGACCAGGCACACTTGTGGTGCACATACACACATGTAGACAACACTCATAAAATAAATAAATCTTAAAAAAAAAAGGTAAATGGTCAGGTGGTGGTGGCACATGCCTTTAATTCCAGCACTCAGGAGGCAGAAGCATGTGGGTCTCTGAGTTAGAGGCCAGCCTGGTCTACAGAGCGAGTTCCAGGACAGCTAGGGCTGTTACACAGATAAATCCTGTCTTCCCTGTCTTGAAAAACCAAAAAGCAAAACAAAGCAAACAAACAAAAAGCAAGGCAGAGAGTAACTGATCCAAACACCCACTGTGAGCCCAGACAGCTCTTCCTCCATTGGTTGCTTGTGTCAGGTGTTTGGTCCTAAGGAACTGAGACACCATCCTGGAGTACTTCAGATCCCTGCAGGAGCAGCCGGCCCCACCAGAGACCATCAGCTCTGTGTGCTCGCCACATTGCACCACGTCTTGCCTTCTGTTCCCGAGTGACTTCTGCCACTCCAGTTAGTGCTTCCTAGGTTAAATAAGGTGTCTCTGTGACCAGCTCTGGTTTTTCTGAGACCACACAGAAGGAGAACAATCCTACTTCTTCCTCATGAAAGTTCTTCAAGTCAGTAAAGAAAGCAATTGTGCCAACCTCAGCTCTCCTCAGATCCATAGTTTCTCCAAGGTGCCTTTTCCAGTCAGGTTGATTCCTCCAACCTTCTGTTAGAGGCCTGTTTTCGCCCTCTACCATCCTATCCCCTCCTCTGAACTTCAACGTCTGTTTATAGTTACAGTGAAGTACTGTGAGTGTGGATCTGTTAGGCCAGACCCTGCCCTCTGGTAGAGACATCATTCAGTGCAGGCTGGAACCTGTATTCACATTTTAGACATCCTCATCTTGTCTTCACTCCCATTGAATTTACTATTGAGTAAAACCGCGAGTTATCTCTCACAAATCCTTATCGCTTCCGCAGCACAGTGCAGAGGAGACTTCTGTCTGCTCCTGATGATTTCATCTCTCTCGACTTGCTGTCTTCTGCAGCTACAGTTGTCAGAAGATAAGAAATGTATTCTTACCAGATTGTGATTCAATGGAGGCCAAGAACATACACATGGAGTGAAGTAAAAGCTCCAGGATGCTCAGGCAGCTGAGTACATTACCAGTTGTAACGACACTTGGCATGTCCTTGGCTTGCTTTTAGAGACGTGTAGGGTCACATGTTGCATGTTCACCTAACTCAGGTCCCCTTCAGACTTCATGAATTTCCATTTCTTAGAGCGCTGCCTAGAAATATGCATTTAAATAAACACTGCAGGACCATGATACACATTAAGTTTTGACAATTGCTATGGTAAGTATTGAAGAACTGAGTCCAAAGATGTGACCAAAGTCACACAGTGTGAATTAAAAAGTGATTTCTTTGGTAGCCCAGGCTGGCCTTAAACTTACTTGTTTAGCCCAGGTTGGCCTTAAAATCACAACAATCTTTAGTCTCCTGAGTGCTGGGGTTACAGACATGTAATACATGTCTGGCTTAAGGCTGTAATTTCTGATTTCTGAGAGTGAGTTAGAGGTTCCAGGAGAAGGAAAAGAAGCCGTGAGTTGTCTGCTCAAGCAGACGGTGTGTTTTGGCTGAAGCGGATGTCCTGCAGAGCAGCCAGAGCGTGAAGGCCGAGGAACAGAGGAAAGAGAAGGGCCAACTACATACTGCTGAAACCCGAAAGCATACAATGCCAGATGGCAGCAAGGCAGGACCTGCTACAGAAGAGCATGATCTTTGTCATCAAGAATTCGTGAAATAGCAGGCAACACCCTAGGAGGGAGTGTAGAGGGTGGGGGTGTCAGCAAAGATTAGTTGGGAAGGGTTGCTCCACATCCCATCTCTCATTCTAGGCTATCTGATGAGAAGATCTATACTGAATTTCACTTGACTAATTTGGATATAGACCAGTCAGATGGTAGACAGCTAGCACAGCTGCTTGGTGCCCAGGGCATGCATGGGTCTTTCTCACCTGCTCGTAGGAGAGCTCAGTGCGTGCTTACAGCAGCACACCCTCCTAGGCTAACTGCTGTGGAGAGAACGGGGTCTGTGCTTGAGTTGTCTTTGTCTTAAATGTCTCCTGAAGGATTTGGAGAATCCACAGATTAAGGGGTGCGGAGGGAGGGTGGCCTACCTTCCGTGCTGATCAGCACTCTTAGAAACAGAAGTTGACGAAAGTTGTGCTCCAAGTCCTTCCTGCGCAGCTAGAAAAACAAAAGCTGGCACTGGAGAGATGGTCAGCGTTTAGAGCATGTACCCGAGTGTGGTTTCCAGCACTTGTTCTGCAGTGCACAGTAGCCTATAACTCCAGCTTCCAGGAGCTCATGCCCTCTTCTCACCTGCACCTCCCCAGTCCTGCACTTGTGTGTACATAACAACACACACAAAAGTAAATCTTACTGGACAGTGGTGACGCACGCCTTTACTCTTAGCACTTGGAACACAGAGATAGGTGGATCTCAGAGTTCTAGGCCAGCATGGTCTACATGATGATTTCCAGGTCTACATAGATAGATCCTGTATCAAAATAAATAAATAATATAAATAAGTAAACCTTTAAAAAAAAAACCTGTTTTTTAACATAACCATCCTGTACTCTGGAAAGAGGAAGTCAAATAGAACTATATTTGTTAGTTCCAATTCATACTTTTTAAAGACACAGAAGCTGAAATTATAAAAACAGAGAGATCAAATATTAATAATAGCTGGCACTGTACTTTGTACAAGTCCATGCACTTTTTAGTGTTAAACATTCAGACCTGGTTTGCACACCTGCTTAGAGAAGCTTGCAAGACTTGTGACGATGCCCTGACTTGCACCGGTCTCGACAGACTCCTCCTTGGCAAGCGCCGGTTGTCTGTGTTTGAGCTGGAAGCCACTTGGGATTCCCCTTTAACTATCACTAATCATTCATATCCTGCCCCCACCCCTGAAATGAATTAGACACTCCTATCCCAATGCTAATTTGATAGAGATCATTTCTAATTTATTGACGTCTTGACAGTGAGTTTCCCCCTTTAAATACCTGTGATTTTTCTGACAGTTTTTCCTTGACGCAGTTGGCCTCTGGTGACATCTAAGAAAAAAAAATGGTTATTTAACTCACATTGACATGTCTCATTTTGGACGTGTTTTTGAAGATTATAAACAGCAAACACTACTTTTTTTTCCCTTGGGTTACAGAACTAAGGCTATATCTTTTTTATTATGCTATTTTAGGAAATGATAATGAACTTATTAGGTGTCCTATAAATATTTTTGTGTATTATCTTCATCAGTGGGACTAGAAATGCCTGTCATTGTGGTGAAGCCCTGTTCTGTGTAGACTTTTAGGCCAGAAATCCTTTCATGCTGTCTGTAATGTACATCTTAGCATCTCTTGAAGTTTGCTCCATCAGAATTTTTATAGGCATGCTAACATCTGGGTAAGTGTACACCCTGATTTAGTCTGTGGTTGAAGGATTGTTGACTTAGCTAAGAGACTAGTATTTAGAAGTGGGAAAACAATGTGTTTCTGGTTTCCCTCACACTAATGGGAAAGATGCACTGTGCTAGTCTAGACTGCAATGATACACTTTTGGGCAAACACTGAGAAATGGCTCATGTGGTTCCCAGTAGAATCAGGTCCTGTCAGGTGAGCTCAAGCAGAGCAGAGAATATGCCCCTTAAAAGCCAACATTACCTTTCTAATACTGGTAAAGACTTTAAGAGGGGTTGCAGTTGGGGAAATGAAGAGAGAACTTTGGAAAAGAAACCTATCAAAGATACTGGGAGAAAAGAGAGGGATATACACCAGTGGATTGTTCATCGCAGTGGTGTGGCTTTTATGGAGGGCTACATGTTGATGCTATGTGAGCTTAGGGATTTGAGAAATTGGTGGGCTGGGCCTGCTTGAGGTCCAGAGAAGCAAGGGAATGGATTCCGATAATCCACCTAGAAGCACAACTAACATTGTGGGAAATCCTGACTTCACTGAACTGCTAGGAACATCTTTGTAGAAATGTTATGGTGTAGTGTATGTCTTCTGTGCTTATTTGGAGCTTGAGTTTCATCAATGCAACAAACACTATAATTCTCAGCACTCCATGACAGTAGTTGTGCTAGGGAAAGTTTTAAGGTGCAAGATGGCCACTTTGTCATGCTCAGAAGTCATGAGCCATAAGCAAAATGGTCAATTATTTTAAGCTTTATGGTTGCATCTAATGTGATCTAATTCTTTTTAATTTATTTATTATGTATACAGTGTTCTGTATGCATGTTGATTTTATTGATCTATGCATTTTTCTCTGCTCCTGTCAGCACACTAGAGGAGGCCACCAGATCTCATTACAGATGGTTGTGAGCCACCATGTGGTTGCTGGGAACTGAACTCAGGACCTCTGGAAGAACAGCTGATACTCATAACCTCTGAGCCATCTTTCCAGCCTGTGATCTAATTCTTAAGTAGCAGTTGAAGGTCTGGTTCTATTTCATTCTTCATCCCTAGCCAGATGATTAAAAATGAGGTAATATTATTTAGCAGCAAATATCTAGACTTGTCACTATGTATCAGCAGTTGCTTTCCATGTGTTAGGCTTGATTATCACAGTGGCTTTCAGGTACTTATTTCCGCCTCATAAGTGGAAAACCAGGATTTTAATCTAGACAAGCAGATTCCAGCATCTCTACTGTATGTGCATGCATTTGTGTATGTGTCTATTTACGTGGTGCACATGTCCAAATGTGTGTGGAGGCCAGAGGTTAGCATTAGGTGTCTTTCTCAATTACAGAACCTCTTCCCCCACCTTTTACTTTTGAGATTATAATATAATTACATAATTTCTCCCTTTTCTAGAACTGAGTTTAACACAAAAGACTGCCTTTATTCTGAGATTTCTTCTGTCATTCCTTTTGATACTAAATATGTTTTCTTATATGAAACAATGGTCATATCTCTTATTTGTTTGCTTGTTTTTGAGACCGTGTCTCATTGTGTCATCTCGGCTGTCCTGGAACTCATGTTATAAATCAAGCTAGTCTTGAAACCATAAAGATCCACCTCCTCTGCTTCCTGAGTCCTGGGATTAAAGGTGTACATCTTTTTCCTTTTTTAAAGAAAAGATCTTCACCTAACAAAATGAAAAACAAACAAAAAACCCTAACCAACACAATTACAACATTTCTCCCCGGTCTGGAAGGGGTTGCTTTTTTTGTTTATGGGGAGTCATTTTGTGGGTGTGTTTTTTAAATTGTTATTATATTTATTTATTGTATGTGTGTGTATGTGTGCATGCATGTGCACATACCATAGTTCACATGTGTAGGTCAGAGAACAACTTTCAAAAGAGTTGGTTCTCTCCCTCTACCATGTGGGCTCCAGGGGTCCTGCTAAAGTCGTCAGCTTGCTGGTGAGCATCTTCACTCCCTGAGCCATCTCAGCAACCTACTCTGGAACTCTCCATCCTTCTGCCTCCATCTTCTGAGCACTGAGATGACAAGTGTGCACCACCACAACTAGTCCTTACCTGTTTTCAAGCATATTTGGCTTCGTTTTCTAGATTGGGAAGTCCAAGTCTAAGAACTGGTTAGAAGACTCAATGCATAGTATATTTTAATGTTCATCTCCACTTGATATGTTTCCTATTTAATCCAATCAACCTTCAACCTTTCTTGCACCTTAACACAAATCATACCCTCAGTCTTCTTGACAGATATCTACTGAGAAGCATACTTAAGATGTAGCTTTGTGCTTCAGATTGTAGGAAATGTCTGGAAATGCTTTATTTTAAAGGATCTCAACTGAGCTGCCAATCAGTTTCCAACCATCTTCTTCCTAGACAGTCTCCCAGTGTCTCATCACCTAAACCATTATTAATGCAGCCTATGATCATTTGCTGAGTGGTGCTTTGAAAATGGCCCCAAAGGCCCACAAGGAGTGGTCTATTGGGAGGTCTGGCCTTGTTGGAGGAAGTATGTCACTGGGTGTGGGCTTTGAAGTTTCAAATGCTCAGGGTAGGCCCCGTATCTCTTCCTGCTGCCTATGGATCCATATGTAGAACTCAGGGTCCTTCTCCAGCACCATGTCTGTCTACATGCTTCCCACCATGATAATAATGTACTAAACCTCTGAACTGTAAGCCAGTTCCAATTAAACATTTTCCTTTGTAAGAGTTACCATGAAAAAACAAAGAAGGGAAACAACCAGGCAGTGATGGTGCACGCCTTTAATCCCAGCACTGGGAGCGCAGAGGCAGGTGGATCTCTGTGAGTTTGAGGCCAGCCTGGTCCACAGAGTGAGTTCCAGGACAGCTAGTGCTACACAAGAGAAACCCTGTCCTGAAAAAAACAAGTAAACAAAACAACAACAAAAAAGAGTTGCTATGGTCACAGTGTCTTTTCAGCAATAGAAACCTAAGACTCTATTTGTTTGGTGTCCTGTGTTATTTGTATCTTTGTAATTGCTAGCACATGTTGAATCAGTGTAAGGCAGGACGGTTGTCACTGGTGTTCAGATAACAAAATGAGCATGAAGGTAGTAGCCGTCCTAGAGCTGAGCAAGCAGGGGAGCCCAGCAAAAGCTGTCTGTATCACTTGTTCCTAAGTGTAGTTTCATTGTGTGTTTCCGTTATCTGTATTGTTGGCAACTTTACCATCCTTGTTATATTGTTTTGTCCATTAAACTTTGCTCTTGATCTGTCTCACTCACTTTGATTATACCAAAGACTTTGTATCACTAGTAACCACTTCAGATTTGAACTTACTGCCATCTTCCTTTTTAATTTTGTTTCCTCCCTTACTTCTAGTATACACTCATGCACACACGTGCATGCACGCACGCACACACCAACCCAACACCCGTAAATTAGATTCCACTGGAGCCTCAGTTAGTGTCCAGTCTGAAAGATCCACATCTCAAGTGGTCCCTGAGTGTTCCATTCCTGTATCTCACCCAGACAACTTACTGTCCTGTTCTCTGAGATGACTGGATCTTTCCTATCTTCCTCCCACCTTCCATCTTCATGGGTAACCTAGAGTCTTTAGAATTTTTATTTCATGGAAAACGCAGAAGCTCCCAGGAGAGAATTTCCTCGTCTGCTGTAGTATGTGTCATCTGCTAAGTGACAGAACTGACATTTGTGCTTTATTTACTCCTATAGTCAGCTAGAATCCGAGGCCTAGAGGGGTAGCTGAGCCGTAGAGTTGAGTACAGGCCCTGGATTGCTCTTCACCACTGAAGTGTAGACACATGTAACATAATTGTAAATAATGTTATAAACATAAGCGCTTACTTATATCAGTTAGAGAATAAGAGAAACAATGGAAATGACTTGGAGACAAAGGCTAAAACTTCAAACTTGATGGAGATTTAAAAAATGTTGAAACTAATCACAAGACTTTATCTTAAATTTTTTTTGCTGTTATTTTGAGACAGGGCCTCTCCATATAGCCCTGGCTGTCCTGGAACATACTATGTAGACCAGGATGGCCTCGAACTCATAGAGATCCTCCATTTTCCCCTGCTTCTAGAGTGCTGGCGATTAAGAGAGTATGTCACTAAGCCTGGCTTGTCTCACACTTTTGACTGGAAAGTTAAACAATAGAACTGAGTATAAAATATCTTGACTTGAAGTGGACGCAGTACTGTTATTTACCCCATGTTGCCAATCTGTGAGACTTGGATCATATCAGGAAGGAAAGGAGGGGTGGCTAGAACAAAAAGCCTGAGATTCTTACGCCAGCTTAGGTGAAGTTCGTATTTATGGAACTAAGAATCAACACTTTGTCTATGCAGTTATGTACAGCATAGAGGCTAGCCCTCCGTGACCCGAGTCTCATGCTGGGCCTACTATGTAAGGCTATCCATCTGCTCAGGCTCCTTACTGTCATCCCTTCTTCCTGTTTCTTCTGTTTTGCTTTTCCCCCAAACCTTTCTAGATTGCCTAGAACCCTTAGCTCTGATGGCTTGGCACACTCCTGATTCCTACAGTTAGCAGACTCCAGGAGGCATGGCCTTGGCTTCCTTCCTCTTTCCAATTCCTTGACTGATCTTTAAAGGAGAGTCATCCCCCTAAGTTGTTGTCTCTCTCAGTCCTATCTCTGTGTTGGCAGAGTTCTTGAAAGTGAACTTGGTGCCTGCCTATACTGCTTAGAAAAGGAAGGTGTCTTGACCCCAAGTGTTCTGGCCCTGATAGAGGAGCGTGGCCCAGGTCAGCATGAGCTTCCTGAGTGTGAGTGTGTGGTGTGTGTGTGTGTGTTGTGTGTGTGTACTTGTGTCACAGCTCTCAAGTCAGAGGACAACTTGTGGAATATAGTTCTTTTCTTCCACCATGTGGATCCTAAAAATTGAACTCAGAAATCATGCCTCGAGGCTTGGTTGCAAGTACCTTTACCTACCGAATCATCCCAGCAGCCCCTATCATTCCTTTCCACTCCTTATCCAGATTATTCAGTAGCATGTTCAGAGGGTTTTCTTTTCTTTACTTTCCCCNCCCTCCCTCCCTCATCTATTATGTGACATGGATGTGGAGTATGCATGTGCCATGGCAAAGCACACATGTGGAAATCTGAGAACTTTCTGGAGTCGGTTCTCTTCTTCCATTGTATGGGTTCTGGGACTTGAATTTATGTCATCAGGCTTGGCAGCAAGTGCCTTTACCCTCTGAGCCATCTTGTTGACTCTTCTATATTGTTTGTCCTTCCTTCCTTCCTTCCTTCCTTCCTTCCTTCCTTCCTTCATTCCTGTCTTTTTTTACTTTTTCTTTTTTTGTTTTCGTTTGTTTGTTTTTCAAGACAGACCTCTGTGTAGAGCAGGCTGGCCTGGAACTCACAGAGCTCTGTCTGCCTCTGCCTCTCAAGTGCTGGGATTAAAGGCGTGCGCCACTGCCACCTTGCTTTTGTTTGTTTCTAATGCTGTGGGTCAAACCCAGATTCTTGCACATACTAGGCAAGTGCTTTAAATGTGCCGCGTTCCTTAGAGCCTTTCATTTAGTCTCCATGGCTGACCTTAGAGAGTTTAGGAATCCCCTCAGTTGTGTGGAGATGCATGCGAGCATTTTCCTAGGGAGGTCCATTAGACTGTTCATGGGAAAGAAAAGAGGAATAGGCTGAGCATCAAGTTGTATGCCTGTAATTCTCTGACATGGGAGATCTGGGCAAGAGGATTGGGAGTTCAAGCCCCCCTTGAGCTATATGAGAACCTGTCCCAAAGAAACAAGAGTAACACACACACACACACACACACACACACACACACACACAGTGGGTGGGAGAGGAATGGAATGAGAACGAATGAGAGAATATTTCATTTCCACCAGTTTTTTCCTTCTATTTCTTACCTTTTATATTTAATTTACTGGTCCAGGGTATTGATCATAAGGGACCTATACAACATTAAGCGGGGGTAAAAAGTGGCAACAGATGGTTCTACAGCCTGGGATCCGAGGGCCTCCAAAATTAGAGCCAGGAAAAGCTCAGGAGAAAGCTGGGCATCAGCAGTGGAGTGGGCTTCCTCCTGAGGCCTTTGGATCCCCAGTCCCAGAGACCTTGGAGTGATATGACAGTTCATCTAGCAAAATTCCAGCCAATGGTTTCTGCAGAGAAAGGCTGAGTTAGCCTTCAGCAACCCTTCCATCCTCTGCGAGTTCAAAACTCGACTCAGTCTCTGCAGAGAAAGGCTGAGTTACCCTCAGCAACTCTTCCATCCTCTGCAAATTCAAAACTCATGGATTGAGTTGGCAAGAAGGCACAGTGGCTAAGGGTGATAGATGTCAAGCCCAATAACTTGAGTTCAATCTCCAGATCCACACGATAAGAGGAAAGAATCAACTCCCTCTAATTGACCTCTGGTCTCCATATTCCAACCATGGCATGCTTGTGCCCTCCCCAAATAAATAAATACCTGAAACTTAACTCAATGGCATGGTGCGGAGGTCGGCCTCAGAGCCTGCCAGTCTCTAGGCACCTCCAAGGCTCCGACCATAGCAGATCACTGCTGGCATCTATATCCACACCTCTGTGCCTGTGGCTCCCTTTAGTCTCTCTTTATCATTTCCTGTCCACTGCCCAAACATGACCCCCGCTCATCCTTCCAGGTCAGGTTCAGTATCCCTTTGTCCCTGTGTCAAGTCCTAATTTTCTCCTATCACTTGGGTGGAATCAGTCTTTCTTGGGTAGATGCCAAACATAGTTCCTACATTTCACTGATACATTATGGTTTATTGGCTGTGGGCTTTCCTGTTTAGCCAGGAATTCCATGCAGGTAGGGATTGCTTTTTGCATGTCTCTATCCCTCACACTTCCCTCAGTGCTTCTCAACAGGAGCTCAATAGACTTTTGTTGTATGGAATCAGTTTATATGACTCACTGGGAATTAGAGACCAGTGCTTGTTTAATAAGTCAGGACAGACTTTAATAATAGTAATAACAAGGTCTCATTTCCACTGCTTATTCAAATAACTGATTCCTTTGTGGAGCTGGATTTTGAAAATCTTCTTGTCAGTGTGTATTTCTTTGATATGCTAGAAAGGATCCTGGGACTGGCACTGCCTGAAGCCGCTAAGATGCACTGTTGACATCGCGCTGACTGTGTTGTCAAAGATAGCATAGAATGCGCTTCATAGGCATGCATTTCAGCCTCTCCTCTTGGCTTTCATGGCAATATTTTGCGAACTATTTATGAGATCCAAATTAGTTTAGTTCAAACCACACTAAACTAAGCATTTTCCAAATACAAAACGGAATTGCAAAGTTTCAATTCTAGTATTTATGTACAGTTTGTTTTGCCAATCTGCAAAGGCTTGGTCACCTCAAATAGGTTTCATTTTTTCATTCATTCATTCATTCATTCATTCATTCATTTTACTTTTACAGAATTAAATTAGTTCAATAGTGAGATCCATAAATTAAGGGCTTCAAATAATTTTGAAAAATGGTACTTTTCTCCCTCAGACTCTTTGAATTTCTAAGAAAAGGAATCAAGAATTTACTTATTTGGCCCTTTTTGAGTGTGTGCTACAGGCGATGCATTATGCTGGGTCACTTGTGATTCAAGATCAATAAAACAGTATTTTCCCTTAAACAACACACCACCCCAGAAAGAAGGTATATAAGCAAGTGATTATAATTTGACCTCAGAGAAGAGAAAGGAAGACTCCTTTGAGAGCCACGGTTGAGGTTAAGAATGGCTGTGTCTGCTGGCCCGGGTCTGCAGGCGAAGCAGAGAGCTGAAGGGAGGGTCGCGATTGATAATCTCTTTTTTTTTAAATAAGCAAAGTGGGAATCTAGGTCATCTCTGAGAATTAGTGGCGTGAGGTAGCTCTCGAGAAGAACTGAATATTTCAATAATTCATAAGGAGAATTAAGAAAGAGATAAGAGAGACAAGTAAAGGCTGGCGTGTGGTACTAGGAAGCCGTGAGAGCCGCGCTGAAATTGGATAGTGTGGGGGAGGAGGCTCCATCAGTCAGCACGGTGCTCTAATTTGCTCTTGCTGTGCTCTGTGGCCATATTGTACTCAGGGCTCACAGGATGGGGACAGCATAAGAAGCCATGGGGAGTCTTTCCCCGAAAGCGTGGCCTGTTCTGGAAGGGGTCTCCTCAAGAGGAGGTTGACCAACTTGGAGAAAGTCAAGATGAGATGAGACTAGGCCTGCACTCTGTAGGTCCTCTTAGGTCCTCTCTAGGTCCTCTTAGGTCCTCTCTAGGTCCTCTCTAGGTCCTCTGTAGGCCCTCTGTAGGCCCTCTGTAGGCCCTCTGTAGGCCCTCGGCAGACTTTGCTCTTCCTCCTCTTCATGTTGGTTTATTTTTATGTGTATGTGTGTGAGAGTTTTGCCTGCATGTATGTAGGAGCACCATGTGCATGCCTGAAGATGGCATAGTCCCCAGGAACTGGAGTTACAGACGATTATGAGCTGCTCTGAGGGGACAGGGAACTGAACCCAGATCCTCTGGAGGAGCAGCAAGTGATCTTAACCACTGAGCCCTCGCTGGGTTTCTTTCACTTCCGCCACCTGCCTATGGTCTGTGCACGTGACAGTCAGATGTTGATATTTGGCTTAAACAGGACGGTCAGGAGTCACTTTCCAAAGCCTAGTTGTCCTTGAGGCTTGAATGTGGATTGTAATTGGTGGTGCCGGCTTCTAGGAGAAGAGCCAGGTTTACCCCGTAATGCAGTATGAACCTCTTGCTTGAGGGCTGGGCCAGAGGACAAAGACATTTTGCTTGCCATGGTTCTTGGGGTGGAGCTTTACTCTGAGAAAGGCTGTGGCACTAAGCCTTTATGAATCTCTGGTAAGTTCCCTTTCTGCCTACGAGCTTAACCATGAGTAACAATTTCATGGTTTTCAAGAATTTTTAATAGTGTCTTTTCTTGACATGAAGATGTTACATATGGATGTCACTGTCAACCCTAAAGATCTCCCTCCTCAGAGCCTAAAACTTCTAGTAGTTAATTGTATCATGTGATTTATTTTACTTCCTGTTAATGGTAGGTAGCATTGTACGTTTTCCCTGAAGGATAGAATTTTTTAAGGCTCTCGTTTCAGAAAAGAATAAGCCATTTTTACAGGAACACACCATGTGTTTCACTTTCTGTGTTTTCACCTGTAGTTATGAGAACAGCACTGAAGTCCAATCATGAATTACCTCACTGAGTGTATTTCAGTGTAGCAGAAAGAAAAACTGTTCATCAGAAACCATGGGCCAGAACAGTGAAACAGTGAAGGTTGGTGTTCCCAGGAGAGTAAAGAGAATCACAGGTCATCTTCACCTTAAGAAACTGAGCAAACAGCCCTGTAGAGTCGGCTGGAGAGACTTAGGAGTCCAGATCATCAGTCTTGCTAGTTTGGCTTATTAGTGACAAGTAACTGAATACTGTTTTTGAAGCTTCATTTTTATCTGGGTGCCCCTAAAAAATCATCTACATTTGTTATTGGACATTTGTTCGTTGAAGCCGTCTAGCCTTAGTCACATGTGGTACCATCCATCTAAGCCCTCAGGACTCTCTGTGCCCATCCGACCCACCCAACACTCTTGCTTCTCCAAGTTTGTTCTGGCTGGTCGACCCATTATCTTGTGATGAGGACATAGTTCCTATAGCCCACTGTTTTGTGATAGATATATTTTCCATTAGAATTTCTGCAAGGCAGACTTGCCTCTGGCTCTCAAAGGATAATGAAAAAGTAATAATTCCTAGTTAGATATTAAGTCCAAGAGACAGTTCCAGAGTAAAAGTGTTCATTCTAAGTGAAGCTAAAGAGTTCTCCAAAAATTAGTAACTGGCAGCTTCCCTTTCTCTTTCAAATCTTGCAGCGGTTAGGGCTGCTTTTTGGATTTTCTGTTCAAAA
>LOEQ01000221.1:226505-236643 GCA_001685075.1 Bramus lutescens | reverse complement strand
AAAAACCTAAGAGGCTTGACCGTGTCTGTCATCTGCATGCGGCTATTAATGTATAGAAGTGACATGGGCGTCTCATCCTGAAGTACAGGTGCATGCGAGTGAAGAAGGCAGACCCTCCGTTAGACGTCCTTGATGTCATTGAGCTGGCTAAGTCTGTCTCTTTTTCCTGTCTAGGTTGTAAACATGTTAAAGGCATCCTGTTGTACGGACCCCCTGGTTGCGGTAAGACTCTCTTGGCTCGACAGATTGGCAAGATGCTGAATGCAAGAGAACCCAAGGTGGTCAATGGACCAGAAATCCTTAACAAGTATGTGGGAGAATCGGAGGCTAATATTCGTAAACTTTTTGCTGACGCTGAAGAGGAGCAAAGGAGGGTATGTGAGCATAAGGCTAACATACTAGAAACTTAGTATGGTTTACGTGATGAGTGGCACCCAGAGACACGGAAATGGCCTGCCATCTGTATTTTGAAACAACTTGCAGGAAAATTTTAGTTTGTACCAATAGTTCCATACAACATTGTCCTAGAGCAGTGGTTCTCAACCTGTGGGTTGCGACCCCTTTGGGGGCCAAATGACCTTTTCACAGGGGTCACATATCAGATATCCTGCATATCGGATATTTATCTTACAGTTTACAGCTGTAATAAAATTACAGTTATGATGAAGCAACGAAAGTAATTTTGTGGTTGAGCACCACTGGCCTCGAGGTTATGTGATGCTGACATGAAATGCTATTACTCCCCTGTTCAGAAACAGATATATTTTCAACTGACACTTTTGGACCATGCCTCTTCCAGACACTTGAGCTCCTTTGTCTTTTGGGAAAGGAGGAAAGTTAAGTCCATGAATAGACTTTAGGGTTTCTCCGTGTGTAAAGTCCCACAAGAAATAAAATAAATCCCTCCGTCACACTGAGTCAGCTCAGCTGTGGAGCAGCACCTGTCAGATTGTGGTATCACCAGCTCTTCCCACCTGTGATGAGATGGAAGCATGTGGAGGTCATTCGGAGCCAAAGGGCTGCATTGAAATTGATGACAAGTTTAAAAACTCAAAGGCTGCATTTGGGCCTTAGGAAAAAAAGTTATTTAAAAAGCAGACTTGAGTTTCTTAACTGTGACGGTTGTTTGATGCATTGCTTTGACTGCATCACAAGTTTCCCAGAAGTTTGGTTGTACATTCTGGGTGTGTTTCTGGTAAAGGTAACTTTGAATTGGTAGGCCAAGTAAAGTAGATTGTCCTCTCAATGTGAGCGGATGTCTTCTAAACAGAAACAAAGGACCTAGACGCCACTGAATGACATTTTAAGAGCCTGAGAGAAAAATCTTTTTTTTTTCAATTTTAATAGGAGTTACTGAGCTGAGGGTATGTTCAGTGGCGGAGCACTATGTAAGGCCTAGCTTCAGCCATACTGCAAAAATAAATGAACAAATCTCTCGTTCATTTTAGCACGTGGATGATGTTGTGCCTCCTGTTATGAGGAGGCCAGGATGTTTCCTCTCTTGAGTTTTCTTTGCTGTGTGTGGCAACCACAGGGTTACGATGTCAGTGGAACTCTTGCCTCGTTCGTCCACTTTAGTACCATTAGAAACTTGGTGAGCTGGGGGATAATTGCTAATGCTGTCATCTCAGAGATGGTGAAGCAGACAATGCATCTTAGAGTTAAGAAAAGGTCCAGTGGACTTGTGGTTACTGAAAGATAAAGGGAAGTTTAATGTATTTTTAAGAATACATGTTTGTTGTTTGTTTGTTCTTTGGAAATTTAGAAAAAAGAAAAAGCATGAGGCAGCCATTCCTATAAATAGTGTCAACTACTAAAAAAAATACCTAAAAAGGTAAAACTGAGCCGAATGGGCCCTGATAGTTATACACTAAACAAAGACGAGTTGAAATGTAGGCTAGAGGAGAAGCTCATAAAATCTCACTGTGAGTTTCCATGTAGCCACATAGATGACTTGGATACTGTTTTTTGAATGCACAGCTTAAATACGGCGCTGCTAACGATAAAACTGCGCTGGCCAAGAATTTCTAGGTAGATACTGCTCACACCCAGCTTCTTCTGATAAACCCAGCTAATGACCCCTTGGAAGGGAGATGTCTGCTGCAAACGCCTCCCCTCTGTGACTCTGGACAGTCCAGGCTGACAGAGATGAGTACTTCCATATAGGTCAACTCTATAAATTTAGAACAGCCACTTTAGAAGTCTGTTGCCACGGGCTCAATAGCGCTGGCCCTGTTTCTGTGGGAAAGACTGCAATTGGTAAAAGCAGAGTCAGAAGCCGATTAAGGTGAAGGGGGTTGCATTATGGAAAGTTCAGCCCCTTGGTACACTATTAATTGATGATTCAGCTGTGTGGACCTGTGAACCTGAGTCCTAACTTACTATAATAAGAGCTTTCCTTAAACTAACACTCTGTAAAACTTGACGCTATTGAACTGACTAGGTGGGGGAGGGGAACGGGTGGCAGGTCACAAGGTTAGTTAGGCACTGGAAAGGTCAGGATTGTACTGATTTGTGTTTAGGACAGATTGCCCCTGTGATCAGTTTGTTAGACAGCGTCTTGTAGTCTTCAGCATCCTTCTTGACTAGGCGACATCAGGGTTAGACAGTGATAGAAGTTGTGATGCCACACAGCTCAGGGCATGTAGACCGGGGGACATGCAGACAGTGTAGCTCCTTTCTGTTCCTTGACATTAGGCAGACAACCCTGGACATAAATATCCTTTTATATTTCAGACAGGGTCTCGCTTATGTACCCCTGGCTGGCCTGGAACTCACCATGTAGACCAGGCCGGCCTCAAACTTAGAGAGTCACCTGCCTCTGTCTCCCATGCCCAGCCAGGCTATGAAGGTCTTTTAAAAATGTAAAGTCCTACAGTTTTTCGGTTTTTCAGTTTTGCACTGAGTTAATTATACTTCTGTGAAGAAGTGTGCTCTGGCAAAGCCAAGCTTGAAGATCCAGTTTTTCTGTGGGTGGAACAATGTCAAATTTTTGGCTTTTTTTTTTTAAGAAGCAAAGTATCCTTTGTCTAGATATCTATTCAATATATATTGAACTGAGAAATGAAATGTTTTAAGCTTAATTTTAAAAATGTTTGTGGAAGGAGAATAATTTTGGTTTTAGTTTTGGCTTCTGAGACAGGGTTTCTGTTTAATAGCCCTAGCTGTCCTGGAACTCACTCTGTAGACCAGGCTGACCTCAAACTCACAGAGACCCACCTGCCTCTGCCTTCTGAGTGCTGGGATTAAAGGTGTGCGCTACTATACCTGGCTAATTTATAAAACAGAGTTTCTTCACTGAGCCTACAGCTGCCGTTNNGGCTTGCTGGCTGACAGGCCCCCAGGGTCTTCCTGTCTGCCCATCACATCTGGGGTTTCAGATGCACACCACTGGCCAGCTTTTACACAGGGGCTGGGATCTGAACTGAGGTCCTCGTTGTCGTGCAGTGAGCACTCTGCCCACCCAGTCATCTCCCCAGCCCTGTTCTTCATTTCAGTTTGCCTTTTGCTTTTTGGTTGTAATTGCTGGAGGTTTTTCCTTCCATTAGGATGATTCTAATGTTTGTTTAGAAGTAAACATGGTTCAAAATAGTTTTTAAAAAGATTGATTTATTTTATTTGATGTGTATTTGTAAGTTCGTGCCTGTATGCGTGTGTAGTGTGTACCATATATATATGTCTGGTGCTCTCAGTCCCAGAACAAGGCACTGGATCCCATAGAACTGGAGTTAACAGTTGTATGTGAGATGTCACGTGTGTACTAAGAATCAAACCTGAGTCCTCTGCAAGAGCATACACATACGTATACACACACGCGCGCACGCATACACACACACACACACCCCACATAGAAACCCCATTAGACAAAAATTACTATGTATTGTAAAAATTTAAAGAGAAGAAAATGTAGGTTACCATCAGTTTATGTAATGGGATGAATTTTTAAAAAGTAAGAGAAAACAGTAAAAATAAAAACTGATATTGACTGTTTATGGTAGTTTGAATGTATTTGGCTCCCAAAATCTCATAGTAAGTGGCACTATTAGGAGGTATGGTTTTGTTGGAGTAAGTGTGGTCTTGTTGGAGGTGTGTCACTGTGGAGGCGGGCTTTGAGGTTTCCTATGCTCAGGATACTGCCCGGTGTGTCAGTTGACTTCCTGTTGCCTGCAAGATGTAGGACTCTCAGCTATAGCTCCAGCACCACATCTGCCTGCATGCCACCATGCTCCCTGCCACCATGATAATGGACTGAAACTCTGAAACTGTAAGCAAACAACCCAATTAAATGTTGTTGTTGTTGTTGTTTTAATAAGAATTTGCCTGTGGTCATGGTGTCTCCTCACAGCAATAAGAACCTAACGAATACACTGTTTAGATACTAAAAACAATGAGAACACTCACCTTCTACTTAGCAAAAAGTATGCTGTGAATAACATTATGACAACAAAGGGCAAAGTGAAGTAAAATATTTACAAAATATGTTAATAGACTTAATTAAAAACCATTTTTACAAATCAGGAATAAAAGACAAACCAAATAATAGAAAATTAGCAGTGGTAAAAATATATATAATTTCTATTTTTGGTTGTGAGCATAGCCTTTAACTGCTGAGCCATGTTTCTAGCTCAAAAATATTTTTAAAATGTGCCAGCATCTTCAGTAATTAGAAATATGTGATTTAGAAGCAGAAAAGTCAGTTTCTAGTCCCAATGAAACCAATCAAACACAGAAAAAGATGCTACTATTGATTTGTCATGTTGGTAATTAGTTTTTAATGTTTTTGGTATTTCTTACTTGTGAGAACATACCGAAATAGGCAGTCCTGCATTGTGGAATTCTAAACTGATTTAAGGAGGAGGGGAGGAGCCTGAGGATGTAACCCTAAATTTATCCCCAGAACCACAAAACAGCAACACAAATTATTTTAGAAAAGAATTTGACACTCTATTTTAAGGTCTTTTAAAAAGTCAGTATACCTTTTAACCAAGCAGTTGAATATAGGAAGTAATTATGTATTTTGTCAAGAATTTATGAAAATGTTAATTGCAGCAACATATATAATTAGAAATAATTAAATATCTAACAGAAAGGAACTAATGTAGAGTGTGGTGGTTGAACTACGAAACCAGTCATGATGAAATATTAGAAAGCTACTGCTAATCACAATGTAGTTCTGGAAAAGCAAGCCAACTGAGAGTATTACATGGTATTACATTTTGGCTAGTTGACTCTGGTGCTTATGATTTCTTCATGTTTTCCTATCTTTTCCCCAGATTTTCTTTAATTGTGTAGTTTGCAATTAGAGAGAGTGAGAGATTTGGGTGTACTCGGTCCTAAATGGAATGTCTATCAAACCCTTCTCCTCCAGGGTCAAGGGTCAATAAGGAAGAGTGGCAGAAAGATTGTAAGAGCCAGAGGTGGCCACAGGAGCCACCTTCCAGACATACTAGAGCTGATGCACACATGACAAAGAGACCATGACCGCATGCACGGACCTGCTCAAGTTCTCCGAGCGAAAAAGCTCTTCGCAGTTGACGCCTGCTGGGAAAGAGCAAATCAGTTCTCTCCAATGGAGCGCCACTGGGTGCACCAACACACTCCAGGGCAGGCCTGCACTGGAGAATTAGTTAACACAAAATGGACCCCATGCTTGCTCGCTCTGTGTGTGTGTGTGTGTGTGTGTGTGTGTGTGTTTCTCTTGGCATTTTTTTTTTGCCTTAGTTTTTGTTGTTGGTGGTTTATTTTGACTTGTTTTTGTATTGTTTTTGTTTTGAGAGAAAGAACCTGAAATTGAGTGGGTAGGATCTGGGTGGAGTTGGGGGAGGGCAAAGAACGTGATCAAAATATTTTTCTCCCCTAGTTTCAATATTTTATTCTTAGAGTAAGATGAGGGCATAATAAATAAATAATATCCAGGCATAGGTGCATGTATGCATTCACTTCCCTGTGCCTAAAAACTTATTAACATAATTGTTTTACTGGTCAGAAATAGATTTATTGTGATAATTACTCATTTTAAATTGAAAATGAAATTTTATACATTGGTTTCAGCTTTATGAATGCCAGCCATATCTCTTACATTATTTTATCATAAGGAAGAAACTGGAGAAAATGCTTTTATAGAGTACTCCAGATTCAGACAACAGTCTTCTCAAAACAGTAAAGCATAAGATGAGTTTTAAAAATCTGTTGTGCACATCATCCTATTATTATTATTATTTATTATCTTTTTTTGAGCGAGGCTTCATTTCATAGCTCAGGCTATACTTGAACTCACACCAAGTAACACAGGCTCGCTAGCTTTCAACCAGTGATAGTCCTCTTGTCTCACCTTCTACATTTCCGGAATTACCTCGTGAGCTAACACATCTGACCTAATACTCTAATTTTATATACTTTTCTACCCCTGATTTTCTTTCTTTTTTTATTGTTTTTATTGAACTATATATTTTTCTCTGCTCTCCTTCCTTTCTCCCCCTCCCCTTCTACCCTCTTCCATGATCCCCATGCTCCCAATTTACTCAGGAGATCTTGTCTTTTTCTACTTCCCATGTAGATTAGATGAAAATAATCTTAATAAATAAAAGCAACACATTTCACTTTAAAACAGAACAAAAATAAGTACGTGAAGTTGTTTTCAAAGAGCAAGAAGTGTTAAAGAGAATACAAGATGTGGTGAGCTCCCATTTTTAAAGTTAAAGTGTAGAAGTCTGTAGAGGCAGCTGGATGATTTCATGGGTAAAGGACCCCCAACTCCCACAAGATGTCTGCTCATCTCTTGTGATCCCTGACTTGCACACATAAATGTGCATGTGCGCGCACACACACATACATACACACACACATACACACACACACCAAACCATAAATAAGTGTAAAAAAATAGAAATCTGTTACAACATTAATAGCATTTATCTTTAGGTGATAAGAGTAGTTTTTAACTTTATTTTTAATTGTTTCACAACTTTTGCTAAGTTAACACATTTTCTAAGGTAAACATGCATCTCTTAATTTAATTTATTATAATTATTTTGTGTGTTTGTGTGCATGTATATGAGAGGAAGGTTCTTCCATTTGGGAGCCAGCATTCCGTCATAGAGGTTTCAGGGCTCTAATTGGGCTCTTGGGCTTAAGCCATCACTCACCCCTAAACCTCTCTTTTAAAATTGTGTGTGGGGAGTGTGGGGGTGTACATGTATGTATGTATGTATGTATATATGTGTGTATGTTTGTGTGTATATAAATATGGATATGTATGTACCATGGCGTATGTGTGGAAGTGAAAGGAAAACTCATGGGAATCAGCTCTTAGACTGTGAGGGTCCCCAGGATTGAATTTGGGTCAGCCTCTACCTGCTGAGCCATTTCAGTGGCCCCTTAAGCCTCTTGAAAGACTGCATTTTTACAATGTACAAAGGCAAAGGCGGGTGACTCAATGCTCCAGGCTAGCCAGCAATTCATAGAGAGACCTGTCTCAAACAAAACACACATCTCATGCCCCAAAACAGGGCCTGTATTTTTTTATCAGAAATTAATGAATTCTGACCATATCTAATCCATATCACTTAATTTATATTATTTATATATATTTTCACGTTTAGATTATGTCCGTTCTCTTCTGTTTTGTTATTCTCGGTTGTTCTTTTTAGTGTTAAACATAGAAAGTAAAAGAATCATGATTGATATCAATTAATTCTATCTTTCAAAATAGTAGAGAGGATTTTGATTGCCTCCCAAATGAAGAAGCGTTGCATGTTTGAACTGGTGGATATGTCAGTTACCTTGACCTGATCGTTACACATTGTATGCCACATTGAAATGTCATCATACCTCATAATAACCGTGCAGTTACAATATATCAGTTAAAGTAGCAAGATGTTTTCTAGCATGTTCTCTCTGGTCCCTCACAGGAGGCTTAATTACTAAGTATAAATTCTAGAAAGGCCGTGTTAATTTAAGCTAATGAATTATTAGTTGTTTTGCAATTCCAACACCTTGGAGAGGGCAACAACCATGATTTAATTTATACTCATCTATATTTATTAGCCAAAATGCAGCAAAATCAACCTGTAGAGTGCTTTGGTTTGTGTTTAATAATGCTTGTGACCTTTAATATAATATCCTTCCTTCATAGCTTGGTGCTAACAGTGGCTTGCACATCATCATCTTTGATGAAATCGATGCCATCTGCAAGCAGAGAGGGAGCATGGCTGGTAGCACAGGAGTTCATGACACTGTGGTCAACCAGCTACTGTCCAAGATTGATGGCGTTGAGCAACTGAACAACATCCTCGTTATTGGTATGTCTGAAGTAAAGGACGATGCCTGCACATTACCTTCTGGCTTGCCCAGCTGTACTTTGGGGCCTGCACTGCTCTCCTAGGGAGTTTTAACTGTTGTACGTTCAGAACTGCTGCTTAAGATGCTTTTTAGGAGGGAAAAACATTACTGCTTTACGGACATTGAAACCACTGCTTATAGGAGGGGAGACCTGCGAGCTGGAGAGGCCGTAACCCTCTCTCCTTTTAGCCACTTAACTTGTTCTCACTGAATCATATAAAAGACTTTTCTTTTTAAATGCACATTTCATTACAAAGTCTTGCAGTGTTTCCTACTAGATAAAAAAAATAAATGTTTTTAGTTTAGTGTTATTTGGTTTGTGTTTGACTTTTAAAAAATGTTCTTAGCAGAGTTACTTTTCAGGGGGTGTTCGAGACAGAGTTTCTCTGTGTAGCCCTGGCTGTCCCAGAACTCACTGTAGACCAGGCTGGCCTCAAACTCATAGATCTGCCTGCCTCCGCCTCCTGAGTGCTGGGATTAAAGGTGTGTGCCACCACTGTCCAGCTGGGAAGTGACTATTTTTACCTATACTGAAGTACATTTTATTTTATTTTACTTTAATTATGATTATTTGTCCACTGTTCTTAACATCTGCATTTAGGAATGACCAATAGACCAGATTTGATAGATGAGGCTCTCCTTCGACCTGGAAGACTGGAAGTTAAAATGGAGATAGGTAAGTAAAGTAGATTACTGGTGTTGGTGCATGCATATGTGTGTGTGTGTGTGTGTGTGTGTGTATACATGTATATGTACGTGTTTGCATGTGGTGTGTGTGCATGTGTTTTCGTGTACTGTGTGTATATGCGTGTATGTGTGTGGTGTGTATGTGAGCGTGTGTACATGTCTGTAGTGTGTGTGTTATGTGTGGTGTGTGTATATGTGTCGTGTGTGTGAGCATGTATGCATGTGTGTATGTGAGTGCATGTGTGTGTGATGTGTGTGCATATGGATGGTGTGTGGTGTGTGTAAGGGGGCGTGTGCACACACCTGTGTTTTCACATGTGGTTTCAGAGTTCATTAATGAGAGCAACAGCATATTAAATAATGATCACTGTCAGATTACCTGGGAGAAAATCATTAGGATTGCTACCGTATCTTCTGATGAACCCTGAAGGCCAGGAAAGTGTCTGCTTTTGTTTCCTCAGGCTTGCCAGATGAGAAGGGCCGACTGCAGATCCTTCACATCCACACAGCCAGGATGAGAGGGCACCAGCTGCTGTCTGCGGACGTGGACATCAAGGAACTGGCCGTGGAGACGAAGAATTTCAGTGGTGCCGAGCTGGAAGGCCTGGTGCGAGCAGCACAGTCCACGGCCATGAACAGACACATAAAGGTCAGGAAACTGAGTGAGTGGTGGAGCCTATGGCTGGCGAGTGCCCACCATCCTTTCTCTCTTTACCACACAGGCCAAGGAGAGTAATGCCCACTTTGGGGGTCAAAAAAAGTGGAACAAGGGATAGTTGTCCACTGAAGGAGAAATGGCAATGCCTGCCCAGTGGTGACCACCAACCACTTTATTTGGTTGCTACCGAATGACAGACGGAAGATCCCAAAGGTTGTTGTTTTGAACCTTTGTCCACAAGTTAAAGAAGCTGAATCTTCTGCATCCAGAAGCAGTCTCATGCAATGAACACTGAATAATTGCTATTTTTCAAGTTTTGAGTTGGAGATCCAGGATGTGAATGTTGAACTTTTCCCTCAAGGGGTTCAGAGTCAGAAAAACAGCCTAGTAGAGTGTGTTAGTTCCTGGTGTGTGTGTGTGTGTGTGTGTGTGTGTGTGTGTGTGTGTGTGTGT
>LOEQ01000221.1:193418-226487 GCA_001685075.1 Bramus lutescens | reverse complement strand
TGTGTGTGTGTGTGTGTGTGTGTGTGTATGCTGCTAAGGGTTGAACTCAGGGCCTTAATGCATGTTTTACAAGCGCTCTACTGCTGAGCTGCAGCCCTTTTTATTATGGTCTTGTTAATTTGCCCAGGCAGGCCTTGAGCTTGCTACATACCAGAGGCAAGCTTTGAACTTGTGATGCTCCCGCTTCAGATTCCTGTGTAGCTGGGATTACTTCCGCTATGCTTGGCGTAGTACAGGCACATTATGGATACTGTGGTAAAAATACGTATCAGGGTCCTTTTATTTTGTTAGGTAAGGTTTGATAGATAAGTGCACTTGGGTCTTCCTCATGCTGCAGTTACTCCGTAGCCCCCAGTCTTCTGTCTCGTCTCCCTATGGTGCCTTTCTCCTAACCTTCTGATTCACCTGTAGGAATACCACCTGGGTATTTTCTCTGATCTCAGATAGAAGATTCTCGAACCACTTTCCCCTCTGCTCCTGTTTCTTTTTATCCAGCTCCCCAGGTTAAGATTGCAGAGTCACCTCTGCTCCACACCTGTGTCCTATGTCAGGTCACCTGCTCATCAAGGGGTCTGTCCAGAGCAATGTTTTTCCGCTGCTCTTGCCACCGCCCACTTCCTCTTCACTAACTGTCCTGGTTCAGATCCTTTTACCTTGATGGCAGCCATGTCTGCAAAGCAAGGGCTTAGTCCCTCACCTGGGACTAACTGGGCCCTCCAGATGTTCCCCCAGTTTATCTCTACGTATTTCAGCCGAACTGAAATATTTACTGGCTACCAAACTTTATTTTGTTTTTAGCCTCTCCATTCTTGCTGTTTTGTTTTTGTTTTGTTATTCTTCTATGACCCTCTACACTTTTTGTTTACCTGGTATGTGCAGTCGTTTTTGTTTGTTTTTTGTTTTTTCGAGACAGGGCTTCTCAGTGTAACAGCCCTAGCTGTTCTGGAACTAGTTCTGTAGACTAGGCTGGCCTCGAACTCACAGTGATCTACCTGCCTCTGCCTCCTGAGTGCTGGGATTAAAGGCGTGCACTACCACTGCCCAGCACTTAAACCTTTTCTGATTTTCCCTTTCAAGAATGCCGTACTATCTTCCTGAAGTAGTCACATATCATGTGTAATTCCTCCAGCTGACTTTGACTCCAGATAGTTTATCAGGCAGGTGTGGGTCTCAGTGAGAAAGGCACGAAGTTTGCAAGCCTTATGACCTGAATTGATCACCAGACCCATGTAAAGGCAGAAGAGAACCAAGTCCACAAAGTTCACATGGATTGTCACCCCCCCACACACATACACACTAATATTTTAAAAATGTAAATAAAAAATAGGTTTATTACTTACTGTACTTGGTGGCTATGAGCTTATAGCCTAGTAGTTGGAGGCTAAAGCAAAAGATTTACTTAAGTTTAAGGCCTACTTGAAGTACCAAGCCAGCCAGGATTACATAGCAAGATTCTGTTTCAACACCACCCTCAAAAGAAAAAGTTTATTTAGTACCAGCTATATGCCATATGCTGTACAAGGAGTTAAAGCTATAACTGCAAAGAATTTAATTACCCACTGTTGATCAGCATACATCCATATACAAGAATAGAAAATATGCCAGGCAATAGTGACGCACACCTTTAATCTCAGCATTTGGGAAGCAGAGGCAGGCCAACCTGATCAACAGAGCAAGTTCTAGGACTGTAGGCAGAAATTTCTCGTTTGTTTCCCAGCCTCCCAAACCCAAAATAATCACACAGAAACTATTTATTAAAACACTGCTTTGTCAGTTAGCTCATGCATATTTCTAGCTAACTCTTACATCTTGAATTAACCCATTTCTATTAATCTATATCACCACAAGGCTTACAGTTTACCGGTAAGGTGCATCTGTCTCCTTCGGCAGTTACATGGCATCTCTGTGACTCCACCTTCTTTCTTCCTCTCTCTGCTTGGAATTCCCACCTTATTCTATTCTGCCCTGCTGTGAGCCAAAGCAGCTTTATTCATTAACCAATGGTAACAGAATACATTTACAGCATATAAAGGGAATCCCACATCATCTCTCCTTTTCTGTCTAATTAAAAAGAAAGGTTTTAACTTTAAATTAGCAAGATTACATACAACAGACGGTTATCAAGCAAGAATTATAGTTACAATATTTAGTCCATTCACATTTGGCAAATTAAGGAAAATACTCTATCATCTATTCTGTCTTTGTGAGCCTAAAGTTTTATAATTATAGCTATCTTTCTTTAACACCATTAAGGACTTCAGAAGGCTATAATATTACCTAAGTAAGCAGGAAGTGCATTGTAAGTAACTTCCAAAGCTCTAGAATTGATAGAGACATCTTGCTGAGTGGACAGTCACCCAAAGTTCTTCTGTAACATTGGGGCATTCATCTTTAGCCTACAGGCCCATAGTATTCAGCAGACTTTTCCATGAAGCAGGAAATTTTAAAGACAGTTCTGCCTATATTGGCAGTTTGTCAGTTACTTTCTTCATGTCCTGCGGAATGTCTGGCAGACTCTTATGAAGCAGGAACCCTGAAGGACGCTCTCGCCTTTAGGCAAGTTCAGCAGTCATTTCTCTGTGGGTCGTGCATGTCTAGTTCATACAACATAACTTCGAGCAGTCCAGGCAAGAACAGTTTCTTGCCCAAATGGTTAGCAAACTCCATAAGGAATTCCCACTTTCTCTATTCTACCTTGCTGTTGGCCAAAGCAACTTTACTTATTAACCAATGGTAACAAAACAAATTCACAGCATACAGAAGGAAATCCTACATCACAGAACAGACAGAGAAACCCTGTCTCAAAAACAAACAAACAAAAGAAAATGCAAGAATAATGCATGGTAAAGGAAATGATGAGGCTTCTGATGTGATCAACTCACGGGATGAGAGAAGCCTTCCCGGAGGAATTTTCCAGAAGGATGTGTGTAAAGGGGACGTTTCCTGAGGCACAGGGACACAAATGGCAGGATAGGTTAGAGAGTGACCCTGGCTTGGGCATGGAAGTTAGTGGAGGGGAGCTAAGAGGCAACGCTGGGAAAGTCAGGAGACGAGAAAGGAGGATGTGCACAGAGCCTTCTATTCTCTCGGAGAAGTGCAGACTGTGCTGTGAGCAGTGTGAGTTCTAAGAATAGTAGTGACACAGCATTAAAACATAAGGTATCTCCGGCAGCCATGTTAAGTGGGAGTGAAGTTGATGACACAGGACAAGACATGGGGACTTTGATCAGGCAGGAAGTAACAGACCGAAGACTGAGGCTGAGGATGCTGTCACTATTTAGGGGTATCCTGTCATTGGTGCTAGACCACACTTGACCAGGCCCAGCCAACCACTAGTTCTTCTGAATAAAGCTTAAAAAATACAGTTAGTTTATTTGTGGCTGTATTTATGCTATAATGGCAAAACTTATTTTGCAGTCAAATTCTATGTGAACTGTAAAGGCTTTTGCAGAAAATGGTTCCTTGTCAGTATTCTAACCTTTAAGTCCACATCTTATTCATCGTGGAAATCCCACAGTTCCCTTAAACACTGAGCACATGAAGTTTTCTAAATTTTTATCAAATGTATCTATTTGTGTGTGTAGGAGGTTGGGCAGTAAGTACCTTTTATTTGCTGAATCTTCTCACCACCCATGTATGTTTTGTAAGGAAGTAAACCTACGTATGTATCCTTTTTAAAAGTGTCATTTATTATTTGTGTTTATGAGAGAACAAAAAAAAAAAGAGAAGAGGTGTGGGATGCCCACATGCCAGGGCACTTGTGTGGAGGTCATGGACAACCTTGCAGAAATTGTTTCTCTCTTGCAGCTTTGTGTGTGGTGTGGGTCCAGAGAGTGTCAAGGTCCTCAGGCCTGCACATCAGGCACCTTCGCTGGCTGGGTTGTCATGTCAGCCCAATATATGTATTCTTAACTAAACTCTGTCCATATTCATAATTTCCCTATACAGCAGCAGGAACTCTTTGGCCTGTTTTCCCAAAGGTTTAGACAGTATGAGGATATGAGGATATATATAGTATTGGGCCCTGGATAGTATTGGATACATCCAACCATGATGATCCTGTTTTTTTGTTTTTTTTTTCTTCCTCCTTGATATAAACAGTATAAATTAAATGGGCCAGTGAGGTGACTCAGTTGGTGAAGGTGCTTGCTGCCAAGCTTGACAACCTGAGTTCTCGCCCCAGAATCTACCTGGTAGAAGGAGAGAAATAATTCCTGTAAGTTGTCCTCTGACCTCCACAAGCACATAGTGCCATGCATGCCTCACCCACACATGCACACCATATACACACACACTAATTGTATATGTGTGTGTGTGTGTACATTTTTTTTCTCATTAAAGACAGGGTTTCTCTGTGTAGCCCTGGATGTTCTAAAACTCACTCTGTAGACCATGTTGGCTTCAAACCCAGAGATCCACCTGCTTCTTCCTTTGAAGTGCTGGAATTAAAAGCATGAGCCACCACTGTCTGTCTCACTAATAATAAATTTAAGAAATAAAATTTAAAAGTTGGTTAGAACTTTAAAACATCTATAACATTCAGTAATTTATTATTATATTCAAGTCTTCAGGGCACAAAAATTAAATTTTATTTCTACATCCTTTTCAAAACATTTGGGCCAAAGCAAAGATTGAGCATGGCCGACAAGGCAAACCTTCCTGGTGGGCAGTAGTCTTAGGTTCCCTAAAACAAGCAGGACATCCTGAGCTGCCTGGTGTTTGTATCATTGCACTTGAACGCTTGTTTTTGCTCAGCTCACCCTCACATGACATTTGGTTGTTGAGAGGGATTTCTGCTTCAGGTGGAGAAGACTCCTAACCTGTATTTCTTCTCTGATCTCTGCTGAAAGGACTGATATGTGAGGTCCAGCTGGAGCAGCTCCCCGGGCTGCGTTTGTGAGCTTCGGTGTTCTCCTTTCCGTAGACCTTTTGGCTGACTAAAGCCATTCTTCCCTTAATTTCAGAGGAATGATAAGAGCCTGGAAAGGTCAGGTTTAGAAGGTTACGAAGCGTAAGGGTGGCCACCTGATATTTGCTGGTGTTGAAACACGAGTTTATGAGTTTGTGTCTAAGCTGGAAGGTGTTGCTGCTTCTGTATTGATTAGCCAACATGAGTAAAATGCAGAAAATAGCTTAATGCAACCAAAAGGGGAAAAAGGTTTTTTGAATGAGTAGAAGTTCAGAATTGTAGAGTTTTAAGAATAAAATTATGTTGATATTGATAAAATAGGCATTAGCTAGGAAATACCACATTTATTTTAATGAACAAGCAGAAATAATTTGGCACTAGAATATTATTTACAGTTAGATAACTTTAAAAATTCCTACAGTGCCTAAAGACAATTTTATCTCCTCCCCTTACTCCTTGCCATTTTAATTCATTTGCAGTCTTCTGTTGTCATTGACACAGTGTCCCGTCTTCTGTCTGTCTTCACTGTGCAGTCCAGGCCGACCTAGAGCTCTTTCCTCCTGCCTCAGCCTCCCAAGTGCTGGCACTGCACATATAAGCTACAATGTCTGACTTAATTTATATATATGACATATAACAACCATATTTATAGGCTAATTTTGGTACGTGTATGCAATGTACAGTGAGAGGATTGGGGTAGCTGCATACTCATGCACTTCTTGGTTTGGAGAACATTCAGAATCTCTGTTCTAGCAGTTTTGAAGTAAACACTAGTATGCCATTCCTCAGAACCACCCTCTCCTTCCCCTCACATCCAAGGCCTCTAGGAACCACTTGGTTTTTGTATTTTTAGGCAGTGTCTTAGTAGATCAGGCTGGCCTCAAATTCTAGAGGCTCCTGCCTCAGTCTCTTTAGTTGCTAGGTCCCTGTGGGTACTGCCTTTAGGAAAAACTGAGATATCATCCCAGGGGCCTGTTAGAAAAGCAAGCCCTCCAGCTTCTCGCTTGGAGATGGGAATTCTTCCTCCTACACATGCCCTTCCTCCAGGGCTCTTGTCATGTTGTTTAGGATTTCAGCATCCCAAACTGAAAGTTCCAACAGCCCTCCATTCCCTTCTGCTCTCCAGAGTTAGCCAGCGTTCGGGATCCACCTTTGCTGCGTGCTTTCTCCACATTCGCATTCATAGACATACTTACTATATAGAAAGGTTATATGTATAATTGTACTGAGATTGTTATTTTTCATTTTCCAGCGTTTGGAAAACATTGCATGTCAGTACTTCTGATGTCCCTACATTATTTTGGACTGATGTATAGTAGTCTAGAATACTACCACATAAAAGATAGCTAGACTGGGCATGGTAGTGAACTCCTGTGGAAAATGGTAATAGGAAGTCCACTCAGGCCCAGGAGTTTGAAGCTAGCCTGCACAAACCACAGGGCCCGAGAACGTGCACATTTGATTTCATGCTTTATTTTTAATTTTTTGGGCACTCGATAAATATAATGAATGAATGAGCTAGTAATCTATTTAACATTAAATTCTTTCTGACTGTGACTGTTTGAGAATGCTGTCAGAACAGTGCCCTTCTGTCTCCTTATAGTACGAGAGCCATTTTCTAGAAGGGACATGTAGTTGTGTTTTTGGATACTGGTTTCATTGTCTCCTGATATTGCCAGT
Source organism: Bramus lutescens (assembly GCA_001685075.1). Classification (NCBI taxonomy): domain Eukaryota; kingdom Metazoa; phylum Chordata; class Mammalia; order Rodentia; family Cricetidae; genus Bramus; species Bramus lutescens. The sequence continues at coordinate 219,898 of LOEQ01000221.1, read as the reverse complement.
GAGAACCACCACACCAGTTCTATTCCAGGGTACGGGCTTTTTTTTGTTTCTCCGAAAGGCTCTGGGACTTGGTCTTCTTCTTTGATGCTCAGTGGGCTTGCCCAGTGCGTCTAGACAGGCTGGATCTCTCTCTGTTGATCCCGGTCAGCACTCATTGAACTGCAAAGACACACCTTTTCCATCTGTGGAACTTCCCTCCCCGTTAGTGTCCTCTGCTTTTGAGACTGTTTAGGTGAGGGGCAGGATTTCCTTGTGTTTTCATCTTTCTTGCTACTGTCATTTGTTGGGATTTGGAGCAGAAAAGGAAATAAATACATGTGTTCTGTTTGCCTTCTTGATCCAGTTTCCTAACATAATTCTTTTTATCCCCCAAGGCTGAGTTTTTCTTTTTAAATATCGTGTGTGTGTGTGTGTGTCTGTGTGTGTGTGTGTGTGTGTGTGTGTGAGCAGTTTGTTCGTAAAGGAACATGACTCATATTTTATAATATTGATGGAAGGCTGATATGTGCCTAACATAGTTTTCTTTTATAGTCACTGTTTTTTTAAGTTGCCATTTTAAAAAAGCCATGATATCAATTTAAAAATGAAATTCTCTTGCTATGTGCTATTGGGAGTGCGCCCAGTCACATTAGAAAAATGTGCTGCTATCTTAATCACTCATCAGGTCCAGGCAGCTCCAAGTGCTGAGAGAGGCCTTGATGCATCTCCAGATGTGCAAGTGTCAGCTCCAGGTGCAGGGAGCAGAGTTCTTGGGGCTGGCACGTAGGTTCTTCAGTACAAATCAGTCTCCTGGACTAACTCATGGTTCTTTAAGTCAGCTCAGACCAGAGTTATCTGTGGTACCTTCTGAAGCACGATTAATAAAAATTAAGAGAGAGAAATCGGGGTTCAGTCTGAAGATCTGAAAAGCAAAACAGCCAGCCACTGGCTCTTACTTTGACCTCAGTCTGAAATGGCGATCCTGCCTCCTAGAATCTCAGAATGAGACTGTGCCTGAGAGCTGTCTCCCCTGTCTTATATTCCTCTCTAGGACTGGGATTAAAGACATGCACCACCTGATTTCTATAGCAACTAGTGTGGCTACTGGGATTAAAAGTGTGTGTCATTGTGGTTGCTGGGATTAAAGGTGTGTGTTACCATAACCTGGTCTGTAAGGCTGACCAACGGGACTGTTTTACTCTCAGATCTTCAGGCAGGCTTTATTAAAATACAATTGAAATGCCACTAAAACCTTCTAAAACTAGAGACACCTGGGCCCTCCACTGAATTGTTCAACGTCCTGCAGGGTGGGGCTGCTGGCATCCCCATGCTGGCATGTCTGCACAGACTCTCAGGGGCATCCTGATGTACAGCCAAAGCTGGGCATCATTGTCCCTCAGTATTTCCTTGTGTTAAAATAGATGTAACCTTAGCTGTTTTAATTGCACATTTCAGTGATATTAAATATATTCATAATGTGCAGCCATCACTACCACCTATATTCAGAACTCTTTTCATCTTGTAAGTCTGAAACTTTGTATCTATTAAAAAAAAAAAACTCTATTCTCATCTCCTCCCAACACAGGGTAACCATGGCTCCACTTTCTGTAGGACCTTGGGTACTCTATGTAATTCAAGTGGAATCACACAGTGTTTGTCTGTTTGTGACTGGGTTGTCTCCATCAACACAGTGTCTTCGAGGTCATTTGAGTTGTATGATGCTCAGATTCCTTCTTTCTAAGGCTGAACCGTACTCCACTGGGTGTCCTTACCAATGCCTGCCTGTCTGCATGTGTTGGTGAACATCAGAACTATTTCCTCATCTCCACTGCCCCACTCCATGCTCTTGTGAACATGGCTGTAAAATGCCTAAGACCCAGTTTCTGCTCTCTGGGTATACATCAAAGGAGACATGGTTGGATCATGAGGCAGTCTCAGTTTTCTTTCTTTTTTTCCCCTGAGACAGGGTTTCTCTGTGTAGCCCTGGGCTGTGCTGGAACTGGCTCTGTAGAACAGACTGGCCTTGAATTCACAGAGATCCACATGCCTTTCCTTCCTGAGTGCTGGGATTAAAGACATGCACCACCATGCATGGCCTCAGTCCTGGTTTTATTTTTGTGAGGAGCTTTTGTGTTTTACATTCCTATCAACAGCCCAAGGGCTCAAGTTTCTCCAAACCCTTGCCATCACTTATTTTCTGACTTGTTTTGTTTGGTTGAGTTTTTTTGTAGTCATAGCTGCCCTGTGACTACAAGGTGAAATTTCATTGTGTTTTTTGTTATGTGGGAGTTTGAAAACAGGGTATTGGTATGTATCCCATACTGGCCTTGAACTTGCCACCTTCTTGCCTTAACCTCCTGACTGCTGGCATGCACCACACACTTCATTTTGTGTAGTTCTTTAAGAATGAGGGTGTCGGCCATCTTTTCATGGTGCTTCTAGGCATTCACAACATCTAGGAAGGCTCTAGAAGACAGGCTGACGTTTGTCCATGGTCGGATGCCATTGTCTCCTCCCTTAGAGAAAATCTCTGTTCAGGTACCTAGTTTTTGTTACCGGGTTTTAGGAGCTGTATTTATTCTAGCTCTCAACCCCTTTAACATATATGATTTGCAGATATTTGAGAATTTTATATGTGAAAATATTCTTTTACTCTTCTGTTCTTAGGCTGGGAATACTGCTAAGTTTTCTAAATTCTTTTGTTTTATTTCTTCTCAGGCCAGTACAAAAGTGGAAGTAGACATGGAGAAAGCAGAGAGTCTGCAGGTGACAAGAGGAGACTTCCTGGCTTCTTTGGAGAATGACATCAAACCGGTGAGTGTGCATGAGTGTGCATGTAGCGTGATGACTGCTACTATGGAAGAGGAAAAGTGCCCTTCTGACTTGTGCTTCGGTCCCCATGGCTTTCTTTACACCCCGAGAGATCTTACCATAGTCCCCTCAGCGGAATACTGATTCCTGTAAGAGATCTTACTGCCTTACAAGGCCGTCCATTCAGCTTTGAGATTTTCTATTTCCTGGTTCTTCATAGACCTTAGTAGTCTTTCAGGTTTTTACATAACCTTAAGCTACAGCAACTTAATTTCAGTCCATCCTTTCCATGTCAGCTACCATGACATTGAGAACGAACCCTCGGGGATCGAGACGATGTTAAGTGTGCGCTGCTCTTACAGAGAACCCAAGTCAGTTTCCAGTGCCTGTCAGGCGGCTAATAGCTACCTGATCCAGGGCCAGGGGATCTGATGCCCTCTCTGGCTCCAAGGGCACTGCATACACATGGCATTCACACACACTCTCACACATGTGTACACAGAGACATATGCACACTTACACATGAATAAATAATAAAATTTGACAAAGAAAAGAAGAGAAAATGCACACTCATATCTTGCCCTTTCTCACTCCCTGCCTCCCCACGTCTCCAGAAAATCCCAATTTGTGATCAACACCCCCTCTGGTTGCTGTAGTTTCTAAGATTCTTAACCATCCTAGATACCTTTGGGAACAAATGCTAGATTGTCTTATAATGCACTGAAATCAGTCATGATTAGAACTGGAAAATGTATTGTTACGTTTAACTCATTATTCTATAAAATAACCAGCCACTAACATTTGAGTCACCATTGTTTGGAACCCAATAAAAACTGTTGAAAAGCCTAGGGCGTTGTGTGTGTGTGTATGTGTGTGTATACACAAGTATTGTTTAGCTAGGTTTTTTGTCCCTTTGAAATTTTTTTTTTTCAAAACAGAGTTTCACTGTATAGCCCTGGCTGTCCTGGAACTCACTCTGTAGACTAGACTGGCCTTGAACTCAGAGATCCGCCTGCCTCTGCCTCCTGAGTGCTGGGATTAAAGGTGTGCCCCACCACAACCTGGCAATTTTTTTTTCTTTATCATAGAAAATAATGGGTTGGGCTGGAGAGATGGCTCAGGGGAGATCTCTGCCTGCTTTCACAGCAGAGATCCTGAGTTCGATTCCCAGCAACCACATGGTGGCTCACAACCATCTATAATGAGATCTTTTGGCCTGCAGGTATACACCCAGGCAGAACACTGTATACATAATAAATAAATAAATAAATAAATAAATAAATAAATAAATAAATAAATAAATAAATAAATCGTTTAAAAAAAGTAAGAAAAGAACATGATAGGTTACATTGTGATCTTTTCATACATGTATATTATTTGGAGCTTAAAAAGCTCATTCTTAAATGAATCTCGGGTACATAGAATTGTACTAATCTTTCTGATTTTTAATTTTATTTTATTTTTGGCCTTCCAAGACAGAGTTTCTCTTTGTAGCCCTGGCTTTCCTGGAGCTCACTCTTGTAGATCAGGCTGGCCTCGAACTCAAGAGATTCACCTGCCCACAGTGCAGAGGGATTTGCATGGGCTACCTGAACTCCTGCCATTGTGCTCAATATCAGCCTTCAGCTTGGTTCTTCTCCAAAGTCTCCTTGGGGTTAGTCCTGATTTTATTACCAGTTTTTATCCAATGCTTTGGGATGTGATAGCTTTTTGTTTCTTCGTCAGAAATTATTTAATCCAAAATATCTTTCAAGAGGACATGGCAAGGAATGAGTTGTGTGACCCAAACAACACAGTGACAGAGACAAAAAGATAAAATAGTTTGGTTTCAATACCAATAACTAAAATGCTTTAAACTGCCCTTTACCTCAATAGGCATTTGGCACAAACCAAGAGGATTATGCAAGTTACATTATGAATGGAATCATCAAGTGGGGTGACCCCGTGACTCGTGTCCTGGATGATGGAGAGCTGCTGGTCCAGCAAACTAAAAACAGTGACCGTACACCACTGGTCAGCGTCCTTCTGGAAGGTAAGAGGAATGACATGACAGCTTTAAAGTTTAAAAAATACAGAAAAAGCAGCATTTGTTTTCAAAAGCTATTTGGTACTTTTCAGAAAGGTAAGTGGTTTTCAATTCTAAACTTTGCTCATTATCAGCAAATTCTATCCCAGCCTATGTGCCAGTATTGGAACAGATTGAAATAGGGGAGAAGAATGTCACTGACAAATGACAGCAACTAGTTTTCTTACAGGGATGTATTTCTGTAGTACTTAATAGACTGATAATGTGTAGCTCAGTGGAGGAACTTGTAATGTGGATACAAAGACATTCGAGCATCAGTCTTGTCGTAGAAAAGACTTGTAAAGGAATCCTGCAGGGCAGTGGTGGCACACACCTTTAATCCCAGCACTCAGGAGGCAGAGGTAGGCGGATCTCTGTGAGTTTGAGGGAGGGAGGGAGGGAGGGAGGGAGGAAGGAAGGAAGGAAAATCCCTAGTTTTGGCATACACATGTAAAGGTGTGTGTGGGTGAAAGTTGCTTTGCCCAGGAGTGGTCAGAGAACTAGAGGTGATGCTTAATTTAGGCCTTGAGGGATCAGTTCATATTTTATCAAGTAGACAAAGGGAAGGACATTCCGTATGACAGCAGAAAATTCCAGGGAGACCAGATGACAGGGCAACCTAGCTCCCTGTGAGGCCTAGAGGTGAAGGCTTCTGAGAGGAGCATGTTAAGCCAGGAGCCAAAGGATGTGTAGAAGCTGGCCAGACAAAAGAATTGAGAAGATGATCTACAGAAAGAGACTTGCATGTGGACAGTCCCTTGGCAGGGAAGATCGAGAAGGAGAAAGATTAACTAAACCAGAGTTGAAGATATGGATGGGAGAGGCCGGTGAGAGGGCTTGGAGGGTAAAGGTGCTTGCTGTCACCAGAACCCACAATAAGAAGATAACTGCTCACAGTTGTCCTCTGGCCTCCACAGGCTTGCCATGGTGTGCCAACACACACATAATATTCCTAATAACAGCAACAACAAAATTGAACTGGATGCTTACCAGGGCTAGGTTGTAGCTCAGTGAGTGTGTGCTTGCTTGGCACGTGTGAAACCTTGAGTCTGATCTCCTTCACACAGGGGGAAAAAGAAGAGATTAGATTATGCCTTAGGGGCACTGAGCAGCCACTTGGAAGTTTTTTTAGCAGTAAAGTCACATAAGCAGGTTTGTATTTTGAAAATGTAACTATGACTGCTTAAGATGGAAAATGGACAGGAGGAGAAAAAGATGCAGAAAGCTACTGGGTAGAAGCAGGTAACACTGGTGGCACAGGGAACTGGGTTTATTGAGAAATATGAAGGAGGTAGAATAAGAGCTTGATGAGAATTATTATTGCTATTACTTTTTTTTTAGTCCTTTGTAATCGCCACTTACTCTGTTAGCACCTCTCATTCACTGTCTCCATAGTCCTCACCTCAGGCTAGGAGTGCAGATGCTGTTTATTTTGTTACTATTATTATTGGTTTTTCAAGACAGGGTTTCTCTGTGTAGCCCAGGCTCTCCGGAACTCTATCTGTAGACTAGCCTGGCCTCAGTCTGCCTGCCTCTGCCTCTTGAGTGCTGGATTAAAGGTGTGCTACACCTGCCCAGCTGTAGATACTGTTTTTTCCCCATATCATCCACAGGGAAACAGAAGCTTAGAAATCCTGCTTAGATTAAATATCGGCAGGGTGCTGGAGAGGTGGCTCGGTAGTTATGGATGCTTTCTCGTTTTGCACACAAGCTGAGTTCAGTACCCAACTCTGTGTCAGGCAGCTCACAACAGTCTGTAACTCTAGCTCCAGAGGATCCGACACATTACGTGCACACGCGCGCGCACACACACACACACACACACACAAAGATACGTGTAACACACACAAATTTTTAAAAGAAAATAAGTCTTTTGAAAATAAAAAGGTTGCCAGGTGGTGGTGGTGCACGCCTTTAATCACAGCAGTCAGGAGGTAGAAGCAGAGGCAGGTGGATCTCTGTGAATTCAAAGCCAGTCCAGTCTGCAGAGTAAGTTCCAGGACAGCCAGCGCTACACAGAGAAACCCTGTCTTGAAAAACCAAAAAATAAAATAACGTAAAAATAAAAAATAAAAAGATAAATAAGTATGGGCAAAGTGTCAAACATGACCCCCAGCCTGACGAGCAGGGCTGTTCATCAGAGACACTGGCAGAGAGACAGGTTTTAGGAAGAAAGATCACTAACTCACTTTTGAGCAGCTAGATTCCAGGTTCCTGTAGGATAATGTGGTTGGCAGTGTTGACTAGCTTATTTGACTTGCAGGTCTGAGCTCATGGGTGCAGTGGTGTGACTGTCCTAGCTCATGATCTGCCCCTGTAGTCACAGGAGTAGAGATAGTCCTTTAAAGAAAGGGTATGGATGAGATGCAGACAGGGCCTGGAATTTTATCTGAGACTTGTTAACTGTTCAGGACTAAATAGAGCAGGAAAAAATGACAAGGGAAGCTAGGCAAGAATAATGGAGGGGAGGAGGAAGGGAGAGGGTGTGCTGTCAGAAAGCCAAGAAAGGCATTTCAGGACAGAGGCGTTGTATCTAATGCTCCTAACAGGCCAGAAAAATACCTGTGTGCAGTTCAGTGACCTTGGTGGGACTCTGACCAGTGTGGGTGGAAGCCTTACCACTGGGTGAGGGTGGGAGAGAGACAAAAGTTCAAGCAGGCCGGGAGATCGTAGGGAAGTTCTCCTTTAAAGATGTATGAAGGGGTAATGTTGAGTATGAAGTCTGGAAAGAGGGTTTGGATTTGCGCTTTCAGATCTGCAAAACATATTTAAATGCCATTGGAAATGTGGCAGGGGAGAGGGGGCTGTCACTAATGTCCCATTCCAGAGAGGATGCAAGGAAGGATTGATTGGCTATGACAAGGAGGGACAATGTCTTCCAGTGCATGGGAAGGGGGGTCTAGGTGCAGGTGACTTTGTGGATTTCATTGCCTTTGTGAGCACAAATGAGTTCAGCCTTCTAGCCATCTAATAAAGCAGCGTTCCCCTGCTTCCAATGTCACCTCCCAAGAAAACTGCATTTTTGTTACCAAGAGAGAGAAAGATTTGATACAACTAATAAGTCATGTCCTGATATGCATCTGGATACATTTTCTTCTTTTCAGAAGCAAAATCCTTGTGTTCTTGCTTAGTCAGAAGGTTGGAAGATTAAGGGACTGTGAGGAAGCGGGAAGGCATGCATTTCACCATACTTTGGAGACATGCTAATCAGTGCATTAAGTGTAGTTGCTAATAAATAAAAGGAAACATGTCTGCTGTGAAACTGTCAGGAAATGTTAATGAGCAGCTAGTTGAGACCTCAGAGCCTGTGGATAAAAGTTTCAACTTGTTTGATGCCCTGTGCTTAGGTTGGCTTTCCCCACCTGTCTCTTTATGCAGGCCCTCCTCACAGCGGGAAGACGGCCCTGGCTGCAAAGATTGCAGAGGAGTCCAACTTCCCCTTCATCAAGATCTGCTCTCCGGATAAGATGATTGCCTTTTCTGAGACTGCCAAGTGTCAGGCCATGAAGAAGGTATCAAGATTTTGATTTTCATTTTAATTTCTAGTCTCAGGTGAGTGTGTGCGTATGTGCACACATACATGTACTTATACACACATGGGTACAAAGCTGGAGCAGCTCTGACCTCAAACAGACCTGTCAGCAGAACTTGAGAGTCGACGGTGACCACTTCAGATCCTAAAACTTTATCATGCATTTTAGCCTTCTAGATTTTACTGTCTTAGTACATATCAACATTAATTTTCACCTCTTGTCTATCTAAATTCGATAAAGAAAAATCACTTCAGATGGTCGGGCAGAGAGGAACAAATTCTTTTATGTTTTGTTGTTTTAGTTCTTTATCAGCATACAAAGCCAAACTGTTCATAGTTGACCGTAGTTTTGAAAAGAACAGAGATTAAAATGCACGTCGAAGTTTTTCCCAAGAAGCCCTGCAGAGGACAGTTGTGTATGATGGTAAAGAAGACTGTACTTCTCAGCAGAATCCCCTTCTTACCCTTCTCCAAGCCACTTTCTGAATCTGCCACTCTGAGCCATTAGTGGAGTTAGAGAGACACAGTAGCATTAGGATCATCTGGTCTAGCTCACCTGCATCCAGGCAAGAACCGTGTAAGACCTCTGGAATGGCAGCTGCAGTGGTGGTGCATGCCTTTAATCCCAGCACTTGGAGGCAGAGGCAGGTGGATTGCTGTGAGTTCGAGGCCAGCCTGGTCTACAGAGTGAGTTCCAGGACAGCCAGGGTTATACAGAAAAATCGTGTCTTTTTCACTTGGTAGCCTGTGTTGATGTCAATACTCTAAAAATTTTGCATACTTTTGGTTGTTGTTCTGTTTTGTTTGGATGAGCACATGAGAGCCAAGTGCTTACACTTGAACTCTTTCTCTAGACCATCCCCCAAGCTAGTGTTTTCCCTCTAAAGGTGACCCTTAAGCTACTTGTATGTATTGAGACTTGAAGTGACCCTTGGAATGTGTAGTCACTGAACTTGGCACCCAGGGTAAAACTGGTTGTATCTGCATTGCCTTAAACTACTTCTGTGCTTGTTCAAAATCAGTAGCCTGTGCAGATGGCAGCTGACTCCATTGCTTTCCAGCTGCTGCCCGAGATGTGGGTGGATGGCCCTTGTTGTTCTATAAAGTTTAAAAGTACTTCAGGCTTCTGCAGATCAAAGCTACCTTGTGAGTGTGAGATAGTATCATTTTTATTATTTTAATCTCTTGCAAATTGACTTGAGGGGGGGGAAGGTACTATGTGCCGATTTTAGAGGCTTAAATGGTTAAATTAATGACTTAATAACTTATGATTTAATCTTTAAATTGCTGAAGCCTTTCAAGGTAGAGTTTTAGATGAGCAGAAAGCTAAGGAATATAAAACTAAGAGCCTGTATGAGCTTCTTCAAGATTGTTCTGATTGATGATTCAGTGTCTGGATCATCCGCGTGCTCTTCAAATTACAAANAAAAAAAAAAAAAAAACCAAAAACTACATCGACAGAATAATAAATAAATCTACATTAGACTTTCTGTTTTCCTTGGAGGGGGGAAATAATATGTCCTGTAACAAAACTTCAGAACAGAGAAATAAAGGCGCATAGGTGTCCTAGAAACATGTCAGGAATATTGTGAGACTTTGCCAGCACGTTCCTTCTTGTTACCTAACGGCTGCCTGACTAATGCCTGAGGCCTCAAACCAGTTTCAGTACTCCAGGTCTCCCAGGTTGATTCTGAAGACAAAGTGTAAACATGCCTTCTTCACTCCTTAGCTGCCCACCTCTCCTGTTCTTGTCCCCACAATTTCAATGTGAGGATGGGAACAGGGTGTTTTAACATTCTTTTCAGACTACAGATAATTTGTAATGTTTTATTCTGAAAAAAGCATTTCTTTTCTTTTAAGTATCCTCTCTCCATATACCTTTTCTTAGTAACAAAAATAATGGGGAGGGGAGGTGGAGGGAGTGGGAGGAGGGAAGTGAGTGGGAACTGGAATTGATATGTAAAATGAGAAAAGATAGTTTCTTAAAAATAAATAAATAGAAAATACAAAAATAACAGATTAAAAAAGTAAAATATACCTTTAATCCCAATACTTGGGAGGCAGAAGCAGGCAATTCTCTGTGAGTTTGAGGCCAGCCTGGTCTACAAAGCAAGTTCCAGACAGCCAGATCTATTACACAGAGAAATCCTGTCTCGAAAAACCATTTAAAAAAAATTTAAAATAATCTGTATTTGATCTTATCCTTTAGTTCTCTGTTAAGAATGCTATGCACATACATATGCATGTTTGTGTATGTGCACATGTGTGTACAGTTACAATGTACTGAAGAGCACATTGGACATACCAGTTTAAACTCAAGATATTGTTGTGACACAAACTTTCAATCCCAACACGTAGGAAGCAGAGGCAGGTGAATCTCTGTGAATGGGGGCCAGCCTGGTCTATATGGTGAGACTGTCTCAAAAGAAAAAGGAAACCATAAACAAATAAAGCATAACTGCAGCTAATCTCAGTATTATTAACTGATTAACACCCATTTACACAGTTCCCCTGGGAAGTGAAGACAGCATACTGCAGGGGACCTGAGTTCAGTTCCCAGCACCCACATCAGGCAGCTCAGAACCACTGTAACCCTGGCCTTAGTTTTCAGGGGACCAGATACTTCTGGCCACTACAGGCACCTGCGCTCACGTACCCAGGCACATACACAGAATTTAAAAGGAATAAAAATATTTTTTAAAATAATTTTTTGTTTAGGTTGTTTCCATGTTTTTTTTTTCACGGTTAGAAATAATATTCTAGCTGGGTGGTGGTAGCCCATGTCTTTAATCCCAGCAACCGGGAGGCAGAGGTTGATGGATCTCTGTGAGTTCTAGGCCAGTCTTGTCTATAGAGCAAGTTCCAGGACTGCCAGAACATAGAGAAACCTTGTCTTGAAAAGCAAAACAAAACTCTGTGTGTGTGTGTGTATACATATATGTGTGTATATATGTATATATATTATTCTATAGAATTATCAAGCTAGAGAAATCATTGCCCCACATTTTTGTTATATTTTTCTTAGGTTGATTAACATCATGTAACTAAATAGTTGGGTTTTGATTCAAATAGACCTGAATTTGAATCCCATCTCTGCCACGCTTACTAAGGTCTCTGTCACCTTTAGTAAATTATTTTCTCTAAAAGCCTTTCAGCTTTTGTCTTTTTCATGTATGAAGGTGATGCTTATTTAGAGCTTGCTAGTACATACCTCGGTCCCAGCACTCAGTAGGCTGAGGCAGTAGGCTTGCCACATAGAGGCAGTGTGAGAATTAAATGAGATAGTAATTCATGTAAAGTAACATGGTATTCCTTGCACAGAAATATGGTGGTCAATTTTACTTATTATTGTACAGGTTTCTGCTTATTACTTTAGGGTGAATCTTCAGGATTTGGATTGCTAATATTCATTGATATTTTTTATATAAAATTTTATTTTTTCAGATTATAATAAAATTACACAATTTCCTCCTTCTCTTTCTTCCCTCCAAACTCTCCCAGGCACCCCCTTGCTCATTCTCAATTTCATGGCTTCTTTTTCTGTAATTGTTGTTACACATGTGTGTATATACATACATATCCCTAAATATATAATAAATACAACTTGCTCAGTTCAGATAATATTACTTGTCTGTATGTGTTCAAGGCTGACCATTTGTTATTGGGTAACCAGTTGGTGTGCTTTCCAGGGAAGACTATTAATCTCAGCACTCCTTAGTGCCTGGAGTCCCTGTGAGCTTTTTTCCTTCTATGTCATTAGCACATATATCTGTTGGTGTCCCCCTTGGTCAGGTCATGTTTAGGCAACCATGTTGGTGAGACTTGATGGGCTTAGTTTCTCTGGCATTTTTAGGAGAAATATTGTCATAGCAAAAGAAAAACAATCTTAGTATTTGTGAAGATTTTTACATATATTGCTATCAAACCTTTTATATAAAGATAATACTGATTTTACATGGCCCATTCCTCCAGAAAGTTGTGCTAATTTATACTTTAATAAAATATGAAAAGAATGAGTTTCTTTGGATTTTTGCCCTAGTTTAATGTTATTAAATTTTTCTTTTCCAGTTAGTTAGGTTTTTAATTTAAGTGAAATGATAGGCGTCTAGTTCTTTCTTTAGCTACATTTTAATGACTCTGGTAGAATACCTGTTTAGCATATATGCTAGGCCTGGTGCTCCATCTGTGTGTGTGTGTGTTTTCAAATGTTCTATAATTATAATAGTGTATAAGCACAGAGATAACACAATGTGTTAATTTTGTTAAGTAGGAGTGGTCTAAATTGGTTCTTTTAACATTTTTGTTATCATTTTATTTCTTGGACCAGTAGCAGGTAGTTTATATAAAGAAAGACGGCCATAATTACACTATTGCTTTTTCCTCCTAAATAATGATGCAAAAATACATAAAAATAGTTTATTCTCAATTCATTTAAAATTTATCTTTTACTTCTGTTTCTTTCTTCAATAACTCCTTTCTGTGTGGTTAAGCTCAACACTATCAAGGTCTTTCTGAAGCATTATCCTCTCATTCTGGGTGGGGAGGGGAGTGCAGTATGCTCACTCAGATACTTGAAATATTTGCAGATATTTCTTCTTTCTCCTATTTTATGTTTGCTTCCCAAACTTTATTTGGTTCTAAAATTTTAATTCTTTTACCCATTTTTGCATCTATACTGTAAAAATCTATTTTGCTGGCTGTTAATGACATTAAATGAAGGGGATAGAGCAATAGAATTTGATTTCAATTAATTACCTAATCATGGTGCTTCTGAGTACACACTTAGTATGGAGACAAAATAGACAACACAGATATTACTAAAATTGTTAAACAAAATTCAATAAAAACATTGGCAATTTATAGAACTTCTATTAATAGCTGATTATTCTTATTTTCAAAGGTTTGAAAATTAGCGGAAGAAATCTTCCTTCCCACTAGCTTTTCGAAATAATCTTCTGTGAATATCCTACTGTGAACCCACTGCAAACTGCAGTCTGCACAAACAGTCATGGTGCCTAATCCTCCTCTTTTCATGCTTTAGTCGGTACAAAGAGCAAAGCTGGAAACTGGATCTTCTGACAGCAGTTACTAAGCAACAGAATTTGGATGTTTTGGGTTAACATCCTAATATATCATGGAGCTGATTCAGTGAAGTTTGAGCGTGCATGAGTTGAGCGGTGTGGGCACTCCAATCCTGGTGGACATCCCTTGGCTTTTGGGTGAACACACCGTCTTTTGCTGCGCCTGTAAAGGAGGAGCAGAGCTCCGAGACCACGTGGCTTTTAGACAGTGAAGCATACCCTCTCTGTGGATCATGATAGTAAAAAATGGAAGACTTTTTCTTGAAAAGCAGGGAGAACAAATAAGGGATTTTAAGGTCAATCCAAGAAGTTTTGTGCTTTGCCAGAACTTGAGGTCCATTTCCTGCACAGCCTGTTTGCTTGGTCTGCTCCCAAATTATTTTTAGAGACAGAGATTATTACTGATAGTGGCAGTTTAAATTTGCTCATTTATGTTTTTATATGCTACCAACTATGATTAGCATATGCTTTCCACTAATTGCTGACAGATTTACTGCATTAGGGATTTTCAAGCCACGGGATTCCTCCTGTCACTAGATTTCTGCTAACTAGGTTGAGCTATTTCGTGCCAGCTACTCCAAAATTGGAGTGAACCCTTCCAGGTTCCAAAAGAGAGAGAGCTTAGCCTCACTTCCTTAAGAGCACTAAAGAGGTTATAGAAAGTGAAGGATAGAGCTCCTTAGAGCACTCTTTGCTGTGGCTTGTGACTCTGAAAGGCCGGGATTAACATGGAGCTAATAATGCTGGCATCCTTCCTGGAGCGTTCTTGTCAAACCAGAGAAGCAGCTGCTGCCCCGCCCCTCCTCACAGGTCGCTCTAGCTAGTCTGAAGAGTCCAAGGCTGAGTGAGCTCTGTGCCTGGAACACTTGCTGCGCCCTGCCCCCTCCCCAGCCCGCCCCAGTCCCTGCTCCTCAGTGCTTACGCAGTGTGCTCAAGTGGAGCCCCGGTTGTCTCTTCTGACCCTTAGGTCTGTGGACTGTCTGCCTTTACAAGGAAGGGAGGTGGTTCAGCGTGTTTAACAGTGCCAGGCTCAGCCTCGGTGTCCACAGCTGGGAGCAGACTCTGGGAATCTGTTTCCTAGAGATTATCCTCATCCTTCAGGGCAAATCTTACCATTTCCACACAAACCCACAGTGTTCTTCTCCAGTCCTTCCTTTTTCCTCCCTCCAGGCCTTCTTCAGGCTTCCCGCCTGATTCACTTAGACTCCATCTGTCTGTCTGTCTATCTATCTACTTATCTCTCTGCATAGTTGCTGACAATTCTCCTGCACTACAAGACACTCCTCGATGACTCAAGAATGATCGCACATCCCTTAGATTAATCTTTTTGGAGTCTGTGAGGTGTGGCTCCTCGCTGTAGCTTCAGCAAACCTGGCTGCTCCAAGGTTGTGACATATTTGATCTAGAGCAGGCATCATGTTGCTGTGTGCTGTTACTGATGGCATGCCGTGATGGCATTCTAACTGGGGCAGTTTGCATGATCTTGTTTTTTTCCTGTATCTTTTCTTCCAATATCTCACCTCCTTATGAATTGATTTACATAAAATTATGGTAGAACTTTCCAGCTCAGTATGTAAATATCTCATTAGATTTAGGTTGGCAGCTAATCTCCTGTGTTTGCCCATCAAGGTTGAGTCTCATCTTAGCACTGTGCTGGGGCCCGGGCCAGGAAGCAGTTTCTGAGAAGACTACACATAAGTCAGGGATCCAGGGAAGAGGGAAGACCTCATGTTAGACTGGTGACCAGATAAAGAGGGGCCTGTGTGTGTAGGGAGTGAAAGGGGTGTGT
This sequence comes from Bramus lutescens, assembly GCA_001685075.1. Classification (NCBI taxonomy): domain Eukaryota; kingdom Metazoa; phylum Chordata; class Mammalia; order Rodentia; family Cricetidae; genus Bramus; species Bramus lutescens. The sequence goes on along the minus strand of LOEQ01000221.1, from coordinate 204,641 downwards.
GTATGCACATTCAAATCAAAGCAGAGGAGTCTGGGTTAGCTAGTCAAGTCAACCAGTCTTGGCGTAGCCTTGTCATGGTGAGTACATTGTTAGCAGGGCTGACTGTGAGCACACCTCTCTCTGTAGCATTGACCGCACTGAGCACTGTTTGTCTTTTAAAATAAAAGTACAAAACACTTTATATTAAATGAGTATCATTGGTATTTTTCTTCTAAAATTCCAGGTAGCCTATGTAATGAACTGTGAAGTTCCTTAGTTGTTTCCACTACATGACAGGAAACAATCTGTTTGCATATATACATACATACTTTTTTTTTTGAGAGGGCCCTGTGTAACCACAGCTAGCCCCAGACTTTCTTATGCAGCTGTGACTGGCCCAGATCTGAGCTTGCAGCCTCCACCTCCCAGGTGCTAGAATTGCAAGTAAGCACCATCACACACCCAAAGATGTCCCACGTTTGCTACTAAAAGTTTGATATGTAAATTACACATTTTACTGTAAATGGAAAAAAAAAAACAATTTAGGGGGCATGTAGACTTAAAACAGCCGGCCAGGCCCTGATGCCCCAGGCTTCTGTCACTCTAACCTATGACTTCCTAGCTTGAGTAACAGATGATATGCCTGCCCCAAAACCTTTAGTAGAGCTCTGAAAAGTGCTTCGCAAAGCATTATTTTTACTGATTCCCTGCATTTACACAGTATGACAATGAAATGCCAGTGCAAACTTCAGAAATAGGAAAGAACCACTGCTCCCAGGCCTTCCCATGGTCTTGAACTCACTAACTCAAAGCAGAAAGTAGCCATCAGGAAACTGAACAGCTCTTTGTCCCATCTCCTCTCCCTCTTTTGAGCTAGGGTGGGGCGGGCCTGCTGAGTAGTCCTCTCCTTCCTGTCCAGATGTATTCAACATCCATTCCCAAACTGATTCTTTGATTTGATTCCTGTTCTTCCCTTATCGCCCCCCCTCACTCTCCCTAGGTGGTTCCTCTCCACCCCAACAGCTGCACTATCTGCTCACTTCGTGTATTGACTTCCAGCAACCACTTCTCTCCTGACGCTCCACCGTCTCAGGCTCTAACTCTCTTCTTGCTTTTCTGTACAGCAGCCTGGAAAATGTTTCTAAAATGTAGAACAGACATCTCAGTTCATTGTTTAAAACTCTAGAGTGGCTTTTTTTAATGCCTTTACAATATTTTTTTTAGTTTACTGAGTATTTTAGGATCTTCTCGGTCAGGCTGGATGGTGGCAGCGCATGTCTATAATCCCAGCACTTGGAAGGCAGATGAAGGTGGACTTCAGTGATCAAGTCCAGCCTGGTCTACAGAGCAAGTTCCAGGACAGCCAGGCTACATAGTGAGACCCTGGATTTTTTATTGTTTGGTTTTGTTATGGATGCTGTGTGTTCAGTTTTTCTGTCAGCTCCTCTTCTGCTTTCCTCCTCCCCCACCTCTCTGCCCACATTGATATCTGCATATCTTCCTTTTAATTCATCAGCTAAATTTCAGCTGATTCCACAGCCTTCCCGAATTTCTACTCTCTAGACCCTGACATGCAGTGTACTCATGTGTGCTCCTCCTTATTTAGATTTTGGCGTCAATGTCTTTTTTTTTCTTTTAATTTGGGAAACCACCCTTGATCCTTGTCCCCTACATTCCTGTGTGGTGGCTTGGGCTTCAGTTCTGCAACAGCCAGGAGCACGCCCAACTCTACAGGTTGGAGAGTTCCCCTTCCAGGCAGTCCAGTTAGGCTGGACCTCTTCCGGGCGGATGGCTGTCTTTGTTTCCTGGAGGCTCAGCTTTTCTGAGAGCCCTCATTGCAGCTTGGCTTGCCTGAGAGTGACCCACAGCCCACTTTCTGTTTGGACAGTTTTGGGGAAGGAGGGTCCTAGCAAAGCTGGTCAGCTTCAGGGACTTTCTGAGGTGGATTGAGTTGTCACTTCCTTTCTTATAAGAGCCTTCCCTGCAGAATTGTTTCCATCTGGAAGGAAACTGCGTCACAAGAGTGATAGAGGGTAAAGGGCATGGACCAAAAGAACGAATCTCTACTAGAGGGGCTGATCTGACTGAATATATGGAGATGGAAACTGTTTGTGTTTATACCACGGAAGAGGTCACAAGGAACTGAGTTAAGACGGTGGCTGTGGAAAATTCCATGGTAGCCTTTCTTAACTATTAAGGACCACCTATCTATGTGCAGGTTATTTTAGTATGAAAAAATGTTAGTATTATTAGTTTGGTTACTTTATTTCTATACTTAATTCTAAAACTTGTATGGTTTAAGAATACCAATCAGGTAATATTGTTCCACCTAAAGCATTATGTGGTGGGGTTGAGCAGTTTTTGCCACTGTGGTTCACCAAGGTTGTGCATCAACCAGAGACATTACTTTGTGTTTGTGACACTGGTGAGTGGCACTGAGCACCATTTACAGTGTCTAGAAGAGACCTGTCATCATTCACAAGAGGCTGGCCTGAAGGCCATGGGCACTGATTCTTCTGTATGATTAGAAACTGCTGATCCATGTTTACCAGGACGGTATAGCTCACTTTAATTTAATCACTGTATTTGACCACCATCTGACTGTGTTGTCCTGATCCAGTTGTTTAACTGCTTTCCGTTTCCCCCACAAGTACTCTTTACGTTCTGAGGTAATGTACTCTAGCAATGCATTGTCGTATGGGCAATTAGTGTTACACTGCTTTGTTGAGGTGTTCAAGAATCAATCAAGTTTACCTGAGCATCATCGTGGTGCACATTTTTAATCCCAGCATTCAGGAGGCAGAGGCAGGTGAATCTCTGAGTTCAAGGCCAGCCTCATGCAGATAGTAAGACCCTGTATCAAAAAAAATGAAAAAAAAAAACCAAATTTAATCTCCTTATTGTGGAGGACAGTGATGTCATAGATGGTTTTCTTTCCTCCAGATCTTTGATGATGCATACAAATCTCAACTCAGTTGTGTGGTCGTGGATGACATTGAAAGACTGCTTGGTGAGTTCTAACTTTGGCTGTAATGCTCTGACACATGACAACTGAAATCTTGAAATTACAGGAGAAAAGTATTTGTGTGGGAACTTGTAGACGATGAGACAATAGAAATACCTTGTTCTCCAGGGGCTATAGTGGTGTCTCTTATGTAAAATCAGTAGTCATGATGAGAGGCCTCATTTTCTACAGTGTGTCCTGTCCATAGTAAATGAGAAATGTAGGGTAGTAAATGTGGGGATTCTGGGGGGCTGGAGAGATGGCTCAGTGGTTAAGAGCACTGATTGCTCTTCCAGAGGACCCAGGTTCCACTCCCACACCCACGTGGCAGCTCACAACTGTCTCTAACTCCAGTTCCAGGGGCACCCTCACACAGACATGCAGGCAAAACACCAGTGCACATAAAATAATAAAAATAAAGTTTTAAAAATGTTGCGATTCTGAAAATTAAAGGCGCTCTACAGTAATTTTACAAAGGACTAAGCACCTCTTAGGTTGAAGTGCGGTGGATACAATGATCCTTGCACTCAAATCAGAAGTCACCTGGTAAATGTCAGCCAAGTTTTGTCAATTTTACATTTTGTTCATTGGAAATTAAGTCAGTCTGGTGTGTGTCATTATAACAGTAGATCAGGACAGGGCAAACACCAGTGGTGACCTAATGAACCCTGGGGAGAGCCCCCAGCCCTGACTGCTAGTAATGATGTCAAGTTAACTGCTCTTCCCATCCCTGTGGTGTTCAGCTTTATGCTGTGCCCTCTGCTGTTTGCCTTTTGTTTTGGTAGTAATTATTGTAAAACAAAGCAGGTATATCTGAGACCCCCATAAGTTAGTAGTATTTACCTAGTGGCCAGGATTTGGGGTATGCCATGTTTAGGACACCTCAGTTCAGCATTGTTTCCTTAAGAACTTTCAGCCATGTTCACAGCTCTGTGCCAACCCCTTTATCTGAACACACTTAAGGCATGTGGTCACAGCAACACACTGTGTCATGAATGTGTGCCCTCTGAGTGTATTTCCACATGTATAAATAGTTACTTTTGTACTTTGTTCGTTTGTTTAAGTACTACTGCTGTACTAGAATGGCTACTGCTCTAGAGGGATCTCAGAGGAAAACAATACTACCTAACCTGTATGATAAAAAGTAGTGTGAACTAGAGGATACCTATATCCTGGGTGTTTAGAGAACACTGGGTTGCACAGGACAAAGCCTTCAAGTACAGGACTAGAGTCGCATTCAGACGAAACTGGGGACGTGGCATTCGTGCTGAAGTTCCCCAGATAGAAAGTTCCCTAATCACCTGCTCTGCAGTTTCTGAAGGCCAGTCTGGATGTTTCTCCATCCCTGCGGTTATGCTACCGTTTATTTCTGTGTTGTTTTCAGTTCCACCCTTTTCTGCTCCTGGGCTCTCTACCGCTGAGCCTCATCCCAGCCTGTTTGTACCTATTGTTTCTGTCAGACTTTGTCATCAGTGTGATACATGTAAGCTACTATGATGGCTTCCAGTCATTTCTTAGAAATGTTGGTAAATACACCTGGATACTCTCTCCTTTGGGGAAAAAAATAGTCCCTGAAGACCAGGAAATATGTTTATGTGAATCAAAGGATATTTAGAAGCTTTTTAAAATGTACAGATAAGTTCTTGTGTATTGTTTTAAGGATGGCGATTATTAAAGGTGTCTTTTTCACGGCATAGCTGCCTGCCTCCTACTACAGCTGATGTTTGGTCTTGATGCACACAGATCTGCATGTTTGGACATGTGCCCCAAGATCTCAATCCTGAGCCACAGCCATGTTTCTCTTTCAGATTATGTCCCCATTGGCCCCCGGTTCTCCAACCTGGTGCTGCAGGCTCTTCTTGTGTTACTGAAGAAAGCGCCTCCTCAGGTAAATCAGTAATAGTAGGGAATATTCTTACAGAATCTCCCATGAAGTTTATACTGTGGTACACCCAAATATGCAGGTTATCACAAACATAAAATTCTGTTGTTGAAGGGTTTCAGAAGGGTCATCTGATCTAGCCTTCTGTCTAAAGGTAAATTGTTTTCCTAACAGATTTTTTTCCCTTTTCCTTTTCCTCTTCTGAAAACACCAAGATTGCAGTTAGTATTAGATCTTGTTTTTTGAATTCCCCAGCATATTCCACATCCTTAACCCCATCACCATCAGAGGAAGATTATGATACAAATATAGAAAAAAATACATGTTCCCATTTGTTTCATTTAGCATTTCACAGTTTTCCTGAGAATTTGTATTTGAGAGTTACACACAAGTTCACTAAGCCAGCATGTTTGTTGTTGAGGTTTTGGCTGGTGAGATGACGTGAAGAAGTTTCTCATGTACCACGTGCTGCTCTTAAGGAGCGGAGCTGGGATCATCATTTGTTTGGTCACATCTTCACTGATGTTGCTGCTGGAGTCATCGACTTTGAGCCCTTAACAAATGCAGAAGCATCCTGTGAGCACTGGTTAAATGTGTTCCGTATGTTGAGGTTCCCAGGGTATGCTTGGCTGTGTCACAAGACATTCTTAGGTTGATTCTATGTGGTGGAACATTGAAGAAATGCCGATCAAAGGGAGACCCAAGAGGGTGAGCAACTGTTTGAAAACATCTTAGTGTTTTCATGTATGAGAGTGTCATGTATGAAGCTTTGAGGAGAATGAGATGATAAAGTTAGTTTGTGGCACTAATATGTAATCTAACAGTAAACTGCGCCTGCATGTTTCACACGCACAGGCTGATCTTCATTTTCTTGGGTTTTAGTATTTCCTAAACATTTTCTAAAATCATAAAAGATACATAATGTCCTTGAAATTTTACAATAAATGCAACACGCAAGGATTTTCTTTTTCCCTTGCTAGGTTAAACCCAGGGCTTCATGTATGTTAGGCAGGTTCCCTACCACTATCAATAGTTTTTGCTTTGATTTTGAAATGGGGTTCTCACTGTGCTGCCTAGACTCCCTCAAATTCCTGGATTTGAGTCAGTCTCCTGTCTCATCCTATTGAAGTTTTTCCTACGTTAAGGCTGATGTTAAGAGAAGTGAGTATATTTTTGGCTTCTCTTGATTCCTTCTGTCTTTAAATAAGCATATAAATGTGTCTAAAACAAAATAAACAGTTTCTACATACTCATACACAATTAACTTTTATAAATCTGGCATATTTAAAAATTTTTAGAATGGGAGATATTTTTCAGGCATTTAAATATATTATAACATTCAGCTTTTTGTTTAAAAAGAATTTATGCAAAAGTTCAGTTAGGAGAAGAATGAATAGCTGTTTTTTATTTTCAAATTTCCCCTTTACCTGGTCATGTGCTATCCACATGAGTCTAAATAAAGGTGCATTTCTCCTCTGAAAGTTCTTTATATCCAAAATAGATATACATAGAAAATACTAACAAGTGACATGTTTTTAAATATCTTTTCATTGTGTTTATAATTGGGGTTCTATGCCATAGGCCCTGTGGAGGTCAAAGGACAGCCTTGAGGGGCCGGTTCTCTCCATTCACCTTTATATGGGTTTCAAGGATTGAACCCGGGTTGTTAGGCTTCCTCGAAAGCACGTTTATCCCCAAGACATTACGTTGCATTTTGATTAGAGACTAAATAATAACTGCTTCTATTTCTTAAAATAATTTTAAGACTCTTAAGGGAAAGAAAAGTTTCTTATGCTTCTAAGTCTCCCAGCACACATGCCCACACACATCCCTCATAGTTTATCCTGCAAACACACTGAATACATATTTATCACTCTATGTGCATCTTCTCATGCTGATGGTCTTAGGTTAAAAACAAGATGTATGTAGTTGAAAAACATTTTAAAGGTTCAGGGGCCAGCAAAAGGGCTCAGCAGATAGAGGCGCTTGCCATGCAAGCCTGAGGACCCGAGTTCAATTCCCCAAACCCATAAAAAGGTAGGAGAAAACTGACTCCACAAAGGTGTCCTCTGACCCTCCCATCTGTACCATGGCATGTGCTCTCCCCATCATACACACACACACACACACACACACACACACACACACACTAATTGTTTTTAAATTTTTTTATGTGAAATACAAATGACCAGTTAATACTGAGTAGAGCGTTCATTTTCCATGAGGGACTGTAAATCAAGACCAACATAGTGAAGTACTTTATATTTTGAATTATAGGTGTCTATGATCCTAAAGTCGGATAGAAATAAGTGTTGGTGAAGAGTTAGAAAAATTGGAAGCCATATAAACTTAATAAAAATGTTAAAATCATGTTGTCTTTGGGAAAGTTTAGCAGTGCCTCTAAAGGCTCAGCTGAGGTCAGGAGGTGCCTCATCAGTCCCCTTATAGACTCCCCCCTCAGCAAGGAAAACACATGCTTGCGCCAAAGCTTGTTCACCAACGTTCATAGCAGGATTATTTTAGAAACCCAAAAAGAAAACAGTATGAATCTAAGTGGAATAAAATATAGTATAGCCATGAGGTGGAATCTTATTCAGCAATGAAAATGCACTCAGAACATGCTTCAACATAAACAGACCTTGAAAATGTGCCAAGTGGGAAAAGACCACATACTATGATTCTATCTTTTTTTAATCTTTAGATCTATCCATTTTATTATATATGGTATGAGTGTTTTAGCTACATATATATCTGTACACTCTATATGTGACTAGTGCCCTCAGAGACCAGAAGAGGGCATCAGATATCCTGGAACTGGTTACAAATGGTTGTGAGCCGTCATGTGGGTGCTGAGAATCAAACCCAGGGCCTCAGCAAGGACAGCAGTGCTCTAAACTGAGCCACCTCTCCAGCCCCACGAGGGTTCCATTTCTATGAAGTGTCCACAATTGGCAGTTCTGTAGAGACAGAAGGTCCATTTTCAATGGTTGCCAGGGTCAGGGAGGGCTGGATTGTGAGAATAAGAGGCAGGCAACAGCTAATGAGTATGGGATTTCTTTTTGGAAAGATGAAAATATTCTGAGATCAAGCGTGGTGAGAGCTGCCCATATCTGTGAACGGACTGAAAACTGTTGAGCTACACATTTCAAGCTAATGGACTGTGTGCTTTGCAAATTATATCTCAATAAAAGCATCACATTTTTTAAAATGTAGTTTCTCAAGCCATGTAAATGATGAAAGGAGAATTATATAGAAGGTTAAAAGAAAAGGGCGAGTCACCAGGGTACGTGGAGAAATCCCAGCTTGGGAGCAGTCTTATACCCAGCAATTGGATCATTAAAAAAGGCTCTGGAATGAATTTCTCTAAGAAGTAAAGATGTATGTAAGAAGTAAGAAACCTGGTTACCGTAGTTACAGGGAATGGCAGGGATTCTCTTTTAAGGGAACACTGGCCTGTCATTAGTCAGAACTTGGTGACTCTGACCCCGTCTGCCAGGTGACCTACTGTGTAAGTGAATTTGTGGCAGAAGAAATTAGTATTGGAAATATATCTAGTTGGCAGAAGTTAAACAGAATAAAAATACGCCCTGGCTACACCACTTTGCTTCGTAATTATATTGTACATTGTGTAAAGAAAATGAAAATAATTCTTAAGCTGGTCCAGCGTGGAGAATGTTGGTGACTCTATAGTGAGAACATTTGCTTGAGCAAACCATTGCTGCATGGATTTTTCTATTTAATATTAAAGCAGAAGCACCGAGTCAGGTAGAGAGTGTGGGTCACAGAAAACTGTTCTTTCTGGCGAGAAAACAAAAGCTGTGGGCATCTTTCTTTAGAAAGCCCTGTGCGTTCTGCAGGACAGCAGTCTCCCCAGCACAGGAGCCTTCAGTTGGCATGTGTTGTAAGGCCAGCTTTCTCGCAGAAATATTGTGTGTGCATGTGTGCACATGCTCCAATGACAGAATCCCTCCGGGCCGGTGTTGTTGTGTTTCCAGAGACTCCCTTTCCACTTCCCTTCCCCCACCCTCCCCTCTTGTAAATTGGCTTATTAAAACTGGGTCTCAAGCCCTCCTTTTTTTCCCTTTGTGATCTCCTTGTTCTTGGGTTTTCAGTGTAGAGCTAAAAATTCAAGGCAGATTTCAGTTACTAGGATAATTTTCTTTGAATTTTAAATTTTTCTAAGCAAATGCATAGATTTTTAATGAACCTGGTATTCAGTGGATTTGCTTTAAATTTATCTGGAGAGTTACTTTCATGATTGATTTATTAGCCCTTTGAAAGTATAAAAAGTGGTATTGGTAGCTCATGAAGACTGAGAAACATCATCACATTTTGTTTAGCATCTTTTTAAAACCAATTAAAAGCCTTTCTAAAATGGATTGAACAGGAGAAAATAAAACATGTTCCCTAGGTCTTTATTTCAATCAAGTTTCCCTGTGTTCTGCAGGAGAAGAGATCGAGGGGGGATAGAAAGACTGAAAAGGGCTGTCCCAGCAGGGAGCCGAGCCGGAGAAAAGGCTTCTCTGAGAACTCTGCCGCCACAGCTCAGAAAGCTCCCAGCCTGCTTCATCTACATGCAGAGTCACACAAGGCATGGGGGCACTCACCGGCACACAGGGGCTTCACATGTGCTTCCCCGCTGATTCCTGTGAAAAGCTAACAATTGGCTCAGAGGGTGAAAGACCACTGTGGTTCACCCTCCCTGAGCTGGACGTACAATTTGTCCAGTGTTAGGAAATGTCCGGCTTAGCAGTGAGAGGCTTGAAGACACCCCTCCTTGCAGTGAGATCCTAATGCTGGCGCATTTACTCCATAACACTGGGACTCTTTTCAAGGTTTGCAGATTTATGGAAGTTGTGGCTGGGGGGGTGTGCTTTCCAAATCTGGAGGATGAAAGCTGAAGTCTCCATGTCATGGAAGAGCCCCAATAAAACGGGAAGGACAGGTGAACCGCCTGTGCCAGCGACACCAGTGGCTTTAATGTTTCCTCTGGGGTCTCTAATGTCATGCTTAAAACAATAGCTTTATCATTTGGAAGACAAGTGCCTAAAAAGAGGCTCTTCAGGCCATAAAACAACACAGTTTCCCCATTTCCTCAACAAGTCTAGGGGTGTTCAAGCCAATAACTGGCTTCTTAATTCTGGGTGTTCCTAACATTGTTTGGGATCACACTGGAAGCCCCTCTAGAATGGAATAGAATGGAATGGGATAGGATAGGATAGGGTAGGGTAGGATAGGGTAGGGTAGGGTAGGGTAGGGTAGGATAGGATAGGATAGGATAGGATAGGATGGATAGGGTAGGATGGATAGGATAAGATGGATAGGGTAGGATAGGATAGGATGGATAGGGTAGGGCAGAATAGGATAGGATAGGATAGGATAGGATAGGGTAGGATGGATAGGATAGGGTAGGATAGGGTAGGATAGGATAGGATGGATAGGGTAGGGTAGGATAGGATAGGATAGGGTAGGATGGGTAGGATAGGATGGGTAGGGTAGGGTAGGATAGGATAGGATGGATAGGGTAGGATAGGGTAGGGTAGGATAGGATAGGATAGGGTAGGATAGGATAGGGTAGGATAGGATAGGATGGATAGGGTAGGATGGATAGGGTAGGATAGGATAGGATGGATAGGGTAGGATAGGATAGGATAGGGTAGGGTAGGATAGGATAGGATGGATAGGGTAGGGTAGGGTAGGATAGGATAGGATAGGGTAGGATGGATAGGATGGGATAGGATAGGATAGTATGGATAGGGTAGGGTAGGATAGGAGAGGATAGTATGGATAGGGTAGGGTAGGATAGGAGAGGATAGGATAGGATAGGGTAGGATAGGGTAGGGTAGGATGAGTAGGATAGGATGGGTAGGGTAGGGTAGGAGAGTAGTCTTCCAGTCAGTGAAAAACCAATCCCCCTTCTCAGTGCCTCCCAACCCTCTTTTATCATGGTATATAGAAATGGCACCTGATCACATATATCCTTCTCCTCAGCTGATAGGAATCAACATGTTTATTCACATGTAACTTGTTTGTGCCATAGCAATAGTTTGCTCTTTGGAACTATAAACTTTGAAAAGACTATCTCCAAATATTCCTAGCAATATTACTGCAGGAAAGCTCAGATCTGCTAGTTAAGAGCTTAAACTGAACTTGACTGCAAGAATCTACTGCTCTGGTGCCTAGGAATGGGTTTTGTTCTTTAGCAGAAAGGAAACTGGATGTACTGGGTATGCTTATAATCCTGACTTTCAGGGAGCAGGAGCAAGAGGACTGAGTTCAAGGCCAGCCTGGGCTACATTGTGAGACTCTGTCTCAGAGAGAGAGAGAGAGAGAGAGAGAGAGAGAGAGAGAGAGAGAG
>LOEQ01000221.1:180599-193356 GCA_001685075.1 Bramus lutescens | reverse complement strand
AGAGAGAGAGAGAGAGCGAGCCAGGTGTGGTGGGGCTCACACATATAATCCTAGCCTTGAGGAGGTAGAAGCAAGAGGATCAGAAGTTCAAGGTCATCCTCAGCTATATAGACTGGTAAGGCTAGCCTGGGCTATATGAGTTCCTGTCTCAAAAAAGATTTGTGAGGGAAGGTATTTGGGGCATAACTGGACCAATAAAAAACTATAGCTAGGCAGGCAGTAATCTAGTTACTATTCTTTGAGAGAGTATTCAATAAAATATTATTTAAAAAAGAAAAAGAGGAACTATAGATCTCTGGATAGGTCTGTGTTTTCCATGGGTTTTGTTTTAACAGCACCTGTCTATTGACAGCACTGTTTTTATGTAATTCTTAGCGGCCATTTCAGCAGTCTCAGAGTAGCTGAGTTATTAGGAAGGTCTTGGGCACCTCCTGAGGCATTGGGTGGCTTTAGTGAATAAACAGATAATGGAAGACTACAAGCCCTACAGGCCTAAGCACGAGAATCTCTCCATCTCTCTGTTTAGAATTAGCTCTGGCTAATGACGGCAGCGTGACTCAGTGAGACGTGTAACCGCTTCAGCAGGGCTACAGTCATTTTGCCAGATGCATGCATTATAACCACTTGACAGGGCGACTTCTGCAGTGGGCTTCTTTTTCTTTATTATTACTAATTTAAAAAATAATGACTGACAGTTCGGTGGCCTAATTTTTCCATTTAGTAAGTCAAGGATATTATATAGCTACTATGCTTCATAAGACTATTTGATATGCACTTTTCTTAGAATAGGCCTTCTTGGAATTTACATGTAAATTGAATAAAATATGTAAGTGTAGAATAGTTTCAAATGAATCAAAAAATAGTAAAAGACATTTGATGAACATTTTTATAAAACATTGTTACAAATATCTGAGTAAAACCAGCAAATATCTCAAAGGGTTTGAATATTTTAAACTGGTTTTGGAAGAATACATCCACAGTAGGCATTATTACCGAAATGAGTTCTGGGGTATGTGTGTGTGTATGTGAGTGCATGTTCAGGTGCACATGTGTGTGGTGTATACACCATTTTCCAGTAGCACAGAATATCTGAATTTTAATCAGCAGAGGCATGTTAATGAGAATTTTACCTCACAGCTAGAACTTGGCCTTGATCTCTTTCATCCTCGGTCAGTTACCCCACTATGACACCAGCTCTGGAGGTGATGGTGCCATTCACCTCCTAGAGGTCTCTTCTATGCAGAATGCACTCTTTGCTTTGGACTTAGGTCATAAATCCTGAGTTCAAGTCTTGGTTCAGATACCTTCTGGCATTATTGCCTTAGACTGGGATCTTAGATTCTATGTGTATTCCTTTATCTATAAAAGTGAAAAGAATTCTTCTTTTCCTATCCAGTTGAAGTCAACCAAGATATCATATAGTGAAGGTCTTTGTAGATATGGCGCACACCTTTAATCCCAGCACTCAGGAGGTAGAGGCAGGTGACTCTCCAAGTTCGAGGCCAGCCTGGTCTACAGAGCAAGTTCCAGGAAATCCAGGGCTACACAGAGTAACCCTGGGCAGGAGCTGGAGTATGACCTTAACCACATAAGATGTTAAAGCAAAGACATGCTGTGAGGCATCCCTGGGACCTTTTCAGCTGTGAGATAGACAGCTGAGGAATGGGCCTGCTGTGCAGAGGGAATGCCCAGAGTTCTGCTCCTGTCCCCTCCCGTGCATTACTCGGAAGGGAGATGGGCGTCTCACCTCTGTCCACGTTCAGTGAGATTTTCAGGCTAAGTCCTAAGACAAGCACATTTGTCTGGGTATTAGAGATTATTATTATAAAAGAATGAAATAAAGGCAAGAATTTCAGAGCTCAATAAGGCAGGGTATAGAAGTGGAGGAGGGGCTTCCAGTCACCGAGCTCCCTGAAGACCTGGTGCTGGGTGCACTTGTGCCGACCCACCTATTGCCTTTCCCTGAAGCCCCTGGAGACTGTGGCCTGTGTTCTTCCTCCCAGTTCCTGGTACAACTGAATGGCAGCTCATCTTCCTTCATATGCCCCTGTGCCTAAGTTCAGGACACCAATCTCTGAGCATCCCTGGGACTTTATGCCATGCAGTCTGTGCTTAACAGCCTTTGGGTAAAAGCCAATCTTATGAAAGGGCTCGGACAATCTATCAGGAGTCCTGGTGTTTACTGGAAAATAAATAGCACTGAAACTTGATGACTTTAAGTCAGTGTGTCTGTAAACCACACACTGTGACAGCCCTCCTTGTCACTCAGAGTCCTTTGCACTGGATGCCAAATACCTGGTGTGTATACATGCATACACGCACGTGCACGCACACACACACACACTTGTGTTTGTTTTGTTCTGAGATAGGAGCTCTGTAGTGAAAAGGGGAGACAGATGACCCTCCTACATCAGAGCTCTACATAGCTCAGGCTGGCCAGGAATTTTCAGTCCTCTTGTCTAAGCCTCCAAGATGCTTGGGGCCTGTAGGTGTGTGTGTACAGCTATCTCAGTTCTGTAGATACCATTTTGGTGGTGGATATTTTGAAAACCATGGGTCTTAACTACACACAGAACTGTTATTAGCAATATAAATAAGAGAACGGGAAAAATCCAAAGACATCTGAATCCAGTCATTTAGCTTCTGCGTCTCAGTTTTTTTCATTTGTAAAGTGAGAATGACCTTCAAAGATGTCTGAGTTGTGGGAAATAAAAACCATACTTATGATCTCTCTGTGTGCATTGTACAGATACACATGCACATATATGTGTGCACACGTGGGGGCCAGAAGACAACTCCAGGTTGTTTCCTCAATTGCTGAAATAGGTTGTCTCTCTAGCCTGGAGCTGGTCAAGTAGGCCAGGCTGGCCAGCCAGTGAACTCCAGGAACCAGCCTGTGTCCTCCTTCTCAGTGTTACAATAGGAAAGTGGGCTGCACACATAGCTCCCCGTGGCCTCTAGGGATCAAACACAAAGCCTTGTGCTTGCATAGAAAGTACTTTACCAACTGAGCTATCATCGGGATCAAGAACCAGTTCTTCATGAACTGCAAAGCACAGCTCAAGTATTGCCTTATTATTCATTTCCAAAGAAAGCAGACTCCAAAAACAAACAAATAAAGGCAGCAGAGAAATTCACCCTATCAAACGAGCGAGGCTTCAGGGTCTTTGTGTAGAAATCAGCCCAGAAAGGTCACAGGAAAGAGCACAGTCATGTGCTGTAGCCCTAGCTGCCAAGTGTCCTGCCTTAGGCAGCTCAGAGCAAGGTGCAGAGGGGCCAACTCAAGAAAGAACAGTGGTGGGCTGGAAAGATGGCTGTACTTCCAAAGGTCCTGAGTTCAGTTCCCAGCAACCACATGGTGGCTCACAGCCATCTGTAATGAAATATGCTGCCCTCTTCTGGCCTGCAGGGACATATGCAGGCAGACCACTGTATACTTAATAAATAAATAAATCTTAAAAAAAAAAAGAAAAGAACAGTGGTATGGGAAGAGATAATAACAGCATAATAACAGCAGTGAGGCAGATGACCCCTCTGTACAGGGGCCCCCAAATGTGGGGACAGAGGTAGGGGAATTGACATACATTTGAGGCTAGCCTGAGCTATATAGTGAATTCTAATCAAGCCTGGGTTACAATGTGAGGCCCTATCTCAAAATCAACACATACACATGCAGGAAAATGAGAGGCGAGAAAGGGGTCTTTTATGCATGTGGCACACTCTTGGGGATAGGAGCAGTAGTCTGCAAGTTTAAGGACAGCCTGGCCTACGTACATAGCAAGACCTGTCTCAGAAAAATCACAAGGGGTGGAGTAGATAATTCCCAAACTGTTGTAGTTGCCTTTCCATCAACAGGCCTCCAAACTTTCTGTATACATTCCAGTGCTGTTACAAACTATTAAAATTGGGCTCAGCATCCCCTAAATTCTCATACAAGCCTTATTCTGAAAGAAGGTGTTCTCTGTAAAACACAAAAAAGCAGTGTCTTATGGTAACAGAAGTTCTACTGTTTCCATCTTAAGCATGGCTGCTCTACCTAGATGGTAACACTGTAGCTGATTTTTTTTCTAATTTGCTGTTTCTTATATTTTATAAAATTTCTTCTATAAGCCTATATTACTTCAATAATACAAAAAGAATTGTAATGTTTATATATAGTTATTTTCATTTTTAGCCTAACAGCAAAAATTTGTTTTGTTTGCTTTGTTGAGATAGGGTCTCATATAGCCCACCATGGCCTCAAACAGCAGCATCCTCATTCTCAAACAGGAGACCACCTTGTTGGAGCATGTGTGATATGCATTTCTAACCTTGCTTTTTCTTGTAAGATGAATGCTGTGCTGTCTGTAAGGTACTCTGTGGTAGTGAGAGGGCCCTTTGGCCCTCACAATTGTCCCTAGCTCTGCTCAGTGCTGTGCTTCCCATCTGAATGGATAATGGTTGAACATCCGTGTAGCTAAAGATGACCAAGATAAATGGCAGTTGTTATGGTTCAACTGATGGAAAGGTTATTTTTCCAATCTGTAACATGGCTTTAGACATCTAAGGTTGAAAATGCATACTGCCAGCTGGGCGGTGGTGGCACATGCCTTTAATCCCAGCACTCAGGAGGCAGAGACAGGTGGATCTCTGAGTTTGAGGCCAACCTGGTCTACAGAGCAAGCTCCAGGACAACCAGAGCTACACAGAGAAACCCTGTTTCGAAAAAACCAAAATGACAACAACAGCAAAAAGACATCAAATGAGTTTTCAGTGTCCCAATGATACCCACCAGTGACAAGGATATGCCTGTACCCAAATAAGCAGGGTGTAGTAGCCTTTCATACAAAGGTTCTTGGAAATTTGAAGATATGTTTGGGGTAAGTAAACCATCTTAGGTCTCACTGGGGGCAAGAACAGGAATTCATAAGAAAGCAGGGGCTTCGTTTTTGATTGAATCACTGGGTGTTTTGTCTTCATGTGTTTCTACATCGCATATATGACTGGTGTCCTCAGAGTCAAGAAGAGGGCATTGGATCCCCTGGAACTGGAGTTACAGATAGCTGTGAGTGCTGGTAATTGAACCTGAGTCCTCTATAAGCCCAGCCAGTGCTTCTAAACACTGAGCCATCATCTCTCCAGCCCCCAAAGTGTATTCTTATTTATGAAATGTTATATGTTCAGGCTTTTAAAAAAGATTTTAAAAGGAAAATTTTGCCATATATATAGTATCGCAAAATATGCTAAATACTGTGCTAATGAATAAGAATGGTCACCATCCATGTGTCGGCTTGCTTAGCAAAGCATGTTGGCATATGCAGACTGTGTAGAGAAACCTACATGCCCTGTGTATTAAAGGTTTTGTGCCCCCTAGTTCCTTGATGACGTTGCTGACAGCTGTTACTTGCAGGACTACAGGGAGTGAGGTCATCTGCTCGTCTCTGAAGGGCCCTCCCTAGTTTGGTGCTTCTGTCTGGAAGAATTAAGCAGAGCAGCCACCAGGGCTCAGGAGTGTCTTACAGTTAGAGCCACAGGCTGTGGTGTTAGCAGAGCAGCCACCAGGGCTCAGGAGTGTCTTACAGTCAGAGTCCCAGGCTGTGGTGTTAGCAGAACAAGAAGAACACAGTGACTGGGGATGGGGAAACTTTGTCCATAGACAAATATTTAGAGTTTATATTTTTATTATTGCTGTATGTTACCATAATTTAAAAAAAAAAAACTCTTCAACCTGAGAGTTTCCCACTTGATTGTAAAAGAAATTAAAATTTTTCATGGGCCACTCAAAGTCTTAGGGGCCTGGGACACTGTCCTAGTGGGCAGGTTGTAAGGTTGACTGAAACTTACACTCATTGTGTTCAGTCCTAGACATTAGAGGATTTTGCTTCTTAGTTCTTATCTGTGTTCTGGGTAATTGAAATTGTTTAGCAAGTTGCCTCTTCACAGGTGAGACGCTATTACTGGACACACTGGATCATGGTCTATGGTAAATGAGGCCAGGGTTGGGGCAAGGGAGGTTCTGAAATATGAACATGATATAGACACACATTGGTACAAAACTTCTAACAGATTTTGCAAAAAGAGAGGTTCCCTGGGTGAAACCACAGAGGTGGAAATAAAGTTAGAACAGTGATGCCTTCAGAACAGGGGTTAATTTACAAATATCAAGCTGAAAACTGAGCTAGGTGCATCAGGGGCTGGACCAGCTAAACTTCCTGGGGAAGAAGTCTACACAAGCCATTCCTTTGGCATTAAGAGTAGTGTGGCATGGTCAGTACAACTTTATTTTCTTAAGTTATTTAACCTTTTCTCCTAAAAGTTCAGAGGTCATTTCTAGCAGATGTCTATCCCAAACTTGTAATTAGTAGGACAGCTATTGTAGACACGGGTTTAAAATTGCACAGGGAGCCAGGTGTGGCCATGCACATGCTGTTAATCCCAACGCTGGGGAGGCAGAGGCTGGAGGAGCTTGAGTTTAAGGCCAGCCTGGTCTACAAAACAAGTTCTGGAACTACACAGAGAAACCCTATTTCAAAAAACAAAACAAGACAACAACAAAACAATAAATAAATAAATAGGATTTCACATTCCTGGCTGCTGTGTCTGAGGCCCTGGGTTCAATTCCCAACGTCACAAAACAAATAAGCAGCCAACGATGCGCCCTGGAAGGTTAATGGAGTCAGTGGGCATGAACTCCAGATTCGGCCCCTTTCTGGAGCCCAGAGTCCAGATGTGTCACCTCCCCCCAGGTTCCTCAGCTACCCAATGAGGAAGAGAATAAGAGGACAGGGAGAAGGGAGCCTCCTTAGATGCTGCTCCAAGCGACCCAGGGTCTTTCTCATTAATTGGTTGACAGATTCTTTAATATCACAAAGTTGTCTGCTTTTGCCCATTTCAAATCATCTGGAGTCCAGACTCTGGTTTCTACCCCATCAGCCGTGAGTGCCTTCCCTTGTCCTCTGCTCTGCTTACAGCACCAGGTTGGCTACAAAGGGCTAAGCAAAGAATTCGCTCCAGGGCAAACTCGAATGGAGAATTTAAGTGTAGTTGTCTGCCTAGTTACAGCATGATTTATTTGGAACATCCTTCCTTTGGTATTCAACTTCAGCATTTAACTGAAGGAGGAAAAGTACAAAGAGAAGGAGAAAGCCATTGTAGTGCCAGACATCTGAGCCATGATCCGAAATGCAGGCTAGACGTGGAAAGGCTCAAGAGGCCATCACTGCAGCTGCCCGACTCTTGTTGTATTTGTTTGTTTGTTTGTTTACAATGCTGGGCCTTAAAGCCAGGGTTTTACACTTGTGAGCAAGCTGTGTGTCACTGAGCCACATTGGACCCTGTTGCTGGCTGTTTTTCACTGGGTTACAGCAAACCCAGAGTTGAAAGAGGCAGTAATACTCCTTATCTCACTAACCTGGATTCCTAGCCTCCCATAAATCTCTTTTCCTTTGCTAGAGAAGTGGATAGTAGGCAGTCAGTAGCTAAGGGATTGGTCGGCTAAATAGAAAGTTATGACAGCCTTGGGCAATGACTTAAATTGTAAACAAAGCCCACATACCACCTACACTAGAGTATTTTCACTAAATTTAGTAGTCAGAGCATTCAACACTTAGTGCTCAGGGCCATTGACACTCTGAAATGCAGGTTTCCTGATTAACATTGGTGTAATGCACATTTTCCTAGGACAAGAAGAGAGATCTACTACCCTTGAAACCTGAACTGGATCGTCACCCATTTGTTCAACATATATTTATTAGCTGTCTGCCGCACAAGGCCCTGTGCTATCCCTGGGTAGTTCAGGAAAGCCAAACCCACTTCAGCCTTTCCTACAAAAGACTCATGAGACATACAAGAATAGGCAAATATGGGACATGAAGTCAAGTAGATAGTATATAGAAGGTGATTTGATCGTGCACCAACAGAGCAGAGAAAAGAGAGGACGCAGGGTGGGTGGGGCTTGAGAAAGCTGTGGAAAAGCTGGCATTCGAGCAAACCCTTGGCAGAGGGAAATCCATGCTGACGGGGAAAGGAAGTGTCTGGGGAAAGAGACTGTGGGTGCCCGTGCATATGCCAGGCAGCTGGGCCCAGTGCTTCAGAGACTGGGCAGCAGAGATGAAGTGGTCAGATCTCTAATCGGTGCAATGAGGGAGCAATGAATGGGATCAGGCACAACTGTTCTTAAGGTCTCGGCAGCAAATGACAACACGCTCTATATATCCTTCCCAGGAATATGCCATTTTTGTGGTGGAGGAGTCTGGTGCTGAGATAATCTACTCCACATCTGTCGCACAGCTGCAAATGATGGTGCTTGTCCCCTTTTTTACTGTACATGCTACCCAGCCTTCAGAAGAACTCCATTGCTTTTCCCCTTACCCTCAGGCTGGCATCAGAAGCACCCCAATATGTGTAGGCTATAGGCTAAAGGGTGCAGGACCCTTTGGGGGAGATTTACTCAGAACTGACATGGTACCCATGTGGCTACTGTGTTCCATGCTATGAGAGGCGAGCATCCTGCAGGCATGTACCACGATCCTGTCTCTCCATCAGTCCTTTCTCCTTAGGACCCTTCTTTGGTTTCTCCTGATGCTTTTTATGTCAACTCTGTCTCCTTCCTTTCTTTAGCATTCCAAGTCTTCCTTTCATTGGCTGCCCACATCTCTCCAGAGAGACTTGGTGCTGTGGCTAAGGGCCTTCCAGTACCCACATAGGGTTTAGTAGCATTCGAGATCTATCCTGCTCCTCAGGGGCCTTGTCCATGCCCACTCTATGCTGCTACTCCAGGTTGCCCCTCTCTGAGACACTCCACGCTTCTCCAAGTCTCCACAGCCGTTGTTTTCTGGTACGTGACTTGGTAGTGGCCCCTGTGTGCTGGCCAGCTAAATTGCAATTGCTTTGAAGATGCAAACTAGATTTCATCATTCACCTACCTAAAAAGAAGAAATTCTTGCTAATGTTCCAATTAGTGAATGTTAATTTCATCTTTTTCTTACTGGGTTTACAAATTCCTAATGTTCTGACATATTTTTTTCACTCTTTTACAAAAACATCAGATTGTAATCATTAGAAAATAGAGGTTAAGGCCCATCACACATGGCAGATTTGAACCTCACTTTTAAACTCACTTCTTAATCCATCCCAGGGTTTCCGATTGTTCCCGGTTAATTCTTCTTACCGAGGGTGTTACATTTGCCCGCAGTGAATGGTAAGAGCAGCCTTTCGTTCCCGCATAACTGACTTCACTTTTGTTGCTGGGTTGGAGCCAGCCCTTCCATTTCACTGCAGTTATTATATTGGTGGCATTTTTTTATTTAGGAAAAGAAAAAAAGCTTTATTCCACATGAACTTTTGTTACAAATCAGTTGATTAGGGCCAATCAATGGCAGACCTCTGAAAGGCTGTGGATTATCTGGTTAGCCCTTTGTGTGGCAAAAGGCTTAGATGTTGCTTGGCGCTTGGTTCATTCTTCATCCTGTAAAGAAGTGGATTTTTGAAGGATCAACACCTGACTGAGCCCTGCCTTTTTCATGGTAATGTTTTCACCTGAGTTGCTTCTTATAGCGCTAAGACTTGGTTAACTAATACTTATTTAACCTTGGAACAATGTTCATCCTAATCCGATTGGCAGATCGTCATTTTATTTGGGCCTTTTCTGTGTCGCCTCAGGACCAGCAAATCTCAAGAGAGGATGCTGGGAGTGACTCCCTGCCCCCCAAATAGGTTACTGCTGCTTTGTTTCCTCCTTCCATGGGACGTGTTTGGGCACTGTGGTCTTTAAACCCGTAACCACACATTAGCAAGATAGATTTCCTCTTTGGATCGATTCCGCCTCTTCTAAAGCTACACTCCCATGGCATGCTGCTAGCAGCTCCTGTCCTTCAAAGGAGACCCGGTGTGGTTCCTTACATTAGTCCATCTGCAGCTGTTTCTCCATGAGAACACTTCCAGATGAACATTACCACTAATTAATACACAAAATGATCCAGCACAATTTAATTATTTGGTAATGTTTTTCAGTGTTTTCTTAAAGATGATGCTTTACAAGTCAAGGCCTGAGCTTGCCTGGGTCATGACCTCTTCACAGTGTTTGCAGTCTTGTTAAACAAGAAGACAGGCAAAACATAAATTAGCGTCTCCATTATAAGTTACCCCACACTTCCCAATCTTTCAACACCATGAAGACATCTGAGTGGCTGTAGGAAAAGTTGCTCGAGGAAGATAGTGGTGGTTGGGAAGTCCAGCTTTCTATAGAGAGCCAGAAGCATCTACAGAGCCGCTCTTGAAAGAGCCCAGTGTTTCTGTCCATGAGAGGAGAGCAATGAGGGAGCCGGGCAGAGGGTGCTAGGTACCTAAGGGGCGGAAAACAGCTGACTTTCCTTAGTTATGGCCAAGACAGGAGCATCACCAAGCTCAGGAATAGAGGGCTAGCCTGGGCACATAACCAAACCCTATAAACAGTATCCATTCTAATGAAACTGAATGAGATTGTTCCAGCTTTTGTATCTGTTAGCTTTGGGGAATGTGTTCCAAAGTTGGCATTAGAATTTATTGTTAAAAGTATTTTTTTTTTAGTATAGAAGCCTTTTTTGTTATAGCAGAAACATATAATTGTGTTCATGGGTGTGACTACCGCAGCACCCAGCTTTCATTATATTTTTGCTGGTGGACCTCTGCTCCCTCTGACTTCATGTGTTTCCTGCTCGTCCTCTGAATCAGCTCACCCATTGCTTAAGACTTGGCCTGCAGACTCCTCCCCACAGAGAGCCCAGCCTCTTCTGCCAGGTTCCTTCTGGGTGTAGAATATGCCTCCTTTCCATGTGGCATAGTCTGTGGGCTTTCCTGTTGTTTTTATTTTTCTACCTCTCTATGCAAGGTCATCCCACAGTCATTCAAGAATTTGGCAAATGTCTGTTGATAAGCATTTGATTTTTTTTTGGTTGATATGGTTTTTTTCTAGTTAATTTATTGACCAGTAATAATGATTAGCCTTTAATCTGTATACATCACAAATAAATTTCTACCATGGAATCTTTGCGCAGTCATATGTTAAACCAAGGAACTAATTATGTCACAAGGGTTTCTGCGTGAGTGTGTGTGTGGGGGGGTGTTTATGTGTGCACACATGCATATTCTAGAACTTGAACATAGTCTCTATGCATGTAGGCAAGTACTCTACCAGTGAGCCACAGCCTGCCATCCACTTTGTTTCTTATGGGACTTCATGGTGGGGCATTGTTATTCTTGGCACAGAGTGGACAAAAGCAATGAGTAAAATTGACAAAAGCCATCTTGCTGTCGATATACGCAAAGCCCACGTTGAAGGTTTTAGAGGTTTGGGGGTGTAGAGGGGATTGTTTTATTTTGGAGACAGAATCTCACTATGCAGCCCTGGCTAGCCTTGGACTTACCATGTAGACCAAGCTGGCAGAGACCGGCAGATCTCTGAGTTTGGGGCCAGCTAGTCCACATATTGAGTTCCAGGCCAGCCACAGCTACGTAGTGAGACCATATATAACGCTACTTCCCATCACACCTGCACCATGCTGCCTTGAGAATGGGACTGTAGCATATACTCAGTGTCTCTGGCTTTGGTTTGGTGTTCCCCGGTTTACCGGTCACCTCTGCTGGCATCAGTGGGAAGGGCCCACTTCATTGTTGCTGCTTCTGAGTTGTGGCATCTATGCCTTGTTTAGTTTTATTCGGAAAATTCTGGAGGTTTGTGGGTTTTGCCTACTCATTTACATACACAAATAAGTGGATTCTGCTCATTTCATTCAGGCTTCCTCCAGTCTTCTCATTGGCCTTTTTATCTGCACTGTAACACATCTTTCTCTCGGTAACCAGGGCCGCAAGCTTCTCATCATCGGGACCACCAGCCGCAAAGATGTCCTTCAGGAAATGGAGATGCTTCATGCCTTCAGCACCACCATCCATGTGCCCAATATTGCCACAGGAGAGCAGCTGCTGGAAGCTTTGGAGGTAAAGATGAGTCGCTGTTAGAAACTGTTTATCAGAAAGGAGTTGAGGCCTGAGATAATGCAGAAGGGTCCTCAGCCACAGCAACCAGCATTTAGTGGAACATCAAGCTAGAATATGGGACCCTTCACTGCTTTTCAGAAGCTAGAAGAAGAGGACACAAAGGAGAGTGGATAAACTTCTCATTTTTGGGTGTGGGCAGCACACAGACTGCAGGGGTCAGTCACTCTCTTCCCAGCATCTGGTCCTTCTGGATCTCACAACAGGGGCGTGGATGGGTGCACTGGTGGGGGGGATGGGTGCAGTGGGGGGGCAGTCACTCTCTTCCCAGCATCTGATCCTTCTAGATCAAACAACAGGTACATGGATGGGTGCAATGTGGGGGGGATGGGTGCAGGGGGGGGTCAGTCACTCNCTCTCTTCCCAGCATCTGATCCTTCTAGATCACACAACAGGGGCGTGAATGGGTGTGATGTGGAGGTCATCACTGTTTCTTCACAATGGCTGGCAGCACATTTCGTTTCATTTAATAAACCAGAACAATGATTAAAGCCTTTGAAACTACAAAAAAAAAATCTATCCAAACTTCACAACTTTATAACGTGAAAATGTTTCCTTAATTGTTGAAGCGTTTAATTTAAAAACTGAATATTAGTGTACACATGACTAGATGAGATCTGTTGGAAAATACGATGTAAGTTGTTTGGTGTGGGAGGGTCAAGGAGACTTCTTAAAGGTCCCACCACTTAAGAGTGGCCGTGTGCTCCCAAAGAGCACCTGAGAGTGGCTGTGTGCTCCCACAGAGCAC
>LOEQ01000221.1:165895-180392 GCA_001685075.1 Bramus lutescens | reverse complement strand
TGGCTGTGTGCTCCCACAGAGCACCTAAGAGAAGCCATGTGCTCCCACAGAGCACCTAAGAGAGGCCGTTTGCTCCCACAGAGCACCTAAGAGAGGCCGTGTGCTCCCACAGAGCACCTAAGAGTGGCTGTGTGCTCCCACAGAGCATTGAGAGTGGCTGTGTGCTCCCACAGGCTATTGAGAGTGGCTGTGTTCTCCTCACAGAGCAGAAGTCAGCAGAAGTATTTCTTGGTCACCTGTTTGAGCAGCCTTTTGTAGCTGGGATGAGTAATCATAGATTGGAGCTGTTTTCCCCCAGAAAATATGTCTCTAAGTTTACTAAAGTTCTCTAGAAAAACAGCATAAGATATGTCTCTTTCAGACAAGGTAATCTTTGTATCAGGGAGGCTAAGGCAGGAGAATTAACCGTGAGTTTGAGGAGAGTCTGGGCTACCGAATAAGACCTTGCCCTTGTGTGGTCACATGTGGCTAGGAGGGTCAGTTCATCCCAATCAGTTAGCTCCTCCCACTGTTCACATAAGGGCAAATGTTGGTGTGTGTGCTGTAGACAGGGCTTCATTATCGTTTATTGCTTTTGTAGCTTTTGGGCAACTTCAAAGATAAGGAACGCACCACGATTGCTCAGCAAGTCAAAGGGAAGAAGGTCTGGATAGGAATCAAGAAGTTACTAATGTTGATTGAAATGTCCCTGCAGGTAAGCTGATTTCTTCTCTGTGGAATAGCAAGAGTGGAGGTGGCACACCAGGAGGGCCTGTGTTCCTCTCCCAAGACTCAGGGACACTTGTGCCATCCTTAATCTTCAGAAACAGATGAGAAGAGCATAGTGTGACTTTTAATTTTAATGTAGAGTTAGTAGACCTGAAACTCAGAAAGGACTTCAAAGAGCCATGTGCACAGGTTGTCAGCGAGTTAGTCCAGGTCCCACACTCTCTACTATGGTGCTCTACGTCAGGGTCAGTAGTGACTGCACAGACCTAAGAGATGTGTAAGGACAGACACAGGGACTTGTGCAGATTAGACATGGCCTCTGTGCATGTCCCCTGCCCTCTCCTAGAAAAATTTTTTCTTTTCTTTTTGTTTGTTTCTTGAGGCAGGCTTTCTCTGTGTAGCCCTGGGTATCCTGGAGCTATCTATGTAGATGGGGCTGGCCTCAAATTTAGAGATCCGCCTGCCTCTGCCTCCCTAGTGCTGGGATTAAAGGTGTGTGCCACCACTGCCCAGCTTCCTAGCAGTTCTGTGCAGACTGCTGGAGGATTAAAGCGTCCCAACTCCCATAGACAACACATCCTTACAGGCGGAGGAGACCACTTGGGTACTTCCTTGTATCTACTGCAGCTCCCTCCCTTCTGGAACTCCTTGCTTCCATGTGCCTCCACACATGCACACACATGTGCATCATACATGTGTGCAGATTAAGAAAGTCTGTGTGTTCACACACCTGGGCTGCCACCCACTGTGCATGGCCCCAAGGCCAGCTCAACACATACCAGAGTACTCAGGAAATCTCCCTCGAACAAATGAATGGATGAATGAATGAGTGATCCATCCCCAGACTCGAGTTTGGAGACTGGAGTTATTCTAAGCACGTGCATTGCTGGGCAGCCCTGCCCTTGCCAGCGTGAGCAGTGGGATTTCTCGCTTCACGTTTACAGCTGAAGGAAGCTCTTGGACCAATAAATATAAACTACGGAGAGAATTGTTTTCATTCTCTCTGATAAAATTAACTTAAAATTAAATT
Source organism: Bramus lutescens (assembly GCA_001685075.1). NCBI lineage: Eukaryota > Metazoa > Chordata > Mammalia > Rodentia > Cricetidae > Bramus > Bramus lutescens. Next base: position 178,654 of record LOEQ01000221.1, on the reverse strand, counting down.
TTTGTGGTTTTCGGAAACCAAAAGTTTCCCCAGCTTCCAGCAACTGCTTTTAAGTCGATTTCTGTATTTTCCATTATGAGCAGTAAATTAGAGCCATAGATTGAGCGCTGTGCTCGGGCTTATTCCTGGTAAAGGCATACATACAGGTGTATTAGCTCTGTCCTTGAAAGAAGATAAATCTGTCAGAAAGTCAGCTCTACCCTTCTTTTCTCAGTTTCAGTACAATCTTTTAAAATAATTGCATAGAAGAAACTATGTGAGTTTTTCTCCCCACCCCACCTTCCTCCTCTTCCTTTGATGCCTGCAGCTCAGTGATCATCTTAATACCTCTTGTGTGGGGAGGGTGAAAGTGAGAGTGGGGTGTTCGGCCTAATCGCCAGGACTGACACTTCCTAGGCCTGGAGTTTGAACCCCTTCACGTCAAATGGATTCCGTGCAGCTGAGTGACTTCTCTTTAGATCTGCCTCAGGAGCCGAGCTGGGGTGGAGAGACCTGTAGTTGAGCAGAGTGGAAGTCGTGTTCACGCTGCTCGCCATAGCGATTTTGTTAAAACTTGCTCGATGTTGAGGATCTGCTCTGACTGGATGTCACCTGAGGGAATAAAGTCATTTATCTAGATTACTTTTTCCTCCCTTTCTCTTGACTTTTAATTCCATAGCTACAGGCAAGTCAGTAAGTCGTTCCTCACACATATTAAATATAGTTAATGGGCGAAGACCTGCATGTACTGACTGCAGCGAGCTCCAGCCAGTTCCATTTTTTAGAAAGAACTTTGACAATTGATTCATGTGTAATTCTAGTCCCCAAGAGGAAAAATGGTTCTTTTGTTAGCTGGTCGCATTTTTTCCTAGTTTTTTGTAGTCTGACCCCTTAACTTTGATACATTTGAAACTTCTGTTCACTGTTTTGCTGGGGACAGAGGAGAATCCTTTTTACAAAGTGATGATTGGAGGGGAATTTGATTGCACAGCTGCCCGCAGCTGCACACAACTGAGCGGAGCATTTGCAAGCTGCTCTCAGAGGGCGGGGAGTTCCTCTTGGGAACGGACTTCTGCGTACATGCTTTAAGGGTGAGGTGTTTCTCACACGAAAAGTTCATTCTAAGGAATTAGAGGTGTTTGTAATGATAGTCTTCCAGATCGCCTCCAGTCTTGTCTCCGTCAGGCCAGTAAGAATACCACACACTTTGCCACAGTGGAGTATACTGGATACAAAATGACAACTACGAGAGCTAAGTAGTAATAGTGACTTGAACCAAGCTCCTGTCTCAGAGCCCATCATCTTGGCTTGGGTTTGTGACTCACTGGCAGCCAGAGACCAGGGGTCCCAAGAGCCCAACAGCACTTTCTGCTCCCTTAGGTGTGGCAGCGTCTCCACCAACCCCAAAGGAGCACTGCCACTGGAAAAGCCAGGTTACCAAGTATGTGGAAGTCAGAACTGTATTTTGGTCCCTCAGTCAACCTCAATTAGGTTTCTTCAAGTTCTGTCTTCCTCCTTCAGTAAGATGTATGAAGTAGATGTCATTTGAACTCCCATGAGTCAGAGCACCGGAATGCCTCCAGGCATGTCTGGACCCCTGAGAGCACATCAGCTGGTCTGTGGTGATGCCTTCCTGGTGTGTTTCTCCTCCTCACACCAATATAACCGAGGGAGCACTCGACTGAGGTGTCCTTGAATGACCAGTGGCTTCCCCATATTGGGAAGTCCCACTGGCTTCTAAATGACATAATCTGCTCTATTATGCTTCAGTACATTGGCCAGGAGGCAGGTGACACCTTTCCGAGTGCCCCTGGAAGCATGTGGTCAAACCTGGGCCTGGTGTGAAAGAAGTGGTTTTGTGTGTGTGTGTGTGTGTGTGTGTGTGTGTGTGTGTGAAAAGTGCCACCAACATGTCCTCTCTATCTCTTCTGATGATTTTAGATGGATCCTGAGTACCGTGTGAGGAAATTCTTGGCCCTCTTGAGAGAAGAAGGCGCGTAAGTACATGCCATGCTTGGGAGCACCCACTGCAGATCCCCAGTCTGCAAGGTCCCACGGCTTCCCCCAACACCAATGCAGTGCCATGCACTAGTCTGATGGTTTCTTTCCTGCATAACCTTGTTTCCGTGTCTCAGCGTCTCCCTGTGTTGTAGGTCTGAGGGACCAAGCAAGGAAGTGGGCTGTTCTGTCGGTCTGCTCTCCTTGTCCTGCTTCCCAAAGCGCAGGGGAAACTTGATGGGACATATTCATTGGAACTGCTTCTACAATGCATGGAGCTGTGACCATTGTCTTTCAGAAGTGCCCATCAAATAGCAAATGCATGGGAAATCTAGAGAAGACCCAGAGCTCTTAGTGATTTCTTGGTGAATGGGTTTTTGCAGAGCTCATGGTTTCGTGTCTGCTTTGGGATTTCTTTTGCAGTAGCCCCCTGGACTTTGATTGAAAATGGACTGTTTACAGCAGTGACCAAGGGAAGTGACCAAGGTGAAGATGGCCTGGGATCGTCACTCAGCGTACTCAAGACAGCGGACGAAGTGAACCGGTCACCACCCTCAGCACTCTTGTTCTGCATGATTAGTGCGGCCACCTCCCTCGCGCTCCTGAGATTTCCTCGTGTTACCTGGAAGGTGTGAACTTCTTTAGGCTACTCCGCTTGCCCTCCCATGCTAGCTAAGATGATCCCTGCTTACGTGGGAGGCATGCTGCACCTGTGCACACTGCTCCTGCCACACCCACCCCCAGAAAACACTTGACCTACCAGCAGGTAGGCTTCTCCACGTGACCAAGTGCAAAGGTAGACAGACGTTCCAAGGGACTCACTTGGCGTTCCTCCTTGCTAATGGCTGTGTATCTGGTTGAAAGGTTCTTCCACAGAATGGGTTATTATCTGTGCCTGAAGAAGCAGGCTTTGAACACCTAAGATGCCGTTCTCAATCATTTTCAGAGATATTTCCAAGTCGCAATCAGGAGAGCTTCCCTAATCGGAAGTCTGATCATTCCTGCCGTGGCTGTGATATGCCCTGAGTGTAATTAATTTGTTCTGTGGTAAGAAATATGCTAATCATTACCACTTGATAGATGCTGTTAAAACCTTATGAAAGATACATATGGAAAGCTGTACATCCCTAAACAGAAAAAATATTAAAATAATCTACAAGCCTCTCAGCTCCAATTAGTGTCCAACTCTAAGTGGGTCAGCTCCTTGGGATGACGTCAGAGGCTTATTAGGGCCATACTCTTCCTCAGCCGAATGGCTTACAATTTCCTCTCCCAGTATCAAGCGATCTGTAATGTCTAAAGCACATAACTAAGACACTATTATCCAGCGAAGCCAGCCACCTCCTAGTTCTCTCCCTCAGTCCTTGAATATCCATTCCAGTGCATTCCGTTCTTCCAAAACAGGAGGAACTCACCCAGCCCTTTGGAGGGAGATTTGTCTAATCATTGGGTTAGAAGAAATTTAATTAGGTCGTCATTCATGGTGATGAGTCTTAGGGAGCATGCCCCTCTCCCCACTGCTGCTGCTGCTTAAAACACAAAGACAGTGATCAGAAGCCAGTCAGGGGGGCTTGATGCCACAGGGGCACCTGGGTGTGTCTCTGACACTGTCCCCACAGTAAAAGGCAAATCACCTCCTAATCTTGCTGTCTGTGTACTTCGTTTTGGGTTTTCAACCCTGGCTTATTTTGTGGCTTTAGAAGAGTGAATTGTGAAACTGTGATGCCCGTGGCCAGTACTATGGTCCCTGTCCATCACCATGGTCCCTGTTGTCTGTGGTCCTGACTCTCCTATCAACAAAGCCGTGTATGGATTAACTTATGTTTCTTGTTCAATGAAGTTAATGTCTTGTGTTTTTGTCCAAAATTATATTGAAAAAAGATAAATATATTGTGTAATGCAAATTGAAGGAATGCAATAAAGAGTAAATATACTTGAAATGTCATGTAGGCCAGTATTTTCTGCCAAGCAGCACCAGTCACTGACAGGACTGTGTAATGAGAAGCCCCTCCTTGTTTTACTACAGCTAGCGCAGGAGATGGATAGTATTACGGGGCTAGAGAGATGGCTCAGCAGTTAAGAGCACCTACTATTCCAGAGGACCCGGTTTGATCCCCATAATAGACACACACACACACATATATATGCAAGCAAATCACATAAAATAAGTTTTAGGCCAGGCTGCTGGTGCATGCCCTTAATCCCATCACTCAGGAGGCAGAGGCAGGCAGATCTCTGTGAGTTTGAGGACAGCCTGGGATCTGTAGAGCAGTGGTTCTCAACCTGTGGGTTTTGACCTCTTTGGGGTCACACAACCCTTTCACAGGGGTCACCTAGACTTTCGGAAAGCATAGAAACTTACAATTCACAACAGTAGTAAAATTATAGTGATGGAGTACCAACAAAAGTAATTTTACAGTTGGGGTCACCACAACATGAACTGAATTAAAGGGTCACAGCTTTAGGTAGGTTGAAAATCACTGCTGTAAAGAGACCCTGTCTCCAAAAAAATAAAAAATGGAAAGAAAATATTAAAAAGGCTCTTAGTATATGCTAATATGCAAGAATTTTCATACCCATGTTTGGTTGTTATTTTACCTTAAAAATCTGAGCTTCTGAAGCTATGAACTCAGTCAGAAACTGGACGGAAGCTGCTTCTCAGTAAAATGGTTCCTCCTCTGACACATGTGAACTGGAGGCTCCTGCACTCCGATGCGGAGTGTGAACTGGGGGCTCTGTACTCCAACATGCACAGTGCAAACTGGGGGTGCCTGCAGTTCATGGCTCACTTTGGTGTCCTTCATACTTTGCATTTCTCATATATCAGATGCCGCAGCCCCAGTCCTTTGCATGAGTAAGCCCAAAAAATGAAGGCTTTGTAGAGAAGAGGCTAGCTCCTCCTTACCTCCAGCCCAGAGCATGGCCACTCTGATGATCCTCTTCTATGGTTTTTCACTAAGTCATCCAAAGAGATTGTTTACTAAATTTTATGTCTTCGTTTAGGGTGGTAGTTTAAAGATTATAGTGAGCAGCCTCTCAGTTTTAACCATATGTCACAGGATTATGGAGAAGATTCAGTTAGGTCTGATAATCAAACCCTCACCAACAGACCTACAGAAGCAGAGTCAATCATAAATGGCCACCTGACCAAACACAGGAGGCAAGGGCAGGATTTCAGTTTGCTCGTCTGGCAGCTGGGCCACCCTCTTCAAACAAGAGACTGGGCAAGGTTTGTTAAGGGTTCAAAACTGCATGTAAATTTTTATAAGTTATTGTAAAATGAAAGCCACTGGCACCCGCTGAGGCTGAGTCCCCGTGACAGCCCAGGAGGGTGTGAGCACACTGACAATGGCATCAAGATGCACCAATGACACCCATGATCTGCAGGAGACATAAGGGGGTGAGGATGGGATTCGCAAGGGGGATGAGGGTGTGGTGGTGCACACCTATAATCCCAGCACTCCAGAGGCAGAAGCTGGAGGATCAGCACAACTCTGAGGCTAGCCTGGTCTACCTAGTGCCAGGAAAGCCAGCATTGCAGAGTGAGACTGTCCATTCCGGAATTGCAATGTATTTGTGATTCTTTGGCCCAGTCCCCATAATGGACAGCCACTGTTCCGGGATTAATCAGTAGTGAGATAGCTGTTTGCCTCCCAAATTCTGTTGAGCCAGGCATGGCAGTGGAACACTGTACTTAACGCCGAGCTCACTTCCCGAGTGTAGACCATTCATGCTACATGCCGATATGCCCAGGAACACACTACACATCCAGCGGGTCCACCCAGAACAATCTCACCCCACTTGCCTTGCTTTTCCTTGCTTTTGCCTCAGCTCTTCTCCCTGTATTTCTGCCTCATTCTTGAACTCAACAGCATGTCTTCAGAATAATGTTGCTTTGAATAAAATCTTGCCCCTCTCAATTTTTTTCAAAACATTGTTTAAATTTTATATCTCTGTTTTTTTAATACATGGTCTCACGACATACTGCTGGCTGGCCTGTAATAGAGATCCACTCATCTCTGCCTGCTTTATACACTGTCATGCACAACATAAAGCTTCCTCTTCCCATTGTTTCTAACTACTTTTCAAGCATACCTTGAACACTGTGTTCTCATTAATAGAATTCAGTGGCCATAGGATACAGATAGCCTTAGTAAGTATGAATAGAGACCATTTAAACATTTGGCAATCTTGTAAGTTTAAAAAAATTAAAAAAAAAACCCAGAATGCTAGGAGAGAAGAGTGTTTACCTCATGGAAAAGTAAAATGAAATAAAAGAGGGCCAGCCGCTAAAGCCAGGAGGAGCTCTGCCTCTACTCTCGAGGGGCTTTGCACAAGTGGTACATCAAAAGAAGGAGGCTCTTGTGGTCATTTCCAGCAGAGGGGTATAAGACAAAGGACCTGGTATTGGCAACCCATCTCCACCATCAGAAGACGATGTAACAGTTATTTCCATGAGTGGTAGAGCCAGAGAAAGAAAAACTAGCCATCCTCTCATATGCCAGAAACACTGAATGGGGTATTCTGTAGGTAGGTCTGAGAACTAAAGGACCATATATCGTCATAAAACTGCACGCCTTTAATCCCAGCACTCAGAAGACAGAGGCAGGCGGATCTCTGTGAGTTTGAGGTCAGCCTGGTCTACAGAGTGAGTTCTACAGCCAAGGCTACACAAAGAAACCCTGTCTTAAAAAACAAAAGCAATGGCAACAAAATAGATGGCAGGATGAGGGCCTCAAGTGCGTCTTACTGAAACTCCAGACCAAGGAGAGAGTGCCCTTCCCAGAGTTCCCAGCAAGTCCTGCCTGTCCAAAACCAACCTCCAACTCCAATGTCAATTGGCCCAGCGCCCAGGCAGGACACACCATCTTGCAACCTACTTACCTCTTCCACAGTTCAGCTGTTGTACAGAGCTGGCAGGAGAGCAGCCATTTCTGGTCCAGCTTCATTTTCAGTAGACCAGCTCCTTGTCCCCAACCAACAGTGCGAATGTGGTAAGGAAGGAGGAGGAGGAGGAAGACAACAGCTGGCCTTATGATCCACTGACCTGGGCCAGATCTTTTAGAAATACCTAAGACATCAACATATATGTTGAAAATGTTCAAGGCTGTGAATGAATTACTGACCAGATTTGTGCTTCCCCAAACTGGAAATCCTTTGTGTTGACTTAGTATCAAATAATCTTTTAAGTCTCATGTCACACCTGCTGTCCATGACATCTCATCTTGTTTACAGAGGAGGAAATGACCATAATTTGGCCATTTAATTAACAGAGGCCACAACCTTCAGATACCCTTAACCTAAGGATGAATCTGGAGACTCCACACATTGTACAATGTATCTGTTGGAAGTTTACCTTTTCTTTAATGACTTAATGGAAAAAAACTGCATGATGAAATAGATTTTCTCCAAATATATATATATATTTATATAATATATAATCTTAGTTAACTCAAGGTATATACATTGTATAATAAATAATATTTATAAAAAGACTTTTTGAATATAAAATCAAAAAGATCAACAACTTCTACAACTTTTTACAAAACTTTGGATACAGCAGGTTGGTAGGAAATTCCCAGTGGATACTATTATCTGACTATGGCGAGGATAATTACAATGAACTCATGTACTATTATTAAATAATTACTTGTCAGCTACTTGAATACGCCCCAGAAACATGACTTTATCACTTTTAATATAGAATACATAGATATGAAAAGACTTGTAAATTTTGTATCCGTTCTGCTGAAGTGTCCTCGTATAAGCAAGCATTATCCCATTGGCTTGATTTCAGACTTCTGGAAGGAGAGATGGGAGGGGCATTTGGGATGCTGGGAAGGAGTGGGAGGTGTACCTCAAGCAGTGCTCCTGGTCACAGGGCCGAGAGTATGGACAAGGGCCTACTTGAACCTACTTGGCAAGTCAACTACACAACAGGAAAGTGAGTGGCTGACCTGAAGTCAGAGTTAGCAGACCCCAGACAGAAGGGGGAAAGGACGAATCTTTGTTCTGCTCCATTCCTCTGTCGCATCTCCTCTGATTCTCCTTAAGACAGAGTTGATGGATTGATCCATGCTGCCACGCCCATCTTACTAACCCCAGGCGGGACCACCGCTTCAGAACTGAGCTGGGAGTGCCTTCATTCGCCACTGCTCACCTCTTTCGAACATCTAATTCAGATCCTTGGGAACTGAGATAGGATATCTGACTCGCAGGTGCGGGGAGGGCTGTGTTAAGGATCTCTAGTCTTTTGGGTTACTCCATCCAAAGGGAGGAAAGGACTCAGGGTGACCTGCCCTCCTAACACGAGGGAAATGGGAATCTCCACCCGCCCCACCTGCCAGTCACCAATTTGCAATTTTGTTGCTCTCTCACCAGTGCCCTTAGCCAACTAAGGTGCCCAGCTGTTCTCTCTAGGGTCTGCTGGTGAGAAGGGCAGAACGGCCCCCTCTTTCTACAGGTAGTGCACGGAGCTGGCAGAGACTTGCCTCCGCATCCAACCTATTTACAAGATCCACCATGAAAAGCATCTGCAGTACCGGTGGAAGCTGCAGAATGGCAGAAAAAGATGACCTGACTGTTTCTAATGCAGAGCAGGGCTAGAGACAAAATGAGCCTAAGAGGAGCTCGGCTATTCTTCAGATGGTTTCCCAGACCACCCAGAATTCTGAGATCTTCAAAACTCAAGATCCTGCTCCAGCAATGGCCCAGGGCCTCCCCGCCACTACACCCTGCCTATACTTATGGCTTTTCTCAGAATGGGAAAGTGTGTCCAGCTTGCATGGGAGTAGATTGCCAAAAGGGACTTCAGGGCTCTGTCCTGTTGAGGCATCCTAGAATGTCACGGGTAGAGGCAGCTTGGAGGCAGAACCTTGCCATGCTCTCGTCTTCCCCACCAGGCCAAGAGCTCGCATTAGCCCAGCCTGTTCTGTTGCAGTAGAAATTTTTTTCATTTTTATTTTCTTTAACATGTGCAAAGGTAAGCCTCAGGTCTGTTCCCAGCAGACCCTGGAAAACCNNAAAAAAAAAAGAAAGCCCCTCTGTAAAGCCACACACCATCCAGAGCAGGGTGAGAAACGTTAGATGAGAAAGGAGGGGCCTCCCATCCGAGGCCGACTGGGTCCAGGTCATTTATCACTTGCAGCTGGCAAACAGTCCACACTCCTTGCCGGCCAATACCGAAGGCTGGCCTAGGTCTAGATCCTGCTTCCCATGGGACTTCGATGAATGGATCCAGCCGTGCAATCTACCCCTTCCCAGTGCCCTTTGGGAAATAAACAGGAAGAATCAGAAACCTAATAACTGTTGACATCACCCCCCGGGATGCAAAGATCACAAGCTGCTGACACTGCTCCCTCTTAACCTCAGAGCCTGCTGTGGAGAGAGGACGTGGCCAAACCTTCTAGCTGAGGAAGCCTGCTGTAAGTAACTATGGCAGCACCATCCTATGTTGAGCTTGAGAAACCTGGTAGTCTAAGGGACCAGTCAATTCCCAGCAGGGCTTTTGCCACCAGACATGCTGTGTCCCTGCTTAGGCACCAACAGCTTGCTATGAATTGTCCAAAGCAAAAAGCATCTACTTAACTAATTTATGATGAATCCCTTCCCAGAATGCTCTACTGAGAATGTTTAATCTTTCATCCTGTCCCATGGGATTTGAGGTACCAAGGCATCTCCCAGACACCCCATCCCCCAGCTAACCCTTAGCTGTGGGTCTGGCAGAGATGAAGCAGGCAGAGCAAGATGACCTGAATATGCCCAGAGTTCCACAAAAGACTAGTGGCAGACCCAGGACGTGTGGCCAGTTAGATGAGACTGGGTCCATAGCTCTTCCAACATAGGGACAAAAAACATAACCCCGATGTTTGTAAACCAGCAGTGTTCAGGTACCAAGCCAGTGGCTAAGTGGAGACAGTGGACAAAACTCAAGCAATGGAGAAAGCATCTTCCCCACTTAGGAAAGGCGGGGCTTGCTGCCACTGTGCTGAGTTCTTCCCAGAGGGTATGGAGGACATGTGACCTGCCCTGCTCTGCTCTATGGCTTCTTCTCTGCCTGTTCTGCCAAGGAAAATGCCAGATACTCTCTCTGCCTGCTGTCTCCCTGCCCACTGGTCTCTTGGGTTCCATGAGTAGTAGCACCTACAGGGGTGAGAGTGGGAAGGAAGCAGATCTCAACCAGCTTTAGCAAATCAGGCTGCTAGAGCCTAGAGAAAGTAACTCTTGATCAGCCCTGCTGGGACCTCAGGCCAGGCCCTTTAGGGCTGTGTCTAGCTCCCAGCAGCCCTGCAGGACACAAATCTTATCAAGAGGAAATTAGGGCTCCGAAAGGCAAAGGACATCACAGTGGGAGAGAGCTCCCGGCTTATCAGGAAGTGTGGGTTTGAGAGCCCCACCCTGAGACCTGCTTGAGGCTGTGACCTACATGGTTATGTCTGCATGATACTGGAAAAACACCCAAGTGTCTGTTGTAGAAATGTGAATCAAAGGGGCTGCTGACAAGGGCTCTGCTACCCAGCTACACCTGATTCTTCTTAGGGGGTCAATTTTTAGTACAAGGGTTGGAGTGGAGTGATTTTCTGGACACCGAAGGCCAACCCAGCACTTCCTTCTCTTCCTGGAGGATCTGGGCTGCCCACACGGGCAAGGACTGAGTTATAGGATCTGTATCTGGACCCACACTGCCCCCATGGATCCAACATGAGGCTTGTGGCCTTAGCAAACTGACGTGGGGAAGGGTTTCTGGGGGACAAACACGAGGGTCTGTCTAGGCCACTGATTCAGTCTGTCCTTCCGTGAAATCGGCAGCTAGACAAATGGCCTTCCCACCTGGCCCGCAGCTGACTACACCCACAGCTCCTCAAAATGGCCAGAGCTAGTGTCATCTGATTGGGGTGGCAGGGCTACTACCCGTGGTTTTCTGACATTCTTTCCACCTCTGCACACCAGCACTACCATTAGCCTGCGAGTCTCCGTACTTGCTGACTTTTCTCCCAGCCTTTCAAAATGCAGAAAGAATACCAAGCTGCCACTGTTCCTTTGCAGCAACCCATGCCAGCACTCTGGTAACTTCTCTGACACTTCTGATTAGAGCTAGCTGCAGAGGCACATTCGTGCCCGCTAACTTGAGCCTCATAAAAATTCAGCAAGGTCCCCATTCCGCCATCAGTGAAGATGTGAGGAAGTGAGTAAGGAGTGCAATGTTCAGCAGCAGGTAAAGTGCTGAGACTCAGCAGTGGTCCTCCCGACCCTTGACCTCGAGACAGAAAACTCACCCCTCCTGTAGGGTTCTAGACCCTGCCGGGATGTAAAGTAAGCCCCACAGGAGCTTCTCAGATGGGCTGAGAAGGGTGTCACCCTTCAATCAGAGGTAGTTCTTGTGATGTTGGGTACCTCCTAGCCCTACACAGCGCAGACACGAGCCACCAGCTCCTGTGTATCAGCGGTTCTGAGGTGCTTAGGTAGAACTCATTGCCTTGGCCCAGCCATAAGCTGACAGAAAGCTGCTTTTCCATCAATCAAGCACTGGCTCCTGGTGTTCCCTCATTCCTCACAGCAGCTCAGGATCGCTAACAAATGTTGAAGCCAGAGTTGTTGCTTGACAAATGGGATAAGCTCACTGACAGTCGGATCTAACTGCATGCCTGCACCGCACAGCAGAGCCTTCTCAGGGGAGGAGAGAACTAAGGGAGGGCCACACTGGCCTTAGAAACCTCCCATGCTAGAGACTCTAGGATCACTCTGCTTCTAGGCTGGCCTTCCCAGGGTCCTCCCACACTGGCCACCTCTGGGAAGCTTGGGAGCATAATCCACCAGCCTTTTATCCTGTGATTACTCATTACAAGTCACTCTGAACTGGGATCCTTCCTCCTTTCCATCTCCCTCCATAAACTTGGTGAGAGTGCTCCCTGCCCCACCCAAGCTTCAGATCTTGCTCCCACCCCCACCCACCCCACCTCCCCAGGCTCTGGAGGATTTGCCTAGGTCAAAACTTGCCCTTTTAGTCCATGGATGGTGGGAAATGACTCTGCCCCAGGGTATGAGAGACTTTTCGGTTTCTCTCTCTCTCTCTCTCTCTCTCTCCCTCCCTCCCTCCCTCCCTCCCTCTCTTAGGACAGGTTCTTGATATGTATTCCTGACTGTCCTGGAACTTTCTATGTATACCATGCTGGTTTCAAAGCCACAGAGACCCATTTCCCTCAGCCTCCTGAGTGCTGGTATAAAACGCCAATACCACCATACCCAGATCCTGTTTCTGGCATTTGAACTTCTCCGCATTGGACAGTAAGGACACTGAGGCCCTAAGAAATAAAAATTAGGGGCACAGCATCTCTCTTCTGGCTGCACAGACACTCAATAATGACAGCCAGTGGCCATGAACAAACCCGGTCTAGCTCATCATTGCTAATTTGTGTAAGATTTTTAATCAATTGCTTGTGACTTATGTGCACACCGTCCATTATTATCTGAGCCTGGTATAAATCTGTTACGTCACTGCCTAAGACCATTCCCATGTAAGCGTGGGAAACCCTGGATTTCTATTTCTGCCCAGGAGCCTTGTTTGTCTTGGGGAGCTTAGGAACAGAAAGGCCATCCTAACAGAGGAGATGGGAGAGCAGCCCTGCGCCCTACGCCCTACTCCGCACCCAGTCCTAGGCATAGCCCTGCGCCCAGCCCTGCACCCTACCTGGCTCCCTACTTGCAGGTGTGCACGTCGTAGATGCGAACGCACTCTTGGCAGCTGACGTAGCAGCACCAGTGGAAGACGCAATGGCATTTCTC